>JAQQZR010000005.1:6198801-6218566 GCA_030068235.1 Notoglanidium macrostoma
ACAATTCACCATACGCCTTTTCTTTAGCCTTCGCTACCTCTCTCTTCACCCTACGCCTCATCTCCTTGTACTCCTGTTTACTTTCTTCATCTCTCTGACTATCCCACTTCTTCTTTGCCAGTCTCTTCCTCTGTATACTCTCCTGTACTTCTTCATTCCACCACCAGGTTTCCTTGTCCCCCTTCCTCTGTCCAGATGTCACACTAAGCACCTTCCTAGCTGTCTCCTTTACCACTTCTGCTGCAGTTGCCCAGCTATCTGGTAACCTTTCACTGCCACCCAGTGCCTGTCTTAGTTCCTCTCTGAACTCCACCTGCCACCACTTTGCAGTCTACAATCTCCTTCAGGCTTGCCCTCCTGCATAGGATATAATCCACCTGTGTGCATCGTCCTACACTCTTATATGTCACCCTGTGCGCCTCCCTCTTCTTAAAATATGTATTTACCACAGCCATGTTCATCCTTTTCACAAAATTCACAACCATCTGACCTTCTGCATTCCTCTCCTTGACTCCATACCTACCCTTCACCTCATCTCCTCTGTTCCGTTCACCAACATGGCCATTTAAGTCTGCTCCAATCACCACTCTGTTTCCCTCAGGTACACTCTTCACCACTTCATCCATATCACTCCAGAATTCTTCTTTCTCCTCCATCTCACACCCAACTTGTGGGGCGTATGCACTAACAACATTCATCATGACACCATCAATTTCCAGTTTCATCACCATCAGTCTGTCAGACACTCTTTTCACCTCCAAAACACTCTAGACCTAGGGTTCCTTTAGGATAACCCCTACCCCATTTCTCATCCCATCCACCCCATGGTAAAACAATTTGAACCCCCCTCTGATACACCTAGCCTTACTCCCCTTCCATCTGGTCTCTTGCACACACAATATATCAACCTCTCTTATCTCCGTCATATCAGCAATCTCTCTCTCTTCACCAGTCATACTACCAACATTCAAAGTTCCTACCCTCACGTCCACACTCTACCTTCCTCCTCTCCTCCTTCCTCCGGACTTGCCTTCCTCTTCTTCTTCCTCTCCTTCTTCGGCCAACAGTAGCCCAGTTTCCGCCAGCACCCTGTCGGCTAACGGTACTGGTGGCGGTCGTTGTTAACCCGGGGCGCGACCAATCCGGTATGGAAATTTGTGTTTTTGTTCGCATGTTTGATATGGCACAGTTTTAGGCCGGGTGCTCTTCCTGACACAACCCTCCCCATCTGTCTGGGCTTGGGACCGGTACGCAGTGCTCTATTGAATAAAAAATTTAATTCACAAAATTCATATTTGTGAAACCTTGGATAATGTGTTCTATGATACTCGTATGTTTTATAATAAAAATTTGGAATTCCATAGCTTTTACTTATTTCCATTTCCCCACATTTTAAACTCAATTTGTCCTTGATCAGTCCCGACCCGTCCCTATCGTATGACCGCATCATACCGCAGCGTAACGCACTCAGAAGAAAAGCGCTATCTGCCCTCGTCCACATACACGAGCTCACAGACGTATGTAAGTCGCTCTGGATAAGGGCGTCTGCCAAATGACATAAATATAAATGTAAATGATTGACAGAGGGAGACAGAGTATGCCCCTCCCACTCCCACGGCATGGTGAATTTTGCTTTCTTGACTTCTGGCCACGGAAATCTGTGGCGTCGTCAGGATTCAAATATGTGATTTCCTGAAGATAAGATTTTCCTGTTTCTGGCGTGTTTATGATTTTAAAGGGAGGCAGCAGCAAAGTACACTTTTTTTGCCTGCTAGAATATTATTGCTAGCAATATCGACACCTCTGCTAATGACCTGTACTGCTACACACATTTCAGATCTAGCATGTGTGTTTATTTATGAATCTATCTCTGGTTTTATTTCAGATTGTGCTGTAGATAAGGAGTCGAGTTTGGACCTGATTAAGCTGGATATTTTCAGGACTTTCCCCTCGCTCTATATATTCCAGAAGGTGAGGAATTGGTTCAACCAAATTGTCATAACAATTGTGGTAACAATTTGTAACAATGTGAGATGTAATCTCTCTGTCTCTCTCTCTGTCCCTCTCTCGCTCTGTCTCTCTTTTCTCTCTCGCTCTCTCTCTGTTTCTCTCTTGTTCTGTGTCTCGCTCTCGCGCTGACTCTCGCGCTGACTCTCGCTCTGACTCTCTTTCTCTCTTTGTTTGTCTCTTTGTCTCTCGCACTGTCTCTCTCTCTCTCTCTTTTTCTCTCACGCTCTGTCTCTCTCTCTCTCTCACGCCCTCTCTCTCTGTCTCTCGCTCGCTGTCTCGCTCACTCTCTCTCGCGCTCTCGCGCTCACTGTCTCTCGCGCGCTCTCTTGATCTCTGTATGTCTGTCTCTCTCTCTCTGAAGGGTGGCCCATATCATGATGTTTTGCACAATGTCTTGGGCGCGTACACGTGTTACAGACCTGATGTAGGATATGTGAGTATGAGAGAATGTGGTGATGTAGAAGTTTGTCACAGGTTTTAAGTGTTACGACTGTAACGGCAATGCTAACTAATGCTCCCTAACTTTACTCTTAGTAGCGTACATGCTGTAAAGCCCTGTACACTAATCACCAGTGTACTGTTCCATGAGTGTGTTGTGGAATTTGATTCTGAAGAGTGTGTGTGTGTGTGTGTGTGTGTGTGTGTGTGTGTGTGTGTGTGTGTTTTAGGTTCAGGGAATGTCCTTCATAGCTGCTGTTCTTATTCTGAACCTCGAGGAAGCTGACACCTTTATTGCCTTTGCTAACCTCCTCAACAAACCATGTCAAATGACCTTCTTCAGAGTGGACCATGACCTGGTAACACACACACACACACACACACACACACACACACACACACACTCTCCATGTGTATAATCATTAATGTTATTATTAGGGGGTCACATACAAATCCTGACACATCCCATGATGCCTCTCTATGGCCGTTTGTGAGGCTCGACACGGCGACGACAACTTTCAGTGTAATTAACGTGAACGTATGAGAGAAGGGCGCTCACGTGAATGCTTATTTGTTCATCGCTAACTCTTCCTCCTCCGTAATCATCGTGTCATGTTGGTGTTGAGTCACAGTGTGAGATTTTATCTCAGGATGAAGGTTTCCTGGAGTTAAATTCTGATTTTCTTTCTGTAACTGTTCTGATCATGTTTTGGGGATTTTGTGCTTTAATGTGCAGATGCTGAAGTATTTTGCTGCTTTTGAGGTTTTCTTCGAGGAGAATTTGCCTAAATTATTCCAGCACTTTCAGAGCAACAGTCTGACTCCAGATTTTTATCTCATAGACTGGTAAGTGCCCCCGCCCCCCGCCCAGCTCCTCCCAGCTACCCTGAGAAAATCAGTAGTATTGTGTATTGCACTGAATTAGACGTGTGTGTGTGTGTGTGTGTGTGTGTGTGTGTGTGTGTAGGATCTTCACACTGTACAGTAAGCCGCTGCCACTGGACGTGGCGTGTCGCGTGTGGGATTTGTTTTGCCGTGACGGAGAGGAAGCGCTGTTCCGCACGGCATTGGGAATCCTGCGCCTTTACCAGGACGTCCTGCTGCAGATGGACTTCATCCACAGCGCCCAGTTCCTGTCCCGCCTCCCGCAGAACACGCCAGCACACACACTCTTCACCTGCATCGCTAACACACACATGCTCAGCAACAACCGCCGCTGGAACCAGGTACACAGCCTGAATAAAATCGTTCAGGTGTAGTCTGGGAAATGAATACGATGCAGCTTATTATCCAGGAAATATGGTGAATAACAACAGTGTATGATTATTCAGTTTATTTTCTGTTGCAGGTTTTTTCAGCTCTGATGAAAGACGGACCTAAAGAGGCTGATAAAACAGGAAGTCCTGCATTAAGAAGCTAATGGCCAACGCCTTATGAAGTATGAGATTTCCGGAATATTTAAACGGATTGTCGCGTACAGTATTAATGAATCAGACTGGGAAGAACCTCAGCAGCAGATTCGTCTAATGCAGAGAAGATATTTCGTTGTGTGCGGGGGAGGGGGGTAATGTAACCATACCATGTGCCAAATGTTTGTAACTGTAAAGCAAACACACACACACACACACACACACACACACACACACAAGAATAGTGCACACTAACACAAGTCTACGGCTGTGCGATTACGATGAATGTTGTGACCCTCACTCAGGGCGTCCCTGAGTCATCAAGGGCGGAGCTTATCATAAGGTTTATCAAATTATTACAAATCTAATTATATATCATCAACTCTACATGTTTTTTTATTTTATTTTTAAAGACAAAACACTTGTTTTTAAATAAACCGTATAGTAGCAAATTTGCCTAAGCTACCTAGCTTCCTACACGCAATACTGAGTTAGCCTAGCTAACGTTAAATATACCTCAGTTAGAATACCGCAGCTAGTAAGTTTGCGATCAAGCTAGCTAACATGATGTTACTGTTATGTCTTGTGATCTAAGCTCCGCCCTCCTTGAACCTGGACCTCTTCGTTAAACAGTAACATAAGAATGAGATGGCAAAAATGTTCAAATGTTTTGCTAGACATTACTTGAAAACAAGCAACAAAAACGACACTTCATTTTGAGACTGTTTCCAAATTAAAGCGCGTTAGCATCGTGTGCATTGTTGCACGTTAGCATCGTGTGCATTGTTGCGCGTTAGCATCGTGTGCAGTGTTGCGCGTTAGCATCGTGTGCATTGTTGCACGTTAGCATCATGTGCAGTGTTGCGCGTTAGCATCGTGTGCATTGTTGCACGTTAGCATCGTGTGCATTGTTGCGCGTTAGCATCGTGTGCATTGTTGCACGTTAGCATCGTGTGCATTGTTGCACGTTAGCATCGTGTGCATTGTTGCACGTTAGCATCATGTGCAGTGTTGCCCGATAGCCGTCATCCTCTGCTACCTATTCATCTTTTTTTAAAGAATATCAGGCGATACATTTTAAAAGCTAAATTGGACCAGACACTGAAACAAACTTAACCTTCATATGTAAAAATATTTTACCGCCATGAGCAGTGACCAAACATACCTTTGTAAATATATGTTTATCGTTAATGGGTTTTTTGTTTTGCTTTTTTATTTTATCCAACCATCCTGAAATTAATTTAATTCAGTAAAAAAATAAACTATTTAACGAAAGAAAAATTAGGTATCTGATGGAACAAGAAGTAACAGCGCGATGGCTAACATCCAATCAGCTGCTTGTTCCCATACACTCGTTAACCACCACACACACACACACACACACACACACACACACACACACACACACACACGACAGAGAGCTTGTTCCAAATGCAGTAGCACTGATCGTGGCCTTTAAACATGGAGCTGATCTGAGAGGCCGATACACACAAGTGCAATTCCTACACACACACACACACACACACACACACCTGCATACACACTTTTGAAGCTCTTATGTGTTTTTTTTTTTTTTAGAAGTCCAGAGAGGCCATGTTTAAAATGATTTCTGTTCCTTTACAAGTCAGAACCCTTAAAGGTTCTTCAGTCGTCCCTCTGGGGAACCATTAAAGGTTCTTACGCAGGTCCTGGATGGATGGTTTAGGGATGAATTGTTCCTGACTTTACAGCTAACACAAGTCCGTAAGTCTACACGCGTCGTTGTTTCCTTGTCTGGCAGGAATACAGATCATCTCCAGTTAGAACCCTTTTTTCTTCTTTATCCAGTGAACCCTTAAAAAATCCTCGAAGAACCCTTTGTTCTAAGGGAGTGTGTATTAAGTGGGTAAGTGTGCAATGCAAATCTCCAAATTATTTCTTGTTATTTTCTTCTTAATATTTAGAACCTTAACCTATAACCTCTTGGTACTTAGTACAAGGGTTCTTCATGGGTTCTTTAAGGGTCCATTATATAAGTAAGGCTTCTTAGTTTTGTAAAAGGGTTCTGCTTCTCTGAAAGGAAAATATAAAATGTAAATTAAAAAACCCAAAAAGGCTATGTTTAAAGGTTCCTCAAGGGTTCCTAGCCTTCTAAAATGGTTCTGCTTGAAACCCTTTCTGATGATCTCTCTGCCGTGTGGTTCCATGGAGGTTCTGCTAAGAAACTGGTTATTTTAGAAGTCTTTCTAATAAGTATGAGTTCTTAGATTTCTAAAATGGTTCTAATGGAGCATTAAGGAACTCGCCTATTGGGTGGTTCTACTTGAAACCCTTTCTGATCAACACTAAGCTGTAGGGTGCTTTGTATGAAGTAAGAGTTGTTAAAAGCTAATACTAAAAGGGCTCTCTTTGGAACTTCTGATGGGGAACAGTCACAGGGTTCTGTATTACAGAAGGGCTTGTCTGATAGCGGAGTTCCACGCTTCCAAATAACACTTCTACTTTCTGATAAACACTCATTTGTAGGGTTCTATGTACTTTAAGGGTTCTTTATAATATGTTCATTTTCTTGCCTTTCTAAAAGGGTTCTACTCCGAACTTTCACTGATAGGGAAACTGGTATAGGGTTCTATATTATTTACTAGGAACCCTTTATGATGGTTAAAGATTCTGCTATAGGGTTCCACATAGAGGGTGAACTGAGGAACGCTTAAGGATTCTAGATGTTCTTAAAAAAACAAACAAACAGTGTAGCTATAGACGTCACCTTCAAACAAGACTTCCCAAAATATGCTTAATCAGTAACGATATAAGACCCGCCCACTTTCAGAGAAGGAACCTGTTTGATTGACGCAGCAGGCGACCAATCACAGCCTTTTCTTCAACCATGTGAGAGGTTTTCTTTACTCACCGCTAAACTGCCTTTTAAAGATCCATGAACTTTTCTGGTTCTTCCTCGGAAATGTAAGAGAGTAATAGAAAGCTGTGCACGGAGAACCAGTCAGAATGCAACCTTAAAGATCCTGAATCTTGCGGCCAGAAACACGTACAAAGGCGTGAGATGCTCTGTGTCCTGTGGGCGGAGCCTCAGAGGCTGAGATTTTAACATTAGCCATGCTCAGTACCTTAGTTAAGGCTTGTAGCCGTTTTAAAGCTTCCGAGCTGGCTAGCTGTTTAGCTACAGCAGTGTAGCATTAGCTTTAGTACTTTATTTTATAAGTGATGGATGTTGAGTTAGCGTTCCAATTCCACGTTTCTGATGATGTTTGTGAGTTAAACGTTTGGTGATTTTGTTGATCCGAGCTGCGAGTATGATGTGGCGATCACGTGATCACGTGGTCGAGATCAGCCAATGGCAGAGACTCGAGAACACGGGATTAATTACAATAATAATAATAGTGATGTGTGGTCTCTCTGGACTTTCATATCATCGAGTTTTTGTTAATGTGTGCAAAAGTTTTCACTCCCTTCCATCATGAACGTTCTAACAGGAAGAACCCCGTAGCTGCTGATTGCTGGAGCTCCAGGGCTGCAAAAACACACTTCCTGTTTCAGAGTTTATATTTTTCAAACACTAAAAGCGTCTTTGAAGGCCTGATTGAAGTTTTATATTACATTGTTTGACAAAATAAACTCCTGACTGATCCGTGACTGCATCGCGCGCCGCAGCAGTAACAGCAGGCCGTTCACACGGAGCCGCTTTAACACGTCGTCGCCTGCCGTACTGTCCGAGACGACGACGCGGCTATTTTAATCTAAAACTTCAACCTTTAAGGACGTACACTGATGTAACTAACTTGCTTTTTATTTGCTTTTTAACTTCGAACTCATTGTTGTACAGGTTTTTTACATGCTGTCAGTGCTGTACATAAACTGTGAAATGATTTCTCTAGATTAGGAATGTAAATACAAATGAATATTCCCAACACGCGTGTGGGTTTTCCTTGATTTTATTTATTTATTTTTTTTATAAAGATTTACGCACAGCAAGTTGGTTTGAGATTTTATTACGATAATTTGTTGTAATAAGTGTTTTTGTTAGGGTTAATTTGTTGAACATTAGCTTATATAAGTCAGTTCTACTGAGTATTAATTATGATGACCCAAATTCTTCATTTAGTATTAATTCAAGTGAATTACCTTTAACACCTGACGATCAGAAGTCGTCGTAACAGCCCTGGAAATATTTTTCTCCACTTGTGCTTCAGGGCTTCTGAACTTTCCGAACAAAGATCCGGTTTAGAAAAGAAAAAATGGGAATGATTCGTTTGGGAGTCAAAAGAGTTGACTCTAATTGGTGAGTTAAATGAAATGAATCAATGAAAAGAGCTGGAATTCCTGTCACAGTTGAGAAATTCCTGGCTTTAGCTTGGGGCGGGGCTACACCTGGTGGGCGGGGCTACACCTGGTGGAAGGACGACAACCTGGGAAAGGTGGGCAAGAGAAAGAGAGCGCAGGTAAGAGGTACTTTTGCCCTGGATCTAAACTGACGCTGATTTTACGTCAATACATCAATGAACATATAAAGTTTATAAACACAAACCAGTCAAATTCCGGTTAATTAAACCAAAGTCCCGCCCACCCAAATATTCAAAGTTAAATGTGTTTGAATTTATTATTATTTTTTTTATTCTCGTTAAGTTTTGGCACCTGCCTAATCACTCGATTTCAATACTGCAGTCATGTGTAACATTAAAAATGTTTTATTTTGGAAAAAGGAAAAAAAAAAAAAGGTAAATGTACAATCCAGCAAAGTCCTTTTTAAATTTCACGTAAGGAGAATTTCAGCCAAAAATAAACCATACCCAAATTGTAACAAGACATTTCATTTGTTTTTTTTTTGTTTTTTTGCTAAATTGGAGTCTATAAGATTCTATTACCTGTTAGCAACATTAGCCTCGTAGCTTCGGGACAATTCTAGTGCTACATGTGAGATGAAGGTAGATTTCATTTCTGGCTGAACTTTTCCTTTAACGTTATTCTCCTTAACCAGCACCAACTGTTTACTCTGAAAAACGTTCAAGTTCCTTTTATTCCTCATCAGTAAAGCGGTTTAGACGCAGACGGCCAGCAGGGGGCGACGTGCTGATACCGTATCAACACTGAGATAAAGTGTGTCGTTGCGGACGCAGCGGCGGTTCGGTGGTGTCGTGTTCAACACTGCAGCCACTTACAGTAATGAGAAGCTGAGTGTTTCTTTTTTCACAGACTAATAGTTTTGGCACCATTTTGCAGGATCATAACGTCCCGTATCATGAGCTGATATTTGGGTCCTATCAGCCGCCCCGGACACAGCAGGTCCTGCAACCCTCGGGAGAAACCAAACGCTAATTCTTCTCAGCGTTGTCCTTTTTCTTCTTCTCTTTCTTTTTGTCTTTCTTCTTCATCTTTTTCTCTTTCTTCTTTTTCTTCTTGGTGTTCTTACTCGACTCGAACTCTTTCCCGCCTTTCGTCTCCTGGACTCTGGACTTGTCCTCGGTCCTGCGAGGGCTCGCGTCCTCTCTCGGTCTTTTCCTCTCGGCGTTTCGCTCGTCTTGGTCTCGGCACTCCGTGGCCTTCAGCTCTCGCTGCCTCTTCTCGTCTTTAAGCTGCTGATCCTGTCACAAGGAAGAAACATGTAAGAGGTGATGAAGCATCAACTATTTTAGAAATGGTTAAAATAATGTATTTCAACCCAGTAGTGCTGATAAACGTTACAGCTTCTTATTTTCCTAAGCTCTGTTGTGGTCAGATCATGCAGCCTCATCCTGCTTCCAGTTCATGGTGAAGGACCTGGGAGTTGATTCCTTGATTCATGTGAGTCACCTGTAACGCTTTGGAGGTACTTTAATTGTCTCATTTACTCATCTTTCAACAAAAAAGCCTTTTGATGATGGAAAAGTGTGCAAACTTTTTTTTTTTTTATCCACTAACTCTAAGTCATATTAACTCTATCTTGCACTGAAAACTAATTTTCTGCTGCGCAGAAGGACAGAAAGCCAACTGGAGTGAAATCCTTCATGATTCTCAAGCTTTGGGGCAGAAAAGTGTACAAAAGATGTGAGATGTCAGATGCTCCGTGGGCCTGGGCCTGATGAAGTGTAGATTAAGCTCATTTTCACACTTGTATTTTTCCGATTGCTCGGGACTGGTCTAGAGATCGGATTCCTTTTGCCTAAACAAGTCACAGGTTGGAAGGAATTCTTTGAAGTGGACCTTGGGTTATGAGCCCCGCCCCCAAAGAAGCCCAGAAACTGTGTGAAAACGCCATTAAAGGACAACCAAAGGGCCTGAACTTCATTTTATCGCACTTGTACCAAAATACTGGAAATGAAACTAAACCAGAAATTTACTAACCAAAACCAAACTTGAAATCTGTAATCAGATAAAAAAAAAAGCGAATTAATCCAATCCTAAACTCGGAGCCAGGTCCGGTTTAGTGTTCACAGTGTTTAGTGTGTTGACCTGGTGTTTGCTGGTGTGTTTGTGTCCCTCAGCGCTGCTCAAGTCCCCGAAAAACTCCTCGCAGCACTGACAGAAGAATCCGATCACGGGGATCAAATCACCTGAACCTGCAGGGACAGAATTAACATTAGCCTCATGCACCAGTGTTTAGAGGAGTTCCTACTGAGCACTGCGAGGGTGCTGTGTAAATGAAGGTTCCGTGTGAGGCGCTGGTACCTTCGTGCTTGAGCAGTCCCTCCAGCTCCTTCACCAGGTACTCCTTCCTCTTCTTCTGGATCTGTTTCTCCCTCTGCTCCTTCTCTCTCTCGTCGCTCTGCTAACCGACACAGACCCGCGCATCAGCATCCACGCGTGCCGCGCCCTTCAGCAGGTGATGTGTTTATTTGATTATTGATCAGTTACTCACCTTGTCTCTGTGCTGCTCGGAGTCTCGGTGCGAATGGCTGCTTTCGGATCGGTTACTCTGAGTGTCATCAGACTTCTGCACTGCACACACTGCAAATTAAAGTAATTACACACACGCTGCCTCAATCACACCGACTGGTGTCTGACCTCGCGTTCACGCATTTACTGCTTCATTATAGCTCGGACTCTGATGTCTGATCTAGTTCTCATACCCATACCTGCATTATTATAGGTCCGATATTGGTGTCTAATCTACTTCTCATATCTTCACTGCGTTAGTATAGCTCTGATACGGGTATCCAGTTGTGCCACCTTTAATAGATTTTTCTGACCTATTTCTCTTACCATCAGTGTATTATTACAGGTCTGATACTAGTGTCTGATCTAGCCATCTGATCATTCCTGCATTATTATAGGTGTGATCTTGATGTCTGATCAAGCTAAAATACCTTTGATACGTATATTGTAATAGATCTCATGTCAATGTCCGATCCCTTACCCCTTTAGCATATTTGAACAGGTCTGATGGTGTCTGATCTAGTTTTGAAACCTTTGGTACATTAGTACAGCTGTGTTACTCGTGTCGTCTAATTCTTGGACCTTTACGGTATTATTATAGGTCTGATATTGGTGTCTGATTACACTGTGATGCACTTCATATATTTTTCTAGCTCTTATGTTGATGTCCGATGTCTCATACCGTTAGTGTATTATTACAGGTCTGATATGTGTCTGATCAATCCTCTATATAATACCAATAATACTTAAGTATTAGAAGTGTGATGATTTCTGATCTATTTCTAATGCATTAAAGCTCTTACATCAGTGTCTGATCTAGATCTTAAATCATTTGTGTACTATTGCTGGGCTGATATTGAGGTCTGATCTACTTCTGATATTTAGTGTTCTACAGGTTTCGGGGGTCTGATCTACCCTGATATTGATGTCCCATGTAACTCTAATGCCGTCAGTGCTTTACTAAAGGTCTGAAATTTGTGTCTGATCTAGCTGTGATATCTTTAGTGTATTATTTTTGGTATGTCCAATCTAGCTAATCTGTTTAATGCATTATTATATGTGATGTTGATGTCCGAATGAAACCTTGTATTGTTTGTGTATTGTCACAGGCCTGATGTTGAAGTCTGATCTAGCTCGGATACCTTTACTGCGGTTCAGCAGCGTCTCCAGCGTCGCTCTGAGAGCCGTGTTCGAGCTCGCTCCTCTTTGCTCCTCCTGCTTCTGCTTCAGTCTGGAGGCCAACTTGCTGATGTCGGCCTGGCCCAGGTTCAGCCCGATGGTCTTCAGCAGGTTCTTCACCCTCTCGCACTCCTCCGCAGAAGCGTCCGGGCTCAGGGGTCGTCTGGAGGTCACGGCCTGGCCTTTGGGCTCCCGGAGGATGGGTGGTTTGGAGAGAGAGGGAGACGAGATCGGATTTTCTGTAGGTCTGGTTTGGGCGAGGGGTACTGTGACGGCTTGGGGTTTCTTCCTCCCGTCTTCGTCTCCGTAGAGAAACTCCTCCTCGTCCTCGATGCAGGAAAAGACGCATTTATTCTGGAACGCTTCCGGCTTTTGTCCCGGATCGTTCCAGGATAAGATTCGCGGTAACGTGCTGTCGCTTCCATGCACTCGCTCGTGAGGAAGCACGGAGTTCTTGTTAAAGTCAACGGCTCGTTCCGGTTCGCAGGACTTCATCGGAGGTTCTAGAAGATTCAGTGAAGGTGCAAGCTGAGTTTCATGCTTTAGTCTCATGTCTTCCTGGATCTGATAAATTACACAAATATATTATTGTGTCATTAACAATTACAATAAAAGATACTACATACAAAAAATACACACATCGTGTGATTAGAATGAGAATTCACACTGGTTCCAGCTAGAAGATAACATAAGCTCGTTACTGTAGCTGTCTGTTCACTGTGGAACCGTAACGTTGGGGCTGCGTGACAAATATATACTTCTCCAAGACATTTCGACAAAAGACGATACAGCATCAGAGTATACAGGATTTCTAGCTAAACGCTCGTGTTGCACTATTTAAATAAAAAAAAATTTTAAAAAGACGAAAAATTTACCGACTTTTATTTATTTAAATAATCAATTATTTAATAATGAAAACAAACTAAAAAAATTCTGTAAAAATGTTTACAATTCGAAAGATTCAGTAAAGAGTTTTATCTAATCAGTTTGTGATTTTACATTTGATAAAAAAAACCACAACATCTCAGAAGTGTGCTGTGACATCATATAATCCAGTACCAGCACTGCAGGTTGCGAGCTTTAGGCCAGCTTTGCGTGTGCAAGCCACAGCTGCGACCATCGCAGAAGGATCCAGGTGCACGGAGCTACTCGCGCCGCTGCTAGCGACAGCCGCACAAAGCCGACGCGGATCAGACGGGACGCGGCGGAGCGAAGCACGGAAGTGTTCGTGCGACGCGACGATAGATTTGCTAGAAAGCTAGACTTTGATAGACTTCTAGAAAACGTCTACGTCGTCTCGTAAACGTGTTTAAAGGTAAAACGACGTGAACTAGACGCACAAAATAACTACGGTAACCCCGAGGTGGAGAGAACAGGAAGGAAACCCTGCTAGTTTCTAGCGTAATCCTGGTGTTTATGGTATCTTCGGTGTGTTACAGCTAATAGTGCATGATGTTAATGTCTGATCTATCCCTGATATCTTTAATGTATTGCTAAAGGTGTGGTGATGTCTAATCTAGCTCATACACCTTTAATGCATTATTACGGGTCAGATGTCTAATCTAGCTCCATCTTTAGTATATTATTGTAATTCTAATGATGTCTGATCTGGCTATGGCATCTTTGGTGTATTGTTATAAGTCCAATCACATCAGCTATTGCTCTGACCGCTGCAGGGTATTATTACAAGTCTGATGTCGTGCATTCTTTATAATATAATAAGTCAAAGTCTGATGATGTCTGATCTAACTATGGTATCTATATTATAATCAGTCTTAAGTCTGATCTAGCTCAGATACCATTAATGCATTATTATATTACTATCTGATCTAGCTAAAGTATCTTTAGCGTATCTGTCTGATGTCTGATCTAGCTCGGATATCTATATTACAATAAATCTTTTTCATCTCTTCGTTCTTTTATCCATCCATCCATCCTTTTTTCTCTCCATAAAATGCTGTTCTTTTGCGGTTGGAGGTAAATTCAGCACAGAAGCTGTAGATGAGCGGCAAGAAGATAAACGCAGTGGATCAAAGTGAAAGCGGACGAATCTTCTGTCGTGTTTGCGTGAGGTGCGAGTGGTTATTATCGTTGTAAAGGTTTATACCTGGCTGATCATGAAGGTGCTTTTCACCACGTTCAGGTGTTTCTCCAGCTCTTTGCTCTGTAGAACCTGTTTCAGGTTCTGGAAGAGGTCCGGTACTCTGGCGCTAACGGACGGAGCCGCCGCATCTTTAACGCCACGCTGAGAGTCTTTATGGAGCCGAGGCTGGCTTTTACTCCTCGCTAAGCTCCGCCCCCGGCTGCGACTGCGACTCCGTGGTCGACTTTTCGCTCTGGTGCGGCTTTTCCCCCGACTCCTGCTCCTGCTCCTGCTCCGAGCTCGGCTCCTTCCTCGACTGCGAGCTCGGCTCTTCGCTCGGCTCTTCGCTCGGCTCCTCCCTCTGCTCCGGCTCCTGCTCTTACTCCGGCTCCGCCCTCTCGAGTGCTTCTCTGAGCTGTGTTTCTCGGCTTCGCCGTCTGCGCTTGGGCGCCTCGTGCCTTTGTCTCCCGATTCGCCGGCTGGTTTGAGCCGATCCTTAGCTTCCAGGATGCGCAGGAATTCTTCAGCTTTCTGCCTGTGAGAACATGAGGGAAAAAAAACATCAAAGCTGATTTTAATGTTCCACAAAGAGGCGTGGCCTCTGCGTCCATCAGTCTCTGAAGGAGGCGTGGCCTCTGCGTGTCAGTCTCTGAAGGAGGCGTGGCCTCTGTGAAGGAGGCGTGGCCTCTCTATAATCCCATCAATCCTCCATGTTTTCTTTCCTCAATCTTCCTTTGTTTTACTTCTGTATCCTTTCTTTCTTTAGATGTTTGCTCCCTTCCCTCCACCCGTTCCCCTGCATGTGTCCGTCCCGCCAGTGTTTTTTTCCTCTTTTGTACCTCCATCTTTGCTTTTCATTCTTTCTTCAACATCCCTTTTCCTTCTCTTCAATGATATTTCCTCATGCATTTCTGTAAAGGTATTGCACTTTTTTTCTTTCTTCCCTACGTTCCCTTTTTTACTTTCCTCCTTTACTCTCTCTCCTCTTTCATAGCTCTCCATTCGTTTCTTTTCCCGTTGCTATATAGTGATCATTTTCCTTCATCCTTTATTCTCCATCATTTTAACATCCTGCACTTAGTAACCTGTGTGTGTGTGTGTGTGTGTGTGTGTGTGTGTGTGTGTGTGTGTGTGTAAATGTTACTCACTTCACCTCCAGACTCTGTAGATCGTCCTGGTGAAGTGAAGTCCATCCTGCAGGAAACTGAGCTGAAGAAGTTGCTGCCTGTTCTCACACACACACACACACACACACACACACACACACACACACACACACAGGCATTGATACAGTATAGAAGCGTGACGATACAATAAAGTGTGACAAAACATTAGCGTGATGAACCGATGCACGAGTGAAGATGCGATAAACGAGTCTGATGATACACAGTAGGACTGTGCGGATGTATAGCACTGAAGAACTCTGAATTGTGTGCCGCTGTAACGGCACAGACAGACGCCACACCACGGTGCTCGGTGCTGTAAGGACACTATGTGGTGTGCCTTAAACCGGCAGCCTGTGTTGGCCGGTTATTAAACCGTACCGTGTGAAATACCGCACCGCCCTGAACACGGCTCCCGGGCTCATTAGCGTTACCTGGAAAGGCGGCTCGGTGCTGAAGCTCTGAAATCCCGGAGGAGGAATCGATGTGGGGTAAGACACAGGGTTCGGGTAATGTGGAGGGAAACTCGGGCTGTTAAACGGGCCTGGGAATGGAGGAGCGGCCCCGGGAGCAGCTGGAGGTCCGTACCGGGGAGGGGGCACTGGAGCCCGCGGGTAATCAGCGCTCCGCTCGCGGTGCATGTCTCCTGCTCTTAGCTTAGCTAAGCGTTAACAATAAAAAGTATAAACATTACTCAAGTTATATATTACAGCCGTAACATACATTTCTGCATATTACAGATAATTTCAGTTGAACCTATGAACTGAATGGAATAAAACTAAATAAAAATAACGCTTCAAATCAAGTTCGCTAACGTTCAGGGTCACAATCGAACCGCGTCTCGGCGCAATATTGCACCCTAAGGACCCTGCTGCTGTGTGGCTGTCATATTCGCCTGATTTAAAAACCTTACCAAACGCCAAAGCACGCATAATATCGACCAAAAAAATTAAATGCACCAATCTAAAATAACACTTCAGCAGGATTGAGTTGAAGAAAAGTGAAGCTTATTTAATTAAAAGTGGTTTAAATAATAAAAAGATGCGTTGAGCTCAGTTAGCTGGAAAGCTAACGTCTTCATGCCTTTCTAACACACTTGTCTGTTATATGGTTCCACACAGTTTTTTTTTTCCTGTGTAATAATACCACATCACAATTAATTTTTAAAATAGTTTAACGATATAAAGATTTTAAACGTTACCAAAAAAATCAGGCTTATAATTAGTAACCTTAAAAATGGCCGTTGTGTCGAACAGGATGCACGATTCATGCATAGTGCACAAAGCGTCACTACACTGCTACCTATTCGGAGACCAATTTCGTTAGCATGTCTAATAACATGCCAGTATAAAAAGTTACATTCGTGTGTCTTAATTAATGTTTTTCCAGACGGTACCTTATTATGCAACATTTCAGAATACAGAATAACCCTAACCCTAACCCTACATTACCAAATATTTATATAAACATAATCTATATTTTGTATGGCTTTATTTTCTTTTACGGTTGTTGGGATATTTCTGGTCAGCTATGTGGTCGCTGTTAGGACCCCGTCCTGCCAACCGAGCATATCATGCAGCAGTAGCATTAATGTGAGAGTGTCAGTTTGAGATTTGAGTGATTTCTCCGGAACAAAGCTGAAACTAAGGTTTCTGTCCATGGAAAACGACATTCTGGACTCTCTGGAGGATTTGGGGTATGTTGGCGAGGGTCTTGAGTGAGTGTGTTTAAAGGCAGGGCGTGTCAAAGTGCGCAAAAGCGAGGTTTAACATGATGTTCAGTTCAGTTTTATTTATAATTTTGGCCTAAAGGAGAGTCAGGGCTTTAGATTTAGAGCTTAAATAAGCAGAACCCGAGGGAGAGAACCCGAGAGGGAGAGAACCCGAGGGAGAGAACATTACAGCAGTATGGGAGACAGAATCTGAATAATAAAGTTAAACCGCAGTGAGTGTGTGAGGGCGCGAGCTTTATCAGGGTCATGATTATAAAAGTTGTTATGACGTAATGATTACATGGGATATTTATTCAGTTATTTATTTATCTAGCTATTTATTTATTTACTTATTTGTTTAATTAGCAGGTGTCTGGTGATTGTGGAAGTCATTTAAAAGTGTCCTAACCACCGTTTGTTGCTTTATTTTCCTATATATTTAATGTCTTGCCGTTTTTTAGCAGAAACTGCACAAAGTCACTCTTCTCCTGAAACTGAAACTGTTTTCTTTAATAACTGCTAAACTTTAGCGTGTCTGTTCAACTCTTTCACACACGAATCACTTTCATTGTAAATATAATTAAGTGTAAATATAATAAATTTAATCCTAACAGAAGAAAAAACATTTCCAGATCCAGAACATTTGCGCGTTCGTGTGTCTGCGCGTGCGTGTTAAGTGTACATTATGGGGATACCTAGAAGAGGTCAGGTAGTGAGTGCTGGGGGTGTGGCTGATAGGGGGCGTGGCTGAATGGGCGTGGCTTAGGGCTTCATTTCTCGTTGCAGAGGAAAAAGTTGGGTTTAATTGTGATCTGAAAAACGTCACAAAATGGCCAAACCTTCAGATGGAGCTGAAATCAATGGGAAATTATTTCGGTTTCTTTTTTTAATGAGACTCTGCGGAAAGCACATACACTTAAACCTATTTTTAAAGTAACCAAAGAATCTGATTTATTTCTGTGGATGCAGAATTTGTACAGCGTGAGCTCTGAGTTTATTATTATTATTATTATTATTATTATTATTAGTGACGGTGTGTTTAGGTTTTACCCATCCTCATATTTCTGACCAATGAATGAACGTGTACGTTATCAGGACTACACGCCCCTCCCAGTTTTTTGTGATAAATTTTGTGCAGAAAACAAAACCAAGCAGGAAACGAATCGAAGGAATCAATTTGACTCCGACTCTGATTCAGACTCAGCATTGAGAGTCGAGTAAAAACCTTTAGACTTTCAACATGTTTAACCTCGACCAGCGTTCAGAGCTCAACAATAAACAGGACATCGCGGTGCTGAACTGGAGGCTGTTAGCATGTGGCTGTGTTAGCATGGAGAGTGTGTGTGTGTGTGTGTGTGTGTGTGTGTGTGTGTGTGTTGATCAGACTCTTCTTATGATTTGTTACCATGGTGTTGGTGTGATCAGATCATGTGCTGGTGTGTGATGATGTTGTGGTGTGTGTGTGTGTGTGTGTGTAGGTATCAGGGGCCGCTGTTAGAGGATGGCGCTCTGCAGGCGGCTCTCAGCGGCGGCGCTGCGTCTCCCGAGTTCACCAAACTGTGCGCGTGGTTCGTCTCCGAACTCAAACTGTACTGCAGACTGGAGGAGAACGTCCACGCCACCAACTGTGAGTCCTCCACCATGTGTGTGTGTGTGTGTGTGTGTGTGTTTTCACTTTAACGTATGAACTTGATTCATAACATTAGTGTCAATTAATCAATCTTTCTGTTTAGTCAGGAGATTTTCTGAAAGTGCATGTGTGTGCGTGTGTGTGTGTATGTTCGCGCGTGTGTGTGTGTGTGTGCAGGTCCAAGTGAGGCTGAGGGTTTCCAGTTAGAGATGAGCGGTTTGCTAACAGAGTTATCATGTCCGTACTCCTGTCTGACACGCGGAGACGTCACACACCGTCTACTGAACGCCAACAACTGTCAACTACTGCTGAGTGAGACACACACGTGCAGTCACACACGCACGCACACGCGCGCACACACACACACGTGCACTCACACACGCGCGCGCGCACACGTGCACTCACACACGCGCGCACACACACACACACGTGCACTCTCACACGCGCACACACACGTGCACTCACACATGCACTCACACGCGCACACACACACACACACACACACCAGGTCATATATGAATATGCAAATACATACGAATACACAGAGAGAAATACACAAGTAAATGCACACTCTCACACTCCATACGTACACAAAGCACGTGTATAAACAGTAAAGCTCCACGTGCGCTGCAGATTATTCATCAGAATCACAGGATTGTATCTGAGCCTGTAATCTGGACTTGTGTGACTTCAGCGTGTAAGCCGTAACGGTCAGGTGGGGCAGTAACGCTGCTCAGAGCTGTGTGATGTGACGCGACGTAAACTTTCTCGTTTCTTATTATCCTCTCGTTTACACAGTACTATTACACCATGTGTATGGTTCGTTTGGGACGCGGCGGCTGCTGCTGCTGTTCTGAGTGACGGCTCCCGTGCTGCTAAGGCTGCGTTAGCGCGAGCCCGGGCGTTAGCTGCGGATTCGAGGTCGTCCTTTACAGCGGAATTACAGCTCATTTCTATTATTACCATTATTATATAGGCGGGTGGAGAGGCGGGTAGGGAGGCGGGTAGAGAGGCGGGTAGGGAGGCGGGTAGGGAGGCGGGTAAGATAATTCAGCGGTTGCGTTTACATCTGAAATTTACCTGAAAATTACATTATAAAAATACATACAAACATGTACATATTTATGCAACAAGGGTTTGAGTAACGTTTCCACATTAAGCATTTCGAGCTGAATTAATCACAGGAAATTGGTTAGAAGAAAAAAGATAATGTGATAAGATTCAATTCAATTCAATTTTATTTGTATAGCACTTTTAACAACAGACATTGTCACAAAGCAGCTTCACAAAAGTATA
>JAQQZR010000005.1:6244459-6255564 GCA_030068235.1 Notoglanidium macrostoma
ATCCTGAAGAGCAGAGATGGCTCCTGCTGGCCAGGTTCTCACCTGCTTCAGAACCGGTTTGGTGCGTCTGACGAGCGCCCTGTATGCTGGCATTAGCATAACAGTGATGTGGTCTGCGTAGCCGGGTGGGGGCTGGGCTCCACGCGATACGCGCCAGGAATGTTTGTGTAAACAAGATCCAGTGTGTTTGTCCCTCTCGTTGCAAAGTCCACATGCTGATGGAATTTCGGGAGCACTAACTTGAGATTTGCATGGTTGAAATCTCTGGCGACAATAAACAGTCCATCGGGGGCATTCTGCATATCGCTAATAGCCCTGTACAGCTCACAGGTAAATAAAAAGGTCTGCATCTAATAGTTACAAACTTCACAAGCGATTAGCAGTAACTAGATACTAGCACCGAGTTCTTGCACTATTCCGTGTTAATATAAACACACAAGCCACCACCGCGAGTCTTACCGCACAGAGCTTCTTTCTTCCCTTTCCACGAAACACAGTGAGCCTGGCTAGCTGAATGGCACACGTGTACACACACACACACACACAAACTCCACAGTACACAGATTTCTCTTTCCATTATTTTATACTTCATGAAGCTTGCTTGTACTTTATATGTAGCTTTTGTTTTGTGAAAAAGTGTGTAACATATGTGTAACGTATGCATAGCATAACTCCACCCAGAGTGTCAGGTTTTACATTTTACACATTTTACATGAAAGATGAACAAGACATTTCAGCCACGGTATTTTACCGGCGTTTCTCATTGCTAATCACACAGAAATAACTCATATAACTCTTATTAATATCTTTATCACACTCAGAGACGAGCTTTACAAGTATCACCGTGCTCTAATGCTCATGTTTTTCCGAAAATGGACTTGGCATGTTAAGAGAAAAATGGACACAAATAAATATTTTAAAGCGAAAGCAGTAACATTTTCTACTCTGGTCATATCTTATAAACCATGAGCAGGTTCACATCATGTTATAATGCCTTCATACCGCAGTATACACACTGCATCGCACTCTCCAGCTGTCTTTATTACACATTATGAGTCATTATAATTACAGCATGCATCATAAGAGAGAAGAGGACAAAATGTTAGGTAACCCTAAACCCTACTCTCTAACCCTAACCCCTACTCTATATCTCTACTCCCTACCCCTAACCCCTACTCCCTAACCCTAACCCCTACTCCCTAACCCCTACTTCCTAACCCTAACCACTACTTCCTAGCCCTAACCCCTATTTCATAACCCTAACCCCTACTTCCTAGCCCTAACCCCTATTTCCTAACCCTAACCCCTACTCCCTAACCATACCCCCTACTCCCTACTGCTTAACCATACCCCCTACTCCCTAACCCTACTCCCTACCTCTATCCCCACTCCCCACTTCCTAACCCTACTCCCTACTACTCTTTACACAAGCATTATAAACAATGCTGCCACATCTAATAGCACTCATTTAAATTAAGAATGAGGTGTGTGATGCCTTGTGATTGCATTATAGCATGTTATGATAGAAATGTTACTGTGATATCTTGTGAACAGAGGGTTGTTTTACGTGAAGATGTGTTTTAGTTTGCCCTGATGTCGTTATGTTCACGTTCAGAGGCTTTGCTTTATGACGGTGTACGATCAGTGAGATCAGGGATTAGGAATGATAGAGGGAACAGAAATACCAACAAACACAAAGAATCAATGATTATAATCAAAGACGTCACACAAAATTCCACATGACAATATTCCAGAATGAAAACGCCATTTTTGAAAAAATGCTTAACTGGTTAATAACCTTTCCAATTTGTGTATGATTTCAAGTAAAAATATGTTTTCCTAACAGGGCTAACTTCCTGTCCAGAATTCAGCACTTCCTGCCCGACTACAAGTCGTTAGATAGCCACCATGTCACGGCCATGTTTTTGAAGCTCGTAGAAAGTAATTTCCTATGATTCTCTAAAACAAAACCACATTGCGAAGTAGAAGGAAGCTCTTGGTTTTATTTATACTCTGAGTTTCCTAAAGCAGAGTCGGCTATTGTGTGTACAGAGCATTATTAACCGATCTTTTATTGCTTTCTAACTAGTTTCCAACTAAAGAGGAAGCCAGAATGTAAAAATATCATTTCTATTCAGAGCAAAACAACATGAGGAACAAATCTAATTTCTAATCCTCGATCTCTTTTCTATAAACAGAACTATAAACAGATCATTACATATGAACATCAGCACTGTACAGATACACCGTCGTAATTAAATGGTCTAGAGTCCTGGGCTTCGTTATTCTAGTGATTCTCCATTTTAGCAGAAGAGGAGCGAGCAGCTGCTCAGTTAGGCACGGTGTAACCATCACTGATCATTCCAGCTGAAGTCACATGACTCCCCCACGCTGCTGCTCCTCTAATCTGCTCCCTACATCACTAAACCGAGATCTGCGTTTCCAGTGAGTGATGTTACGTGATTAAAGCCTGTTTTTTCCGGTCATGATATTCTTTTAATTTGTGTAAAGATGGTGACGGATCTCCAAGTCGTACTCAGTGTTGGCACGGTGAATTCATCCATGTACCTGTCATGTCATGTGACTTAAATGCATTTGAAAAATGTTTCCATTTTAATTTTGCAAAATATTGCTTCATTGAATCTTCTGAAAACCCACCTTGTGTAAGAATAAAAACTTTGTGATTTTTGAGAGCTTTTTGGAAATTCACATATTTTTTAAGTTCATAACTTCAAATTGTGCATTAAGCAGAGTAATGGAAACATGGCTTCTCTGTGTCTTTCTCTCTCATGTGATCATTTCCTTTTATTTGTCTGTGCCTCACCCACTGTGGGTTGATTTGAGGATCTGGGGGTATTGTTCTCAGTCAACAGGTTCACACACAACACACACACACACACACACACACACACACACACACACACACACACACACACACACACACACAAAGTTTTAAATGCATTTCCCTTTTTATTTTTCCCTAATCCAAACCACACCTAATCCACAGAATTTTCTATTTAATTTGAATTAAATATAAAATATAAAATAGGGTTAGTTAAAAGTTAAAACTTAGCTACAATTAAAATGACATTTTTTCTCAAGTTGTATTGATCTAAAATTATTTATGATTATTGTATAGCCATAATATTTTAAAGTTTATTTTTAAATATTTTTTAAATAAATAATTTATTTGTATGTTGCATAAGTTTATTATAAAACTCTCATTAATTATTAGTTACTTATTAAATATACAAAGTGTTTCCTGCACACTTCTCTTAAACATTAGTAAAAGTGAAACTGCAAAGTGTGTGTGTGTTCTGAACTAAATAAAAAGCTTAATTACTCAGAAAGGAAATGAAAAAATTAAATGGTGCTTAGTTTAGGACAAAGTCTTATCTCACTAATCTATTAAAGTGTGTGTGTGTTATTTGTGGTTCTTTATGAAGCTGTCAGGTTAGCAGGTGGCAGACAGATGTAAAAGAATAATTATTCAAGCAATCAGGCAGACAAATCCAAAACGTGAGACAAAAGGAAGACTCAAAATACAGGCAGTGGTCAGAGGGGAGACAAGCAGATTTTCAGAGGAACAAAAGGAGCAAAAACCAGGAAACATTCAGAGCAGTCAGACCAACAGTGATTCAGGTGCTGTGAATCAATAATCCGGTGAATGTGAGCAGTGAGGTGTATGTGTGCTGATAGTTGAAGTCCTCAGAGGCCATATTTGAAGGCCACTGGGAATACTGGGAACTGGAGTCCTGAGTGCAGATGGGTAAATACATGACGGAACCCCCCGAGGAGCTCACTCCGGGAGTCACTCTTTTCTTGGGGCAGCCCCGGGATGAAGGCCATGTTTCTCTGTATGCCTTGTGTGAAACTCTTGACATAGGAATAGGACTGGGTCCAAGATGTTCTGTGCTGGTACCCAGCATTGTTCCTCGGGTCCGTAGGCCTCACACTCGACTAGATGGTCAAGCTTGCCCTCTTTCTGGTCAGAATTCAGTATGGCGTGCATTATGTACACAGCTTGACCATCAATAGTGAGGGGTGCAGGAGGCGAGGTGGAGTTAACATTAGAGCCAAGGGCACCTGGGATGGTAGATTTAAGACCTAAGACATGGAATGTAAGCGAGATTCTTCTATGCCTGGGCATGTCCAGCTTGTCAGTGACTTTGTTTATGTGTCGGAGTACCTTGAATGGGCCAATGAATTTGGAATTGAGATTTCCGCAGCTTTGCAGGTTTTTGATATCTTTGGATGATAACCACACTCGATTGCCTGGATTGGAAAAGGGGGGTTTCCCCTCTCTGACAGTCAGTTAAGTGCTTATTTCTTTGCACCACCAGCTTTAAGCGATGGTGGGCACTTTCTCAGACTTGTTCACTGCATTTGAGCCATTCATCTAGTGAAGGTGTATCGGTGAGTGAGGCATTACATGGAAAGAGGGATGGTTATTCAGCCCTTATATTCAGCATTTGAGCCCACGGTAAGAACTGCGCCTAGTCCTCCTGATTTTCTGAGTAGAATGATTGGAGAAAGCATCTGATTTCTTGATTGGCTCTCCACTTGACAGTTAGACTGTGGGTGATGACCTGATGTGAGACTTTCTGAGACCCCACAGCTTTTCCATGAAACTGGACCAGATTCTTGATGTGAACTGGGTTCTATGGTCACTTGCTATGTCTTCTGGAATGCCAAAGTATTAAAATACATAAGTGGACATTAGCTCAGCTATTATGACTGCAGTGGGTAGCCAGGTAGAGGGATGAGTCACAGAGACATTGAGAATCAGTCTATGATAACCATGATTGCTGTTTGACCTTGGGACCTGGAGAGATCAGTGATCAAATCTATGGTGATATGGGACCAGGGTCGCTGAGGCATGGGGACACATAGGTGTGGTCAGGAGGACAGTTGGCAGGAACGTGATAAGGCAGCATCTGAACAATTTCTTGGTTGATTTCCCAGGTTTACAAAGCAGGCTGGAGGGAGAATGGGTTCTGGAATTTGATCTGTTGAGGTCAAGGAGTAAATGCAAGACAGAATCTGCTTTAGTGTTTTTGGAACTGGGTCTATAGGACAATGTAAACTGGAAGAGTGAAGAACAAGGCTCAGCAGGCTTGGTATATATTCAGTCATGTAACAGTCTTGAGATATGCCAGGATTTTATGATCAGTAAAGATGGTAGACGGGTAATTGGCTCCCTCCAGGGAGTGATGCCACTCTAGAGTTAATTTTTACAGTTAGAATTAGAGTTGGGGTCAGTTTTTAGAGAAAAAAGTGACAGGATGCAGTTTAGGTTTCTCACCAAAAGACTGAGACAACACTACCCCCACTCCAGATTCTGAAGTGTTGACTTCGACTCCGACGAAAAGGCTTAATGCTTGTGCACAGGGGCACATGTAAATGCAGTCATGAGTTGAGAGAAGGCTTCTTCTGCAGCTTGGTTCCACTTGAGATGCTTGGGAGATTTTTTGAGCAGAGCAGTGAGTGGTGTCATAATGGAACTGAACCCCCTTATGAATCTCCTGTAGAAATTAGCAAATGCTAAAAAAAAGTAGCTCCTTAAGTGTAGTGGGAGTGGGCCAAGCGGTTACTGCAGAGACCTTGCTTTCAGCCATAATCACTCCATCTGCACTGATTACATACCCCAGGAAGGAGATTTGGTTCAAATGAGACTCACCCTTTTTAGCTTTGACAGAGAGTTGGTTTTCAAGAAGGCTGGACATGACACTAACAATATGGTTCACATGGCTTTCGAGGGTAGGGAAATAGATCAAGATATCATCTTTGTAGACTATGACAAATTTTCTGAGCATTTCTCTCAACACTGTTTATGAGGCATTGGAATACACTTGGTGTGCAACAAAGCCCATACAGCATTATGGAGTATTTGTAGAGGCCAGAGGTGGTGCTAAAGGCTGTCTACCACTCATCCCTTTTATGGATAGATTATAAGTACTAGATTATAAGTACTGCACAGGTCTAGTTTGGTGAAGATTTTGACTGATTGAAACTATTCTAAGGCCAAAGGAACTAGAGGCAGGGGATAGGGATAATTTACTGTGATGTGATTGATCCCTCTATAATCAGTGCAGGTGGCATGGTGGTGTGGTGGTTAGCACTGTCGCCTCACAGCAAGAAGGTCCTGCTTTCGATCCCAGGGTGGCTTTCTGTGTGGAGTATGCATGTTCTCCCCGTGCATACGTGGGTTTCCTCCGGGGACTCCAGTTTCCTCCCACAGTCCAAAGACATGCAGATTAGATCAACTGACTACTCTAAATTGCCCATAGGTGTGAATGCAAATGTTTGTCTGTGTTGGCCCTGTGGTGGACTGGCGACCTGCCCAGGACCCCGCATCTCGCCCGAAGTCAGCTGAGATTGGCTCCAGCTTCCCCGCGACCCAGATGGATAAAGCAGCATAGATAATGGATGGATGGATCAGTGCATGGCCTGAGACCTCCATATTTCTTATCCACAAAAAAAAGCAGCTGAAGCAGGTGATGTGCTGGATCCTGTTGCACACCATCCATGGAATTCTGCTGTTAATGACAATAGGAAAATGTGGCGGTGAGGGGTGAGGTACCTGACAGCCATAGGGTCTGTGTGATGGGAGCACACTGGCTTTCATAACATCGTTACATTCTACAGAGGTGGATGCAACTGTGAGTTTAAGGATGTGCACACATGGGGTTAGACAGGATTTCAGCCACTTTACTATTTCTCTGTCCTGCCATGATATCTGGGGGTTAGTGAGGGTCAGTTCCTGAGCAGGTTGTCGAGTCGGATAGGCATGTCAATGAGTGAGTCAAGGGAAGCCTGATCATCATGACATGCCAGCTCGGTGAGTAGCTCAGGATTTAGACTTTGATGGAAAGTGGCTTTTACATTTACATTTATGTCATTTGGCAGACGCCCTTATCCAGAGCGACTTACATTTTTTATACACGTGAGCAGTGAAGGTTAAGGGCCTTGCTCAAGGTGGCAAGCTTGAACTCTCGACCTTCCGATCACTAGTCCAATGTCTTAACCACTGAGCTACCACCTTTTAAGTCAGGTTCATTCCAGCCACTCCAGAACTTGAGGGCATGCTCTCCAGCCCATCTTTTCAGTGATGAACTTTAAATAACTGTTCACCAACGTCTTCCCCTTCGGGGCCATGATCAAATATTTGGCTAAATAAATAAATAATCACATTTGCATATTGAAGATAAATATTACATATCATTTCTGACTGCACAAAGTATTGGCACCCCTTCCTCCACCAGAGACACTACAGGAGTCTTCAGGAGAAAAATACTCAAATAGCAACACATATCTCTGTGTATTAAAATGTTGACACCCCTTCAACCCTGTTTTCTGTTACAAACTTGATTCCAAAAACTGATTGGGACACTGTGTAAAATGTAAATAAAAACAAAATGCAATGATTTGTGAGTCCTTTTTGACTTAAATTCATTTGAATACAATACAAAGACCAGATATTTCCTTTTCAAAATGATAAACATTATTGTTTTTTATAAATATGCACTCATTCTTTGTTACACTATAGTGTAATAGAGGTAATCAAATAAATAAATAAATAAATAGGATTTAAGTGTGAGTACAGAAAAAGAAGAGAAATTAAAAGATAGAAAGAACAAAATAGATGTAAATAAAGAAAAGAGAAAACCTCAAAGTTATACGGGCATAAAGAAGAATAGAGTGATGGACAAAGTGAAAGAGAATTTAATGATGATGCAGTGATATTGTGACAGAACATCTGCCACCTACATAATCTGAATACTCATACTGCCTCACTGTCAAGCCACCGGCGGCAAGTTTACAACAAGGAAAGAACTCATCAGCAGATAAGACTGGAAACTGAAATGACACAGAAATGTAAGAACTGCTGGCTGCTCGTGCTGAAGACACTAACAAACCAGCTAAAGTCTCAGCTTGGGCTTTTCACAACAATATGGACTTGTCACCATGAATTTTACGTCATAGCCGGTCTCACGTGTTTTCCTCGTCTTGTGGAGGTGCTCTCTCTGAAGCATCCTGTTAAATGAAGTCAGGTGGGAAAACACCACACCTGTCACTTTACTGTTATGGAAGACCGAATGGGAATGAAAATTTGTTATCAGTTCATGTCGTTTTTATCTGATACACTAACGGCTTTTGTATGCGAATGGGACTTCTCTCTATCATGTTCTCCATTTCCCTCTCTCTTTCTCTCTGTCACAGTCTGAATGTGTGTAGTATAGAATCATGGATTGTGTGTGTGTGTGCCTGTAAACGGTGATTCGTCTTCCTGCTATTCTTTTCCCAGTGTGTGTTTCCTGCCTGTGCGGCACTAAAAATACACACTGCAACTAAAGGTAAACTAAAACAAAACACAGGAAACGTGTCACACTGTGTGTGTGTGTGTGTGTGTTTAATTAGCAGCATGCTTGAGAAAATTGGGTACTTTCTGTCCATGTGAAACTGTGTGTGACAGAACAGTGTGTGTGTAAGACAGAGAGAGAGGGAGATCAGTTACATTTAACGAGTAAACTTCTCTTATCTGTTTTCCTTAGAACTTTTGTGTTAAGTGATAAAAGCGGTGTGTTTTTTTGTTTTTGTGTTTTTGTGCTTTTGCAGCGGCTCATCAACAGGATGTGTGTTTAAAAAAAATCACAACTTCCTGCTCTGTTCTAAAGCAAGAAAATGACGTTAACTTGTCCTACGCCTTCTCACGTCACCTTCAAATGACCTCTAAAATGAGAACACAGCAACAATGGCATATAAATCGGCCTCCGAGGAGACAATAGCAAGAGCCGCTAACCTCCTACTAACAGCACCACATCACACTGCAGATTTAAAGCATGCTTGTTTTTTCAACCACGCTACAGACAAAACACTTCATCCTGACTTCATCAGCAAAGCTTTTCACACTTGGATTTCTCTCTCTCTATCTCTCTATAGCTGTGTTTCCATTAACCTACTTAATGCACAATTTGAAATCGAGAACTAAAAAATGAGTAATGGAAACATGAATTTTGAAAAAAAATTTCAAATATCACAAAAAATGTTTTTACATGGGGTGGTTTTTCAGACAATTTGTTAAAGCAACATTTTTGCAAATTGTGGCATTTAAGTTAGACATGACATGAGGAGCAAACTGAAATGCTGCCTTTCTGAAAAATAAGGGCCCTGTAAGAGCTATTGTGAGAGGAGAAAACCAGCTTTAATCGTGTAACATCATTCAGTGGGAGCGAAGACTTTTCACAATTGTATTTTATCAGACATTTTTAAAATATATTGCTTCTATTTTGTGCAAAACGTTTTGTGGAATCCCAGCTTCTGTCTGGTCTGAAATAAAACATTCACATTGTGGTTCAATGAATAAACGTTTATTTTAATAAATAAAGCATAAACAGAACATAGCATGAACTCGCTAGTCAACTTGTCTCACTACTAACATCACAAAGCTAATGCTAAAATAGCTAGCATTAATGTTAACTGTGCTAACAGGTTAGTAATTTGTTCTAGCATAAGACTTTAAGATACAACATATAATACTGCAGATTTATTCTTTTATTTATTTATAAATACTTATATTTATCTTACATACTTGCTCTCTCTCTCACTCTGTTTATCTATCTATTTAGTTTATTTACTTTCTTACTTACCTAGTTATTTATTTATGTATTTATCTTATATTATATATCTTGTATTTATTTATTTATTTAATAAATTTTTATGTGTTTATGTGTTTATTTATTTATTTATTTACTTACTTATTTATTATTTGCTTACCTTCGTACTTTACATTTAGGTGAACTTGAAAAAGTAAAATAAGTAAAATAACATTTTGCTTATATAAGATTTAATAAAAAGAAATTGACCATAAATCAAACCCTTCCCTGATTGGGCCTCGTTTCTGGACACCAGCGGATCTTCTTGTTTCTCAGCAGTGTTTACACACAAACTTTGGATGTTGATGAAAATCCTGTTGGTTGGAAAATCCTATCCTGCATTTCACTCCTGAGTTTGTGTAAATTTGCGTATAAGTAGGCTCCCTGATGTGAACCTCGACTGATCTGTGACCTGTCGATGAGTCACTGCGATTTTATAAATGGATTACGCCGTCACGTTGAAATCACGTCTTAATTTAAATTCCACACTAATTTAATGAACATTAATGTCTTGAAACCAAAAAGGGAAAACAAACAAATGCTAATCCATAAATTAAGACAAATAGAACTAGCAGTTCAATGAGGACTTAAGTAATAGCACCCTATAAAAGGAGGAGCAGTTAGCATGTGGCTATGTTAGCATTACTGGGAGATTTCTGCTGCATTCGAGGTGAAGCGGCAACTTGTAATTCCCCGCCTACAACCGGTGAAAAGCACTGAAAACACCCCCTCAACAGGAAATTTCAACTCATCGGATTGGGTTAGCCTTCTCACCTAGCAGTTTCTTCCCTGTTTGCAGAGTAACGTCACACCAACATGGCCGCTAACACTGGGAACAGTGTAAAGTTCTCCTTCTCTACCTTTATATTCCTTTATTGTAGCACTGGCTTTAAATTGGTACAGTTCGTACACAAACACTGTACTTCTAAAGACACAGGCCAAACACGAACTGTCTAAATCTATAACAAATAATTATATAACTATAATCACTGTTGTGAGAAGGTAATCATCAATGTTATCACTAATGTTAGCTGGCTAGTTGTTGCTAATGTTACTCGCTATTGTCCACAGTAGTTGCTGTTCTGCAATTTCAGTGTTTAAATTTCACTGCAGTAGATGTAATTTCACAGTAGCTAAATGTATATGTGACAAACACGCTTGGTAATTTATGAGTGATTGACATTTATCAACCAGCACAAGCGAGCATGAAAAACATCCAGGACTGTTGTAAATATGGTGTATTTTTTTGTTTGGTCAAGAAAACCATTACACACAACTTTACTGTAAGATGATAAACTACACTGCACTGGCTCCCAATCAAATTTCGCACAGATTATAAAATACTACTGTTGACCTGAGCAAACTTCTGGTACTTTATGACCCTCCACGCCTACTTAGATCAAAAGGTGCAGGCTATTTGTTAGTACCTTGAATAGTGAAGGCTACTGC
>JAQQZR010000005.1:6266737-6274514 GCA_030068235.1 Notoglanidium macrostoma
CTTTGTCTGTCCCTCGTCGCTCCATCAATGGCTTTTCCCCTTTCTGTTTCTGTCTATCTGCCCCCCAACAATAATAAATTATCATATTATTGTTACAGAACAATATACAAACAATCAAATCAATCAATCAAACAAAAATAAAAGCACACAAACTGTACTGTGTGTGTGTGTGTGTGTTTCATGTTCCTCCTTTCTTTCAGCACGTATGTAGAGGATGTGCATTTACATTTTTAGAATATGGACACACGCACGTGCACCCCCCCCATCCCCCCCTATTTCATTGAAAGACATGGTTAAAGAGGGCGGGACTTATATTACATTTGTTCAGCCAATCACAAACTTGACCATATTCCATCACCATGACAACACAGTGAATGCTAGCTAGCTTCTAAAGCCAGATTACTGCTAAACAGGAAACATTAGCATTCATTAAGCTAACTAGCTAGCTGGATAATGTCGCTAAACTGTTGCATCGTTAAAGAACAGAAGCAATGTTTTTACAGTAAATTAAGAAAAAAATGAAGGCTTGTGATGTCACATGACCACATGATCAATTTTAACTTGTGTGTGAGGTATATAAATAAAAGGAAATGGAAAAAAAACAATAATTAAATAAAAAAGACAATAAAGCATGTGGAAATATCACCATTGGTGATTTATTAAGATTTATTAATATACATTTGTATATGGAGAAACGTACAAGAGCTAATTTATTCATGTACAAATTACAAATACATAAAACTGTTTATCAAAACTCTTCTGCTTAAATGTACAAAAAGAAAAAGGAAAAGAAAAAAATCTCCAAAACAAATGAAATCCCACAGCTGTTTAATAGCAGCTTTGCAACCTGGCAAGACTTTCATCTGAATAAAATCATTTGGGTTCAAGGAAGAAAAATATATATAAGAAAATGATTTAAGGCACTTCATTTTTCACGTAAAGATTTGAGCTGTGCTAGTAAAAAAGCTAAAGGCTAAAAGCTACGTTCCATATTTATCCCATTTAGCCGAGTAACCTGGCGTTCACGCTAGCGAGGGTGTCTGCTACGGCACCGACGTGCTAACAGACTTGTTGTAGAATGTGTCAAAGATGTTTTAGCTTTAGTTCTAGTTTCACAAAGATGCCAAGTTAACTTTAACCAGCTAACTAAATGCAGGAGGTAATTATTTCTGTATTAATTAATTTACTAGTAATTCAGTTACTATGCTAACTAAATAAGATACTATAACTAGCTAATTTACTAATGCTCGGGTAATATATTGCTATATTAACTAATTTATTAATTTACTAGCATTATTTTAGCTAGCTAATTTTCTAGGATACTGTAACTACTGTAACCACAGGAAGTTATTGTTTCGATATCTGCTAATTTGCTAGTAATAGGTTCCTATATTACTTGACTCATTAGTTTGCTAACTTAAGAGGCTAAAATTGCTAGTTAATTTACTAGTACTGGGTTAGGATGTTACAGTACTAACTGTAATTTACTCTTACAGCTAATTTGTTACTATATATGATATATAATTTGCTAGATGTTACTATAGTAATTTATACTAATACTAAATTTATACAAATTTATTAGTATTAGTTTAGTATATTACTGTACTAGCTAATTTGCTAATTTATTAGGTTACTACAGTTAGCTACGTTTTCTAACCAGAGCCACTTCCTGTAAATTTCAGAATCTTATTTAAACACACTGATCAGTTTACAAACAAGAACTAAAATTAAAAAGTGCATTTCTGGCGATTTTCACAGCGTCATTTGCTGATTCTTTACGTGTGACAACCAATAAAACTCATAGTGGGCGGGGTTTGGGATTTTTTTTTTTGATGCTGATGTTTTAGGAAAAGTTTTCAGTGTAGTAACTTTTAACACATAAAAGGTTTTGGTGTTGAAATCAGATACAGAAATATAACCCAAGCTAAAAAAATACCATGTTAGCGTCTAAATGCTAATCCCAGGCAGTGTGTGCTGCTGTGTTCCACGTTAGTGCTGATCTGGGTTCTGCAGGTGAAATTCAGCACCTGTACTCTGCTTTATAAAGGGACACTAACTAGCGATTTAACTATTTAACGATGCACCGCTAGCCAGCTAGCTATATTTAATCTTACTGCATAAAGCTATTAGCCAGTTATCTGTTGTAATGCTAATCTCAGAGTAGCGGGAGTGACAGCGCTAGCGCGGCTTTTCCTGTCTAACGTGAACGTGAGGTTAAACTGCTGAACTAGAATCAGTTTTTAACTTCTCCGTCTGGTTCCAGATCAGTTTTCCCGCTCGGAAAATCAGCGGATAAATACGGAGCAACAGGGAAACAAAAACATGTTGCTGTTTGATGTCCCAAACACAGAGAAGCTTTCTCATCATTAATACAAAAACAAAGTGTTATTAAATACTGTCACTGTGGTGAAATGCTAATTCTGTGTGACGCGAGCTCATCGCGACTTAATGTTCTTATTACAACTTCTCCTTAATTCATTAAAAAGAAAACATCAAAAAATTTCAGAAAATATTGTTACACCTTTCTTCTTAATCTTCATTTCTGGGTAACAATGTGTATTACCCACAATGCACTGCAGTAGCAAACTCACCGACTATGGCCATTTCTTTCAGCGTCATCTCATATGCTAGTCGCTAATTAGCAATGTGCAGGCAGGATATTAGCTGCAAGGCTTCAATAGTGGAAAATTACAACAGAACTTTAAAGGATTCTTTGCAGAACCCTGAGTGTTAGTGAGAAAAGAGTTCTGAGTAGAACCCATTTTGGAACCTAAGAATTTTAAGTATCCTGAAGAACACTCTACAACAGGTTCTTCATCACAGAATGTGGAACCCTTTAAAAAGCTAAGAACCATAACGGATTACAGTGTGCTCTTGAGGAACCCAGAAACCTGCAACGGCGTGTTAAGATCCAATTAGAACTCTTTTAGGAAGCCAAGAACCCTTAATTATTGAACGAACCATTAAATAATATAAAAGCGCACAGACCATACAGATCTAATCTTCCAAACAACGGTTCTACATGGAACCCTTTCTGAGAAATACTCAGCTGTAGGGTTCTGGAACCTGACTGGAAAAACAGTTATAGGGTTCTAGGTTATTTAATTAAAGCTTCTGATCAAATTGAGCTGCTTGGAACTGAGTGCTGTTATTCTTCCAAAATGGTTCTACCTGGAACTGCTCTGATAGAAAAACAGTTATATATAAATATATATATATATATATATATATTATTCTTTATTATTTATTGGATAATTAAGGGTTCCTAGCTTTAAAAATGGGTTCTAATCTACATAGAAACTTTAAAGGTTGTTCAAGAGGGACAGCTGAAGAACCCGTTCAAAATACATTTTTGTAAACGTAAGCAGGCGGATTTTTGGGGGACATAAAGAAAATATATCTATATTTTGGACGAATCCTTTAATTTCGTTCAGGAGACGAGACGGATGTGACACGTTCCCACGCAGAACCAAAACGACATGGAGATCCCGTCGCAAACGTCTTTTAGGATATAAATTTAGCGCTAGCACTTAGCGTATTTGAAATGAACCCAAGATGCGAAGAGAAAAGCAAAGGATTGTGGGTAAAGAAGGGACGCGAGAGAGGAGAACAGACGCTAAAATATAACTTTATACAATAAAATGTCAGTCTCACGCTGGGTAAAGAACGCCGTTTTATCCCCCAGTGTTCAGTTCATAGGGTTTGTCTCTTAAAAAAAATGAAAACAAAAAATACCTTCTAATTTAATAACTGAAAAAAAAAAACCGAACATAAAGACAGTAAACACAATTTTATACAGTTCTGTTTTCTCTCAATAAGATTAGAAATGTGTTAAACTTTTATCTTCATCTCAAGTAGAATTCTGCTGTCATTCTTTTTTTCGTGTGTGTGTGTGTGTGTGTGTGTGTGTGTGTGTGTGTGTGTGTGTGATAATACAGTGCAGATTATATGGGCTTTGATTAAAAAAGAGTGTGTGTGTGTGTGTGTGTGTGTGTGTGCGCTGTGATGGTGGCATCCCCTGGTGGTCACTCGGTGCCGGTGCTAGCGCTCGGCATGGTGGGAACGCAGTAGTTGGGTCTGTCTGACGGTGTGTATCCCGGCAAGCACTGGCATTTATACGAACCCTGTGTGTTGATACATTTCCCGTTTTTGCACAGAGACATTCGCTTGTTGAGCTCGGTGCATTCATTTACATCTGGGAGAAAAAAATAACAATGAAAAAATATATATGTAAATATGCAAATATATACTTGTCAGTATATTTGACAAATATAGCTAGATGTGTATGCGTGCGTGTGAGTGTGTGCGTGTGTGTGCGTGTGTACCGATGCAGGCCATTCGGGACATGTCGAGTGTGTATCCATCGAAACAGTCGCAGGTGTACCCCTTCTGCACCCTCACACACCGCCCGTTCTCGCAGCCGTTTAACACTCCGCACTCCTCCGCTCGCAGGCCTTCAAACGCCTCGTATCGTCCCGCTGAACACACAAACAGTAGCACGCTCGCACTCGTCATTCCCGACGTTATTCTAAACACTGCTCAGTCCTGTACGCACCCAAACAGCATGTCCTGTAACCCAACTCTAACTACACTACATCAGCAGCCAGGTTTCGGGGAAGCTGCTGTTATTGTTCTTATTGTCTACTCATCGCCGCGGAAATAAATACATCAACTTCTAGAAAAAAAGAATCTCAACAAAATAAATATTTAGAAATAATATTCACACTCATCAGGGAACTTTAGCCATTACACATTAAACTTGAATAACTCTAACGGATTAATGCCGTCTTTCTTCTTTTCGTGTAGGTTCTATAATGTTATGGCCAATTGTCCATTCTTTATCACGCACGCTTGCACTTTACAAAATAAAAACCGCAGATATCTCACAAACCACCGGCTCAAAAGGGTATCATTAATATTATTAACAATTACGTTTCTAAAGGGCATTTAGAAGAGCTTACAGATTTTATTTGTTTTCTTTATCAGTAAAAAAACAACAGAAAAATCAATCATACGCCAGCATAAATTGTTCAAACTTGAGAAATAAACATCAGGCAACGAACAGCTAACCTCTCGAGCAGAACGCTTTCTCTTCACCTTGATTATTTTTACTATAATTTATTTTTGAAAACATACATTGGTGTTAGAAAGGACCTAGATAAACACAAACAAACAAACAAACAAACAAATCGCTTGCTAGCTAGCTTGTATAATTTTCCAGCTAGCTAGTACTTGTTAGCTGCTAACTAGCCAACTGCTTCAAAAAGTCTTAAATTAATTCATTATATTTATTTTTTAATCATTTTCTTTTTCTTACATTTTTTAGTCATGCAGTGTGTTAGGTACACAACTAAAACTCACTGAGACAACTTTTAAGCAGTGATGCTAATGCTTCATAAGTATAAATAAATCAGTTCAGTGTAAAGATGTGCTGTGTGTGTTTCAGCTTTTCGGAAAACTGTTGCTCTAACTGAAGCAGAGGAAGCTGAATGATGGCACTGAAGTGGCCACATGATGGCGCCAGAGACCTGCGCAGCACAAACAGCGGGTAAGCACACAGGCTGAGAGTTACTCACTGTTAGAGTCGTCGTAGTCATCGTAGAAGGTCGGGTTAGGGTTCAAAGGTCGTGGGTTGTACTCTGGGTCGACCTCGTACTCCAGGACAGGACCAGCGACCAGAGCGTCCTGACCGTACGGCCGTCTGACCCATCTGGAGTCTCGGATATTACACATGCTGGCGTACGACTCTACAGATATAACACAGGGACACGGGGACACGGGGACACGATACAGGAGCATGAGCGTGACGTTTAGTGTCTCGCGGCTTCATTGAGTTGCGCTCGGGTGAGTGAGCGTGATGTAAATATGTAAATGTGTAAATAAGGCAGTGTGCCGGATCAGGCGCTGTTCTCTGAGCTGAGCTGCTGAATAATGAGCGTGAAGCTGTTTTATTAAATGAAAGCAGTGATTAATGTGATCATTACAGCTAACAGTGATATATACCACACTGCGGAAGATTTATCTCAACTACCGAAATCTTATTCACGTGTCATATTTGATCATCTTTTGTTTTACATTTTTAAATTCTCTCTTGCTTTGATGTTAATCATGTTACATTTGACACGTTTCCTTTTCAGTTGAGCTTGTGTGTTGATTTTCCCAGGTGGAAAGCTGAGTGTGTGTGCGTGCGTGTGTGTGTGTGTGTGTGTGTGTGTGTGTGTGTGTGTACCGGAGTGTTTAGCGGGACACAGTGCACACTGCATGCCCCAGGCCTCTCCGTACAGACAGCAGCACTCGGTGAAAGTGGTCATTCGGTTACTCAGCATGTTCGTGCAGGTCATTGTAGGAGATAAACTCTGCCAACAGACCTCCTGATGCACACCCTGCTGCTCTCTGGGCTCTGTGGACACACACACACACACACACACACACACACACACACACACAGTGAGACAAATGAAAGAATAATTCAGCAAGTAGAAGAACGTTGGTCACTTTACTAACATTTAAGTTTCAGTACTTAGCAGCTAGTAAGTGGTGACTGTTAGCCAGAAAAAGGTCACATGGCCCCAGGGGTGTTTTAGCTTCTACCTTAACCCAATCCGTTTAACCCGTATTCCAACTTTTTAAACAGTTTTCCTGAAAGTGTTTAAGTCGTAGTGCTATCACACTGAGCAAACCTGAGTGAAAGGTAATCACTGTCACTTTTTTATATCAAATAAAAAAATACCGACACTTAGCTAGCATGCTAAGCTAGGCAGTTAGCAACTGTTGACCAATGACTAGTTAGGAAGCTGACTATCTTTAGGAAAGTTGCAATAAGGTAAGACGCTATGTCCTCTCCTTAAACTTCTTAAAATCTGTATTTTCAGATGTCTTCCATAAACATTTGATTGTGAAGGGTTTATTTTTATTTTAGTGGATTAGCTATATTGAGTTAGCGTGGGAGCAAAAGGTCCGTGTGAGCTTGTTAGCAAGGCTACAGAGCCAGTTTATTAAACATGACGCACTCTAAACTGAACCTGTCCCTTTAACTAAACGTTGTTAATCTCCTGTTTGAGCTAGTTATAAACTGGAACATAGCTAGCATTTAGCAGGTATTCATTAAGAAGATGGATTTATATATATATATATATATATATTACTGTTATAGTCCTGACATGAATGAAATGACCTGGAATTAAATGTAAAACTGTCACTATTTTTAGGTGCAAAACTGCTTAGTGTAGAAAGTGCAGAGGGCTCGGTTTTTACCTGCCTCCTCCTCGGGGAAAATACAGCGTTTATTTGTGTCATCCAGCACCATGGGGGGCATACAGAAACACTGATACGAGCCGTGATTATTTAAACACTGACCATCCACACAGTTCAACTCGTCTAAACACTCGTTTGTGTCTGAGAGAGAGAGAGAGAGAGAGAGAGAGAGAGAAAGAGAGAGAGAGGATCATACAGGCCATCCGTACACACGGTGTATACATGTCTATATATATTTTTTGCATGTGTGTGCACATTTTTGTCTTCATTTTTGCGAGCGTGTGTGCGTGCATGTTTGTGTGTGTGTACGTTGCCGTCTAATATGAATATAATGACCTGAACCACAGTACTATGGCACACCGCAGTCCTACACACACACACACACACACACACACACACACACACACACACACACACACACACACAGTGAGTGTATAAATCAAGGCTTGGAATTGGCAAATGACATTTAGAAGTGTGGTAAGCCTCACATGGGGCTCATTTCCAGATGCGATGTGTATGTGTG
>JAQQZR010000005.1:6342042-6355046 GCA_030068235.1 Notoglanidium macrostoma
CTCACACGCACACACACACACACTCACACGCACACACACTCACACAAGCATGCGCACACACACACACACACTCACACGCACACACACACACTCACACACACACATAAATGGAAGCATGCACACATACACACACACACACACACACACACACATGAACACAAGCACGCACGTACACACACACACTCACAAGCACGCACGCACACACACGCACGCACACACACTCACACTCACACACACACTCACACACACACATGAACGGAAGCATGAACACACACACACACACACACACACACACACACACACACACACACACACACACTTGTATTTACACAGTACTGCTACCAATAAGCTGGCAAAATTTCATTAGAGTCAAAAAAGGCTTCAACCTTCTTTTTTTCACAAAATTGCTGCTAATGAAGGATGTGTGTGTGTATGTGCGTGTGTATGTGCGTGTGTGTGCGTGTGTGTGTGCACGTGTGTGTGCGTGTGTGTGTGCACGTGTGTGTGCGTGTGTGTGTGCAAGTGTGTGTGCGAGTGTGAAATTTGATGGCTCTTTGATGAAGCATGACCAAGCAGGAAGACTTTAGTACTGAAACGCCATTAATTTCAGTGGGGTTTTTCTAAAAGCTGTATACAGACGCACTACTCAGGCACAGGATGGAGCTGAAGGTGGGGCAACTCGTGGTGGTTTGGGGTCAATATCTCGAAATCTGCGGGATAAGAGAGTGACAAAAACATAGTCTGATGGATAACAGTAGTGTGATTGCGCAATCACAATAAAAGAGACGGAGGGATAAATATGGGGCAGTGGATGGCACTGTTGGGCCCTTGAGCACAGCCCTTAACCCTCTCTGTTCCAGGGGCCGCTGTCTCATGGCTGACCCTGACCTCTGACCTCAACTTCCTAACAAGCTGGGATATGCCATGAAAAGAATGTCACTGTACTGTGATGTATATGTGACTAATAGAGACTCCTGCGTCTCTTTCCAAATAAAAGCCAGCTAGATAGATAAACATTTACATTATTTGGCAGACGGCCTTATCCAGAGCGACTTACATACATCGTATTTATATACAAGTGAGCAGTGAGGGTTAAGGGCCTTGCTCAGGGGCCCAGCAGTGGCAGCTTGGCGGTGCTGGGATTTGAACTCACAACTTTCCGATCACTAGTCCAACGTCTTAACCACTGAGCTACCACAGACCGAGCGAAAGACAGAGAAGTAGACAGACAGATACACAAGTAAATAGATGAATAGACAGATAAACAGACAGGTGAAAAGACAGACAGATAAATACAGACAGATACATTGGCAAGAAAAAGTAAGTGAACCCTTTGAAATGACATTAATTTATGCATAAATTGATCTTAAAATATGGTCTGATCTTCATCCAAGTTACAATGAACAACACAACGCAATCTGTTTAACTAAAAACACAAATTATCATCTTTCTTGTTTTGTAAACATTCACAATGCTTGTGAAAAAGGAAGTGAACCCTTAGATTTATTAATTATTTATTATTAGAGTTCCCTCCTGCTGTGCTTCTGGTAGGCGTGAATCAGAGCTGCGTCTGACGTTCAGGGGGAAGTTTGGACCTTACAGAACTGCTTCAGCTCAGCCAGATTGTTAGGAGGTCTTGCCTTGTCTTGGTCTGCCTGTTCAGTGTTCTGCGTACGGTAGACTCATGTACAGGGATATTAGCCAGGTTTGATGATTCCTTCAAGCCTCTAGCTGTTACTCCAGGGTTCTTCTTTAAGTTCTTTACCCTACATTGAGTCATCTTGGCTGGGTGTCCACTTCTAGGGAGACTAACCACAGAACTAAATTGTCTCCATTTATAGACAATTTGTCTGACTGTGTACTGATGAATATCTAAACTCTTTGAGATTACTCAATAACCCTTTCCTGCTTTATATGAATCAACAATTCTTGATCTTCTGAGGCCTCTTTTTTGCAAGGCATGATTCCCAGGAGCACATGCCTCGTCTGAATAGCAAGCTAAATGTTTGAGTGGTTTTTTTTATAAGTCGGAGTAGCTCTAACCCACATCTCCATACTCGTTTCATTGACTGGACTGCAGGTTTGCTAACTTCTGACTCCAGTTAGCTTTGGTTGAAGTCCTTAGCCTCATGGTTCACATACACTTTCTTCAACATACACTGTACAATGTGAATGGACAAGAACAAAGCGATGATTTGTGCGTTTCAGTTCAAACAGATTGTGTTTGGTTACTTCTGAAGCTTAGGTGAAGATCAGAACATATCCTAAGATTATTCTGAAGGTCATTCCAAAGGGTTCACTTACTTTTTGTTGCCACTGTGTACAGACAGACAGACAGATAAATAAACCTACAGATAAAACAAATAAACTGAAAGCCAAACAGATACAAAGACAGAGAAAAAAAAAAATCTAGTTAATTGACTCATTATAGACAATTTATTACAAGACAGACAGACGGATGGCCGTACAGTTACTATGGAAACCATAATGTATCAGAGCGAGCGCATGAATTATAAATAAAGCTGTGATTTGCAGCTGCGCTACTGTCAGAGCTGCTGTTACAGAGAATTAATCAACACCTTCCGACCAATCAGAAGTCGACAGCGCTGTGGGGTAAAGTTACGGTATAACGTAGAGGACAAGCTGTCTCTTACGTATTTTTAAACTGACTTCAACCTTAAATGAAATATTTTTAGATATATAAATGAAAATATTTTGAGGCTGAGGTCAGAGAACAGCCTCAGCGTGAGTCACTCAGGGTTAAAAACGGATTGGAGTGGAGTGGAATTGAGTCACCGAGCTGTTCTGAGGTCAGCGCTATTTATAGGATTTCAAAAATGACCAGATAGAGGAGGCGTGGAGAGCGGGAGTAAAGACGAGGGAATGAGGAATCAGAGAGGAAGGAATGACTGATCCTGCTGGAAAGAAAGTTACAAATATTGCTTCACTTCCTAATGGGAATGGACTCGATTGTTTTCATTAAAGATTTTTCCCATTGGGATGTAATGGTTTTAATGATTCCCAAGAGTCCACTTCTTCTTGATTTGGTTACAGAGTCAGGGTTGGATCTTATTACAGTGATTTTCTGTCCCATCTAGATAACCAGAAGTGCTCTCCATCAGCTCCGTCCTGTATATCGAGAGTAATAATACTCCTGTATTACTACTAGAAATAAGAGTTTTAATAGGAGCACTCAGTCTAACACCAAAGGCGCTCGAACGCAACTTAAACGCAGAACCTTCTGTGCGGCGTATATCAGCATCCCCTCATAAGCATATGCGCAAAGGTATCAAACTTTCACTCGAATGCTCTGTACACCACGTTCTGCACTATTTTAACTGCACCCACCTCCACCACTACTGTCACACACTTCACGTGTAAAGTTTGTGCTTTTCATGACATGTAATTAGACTTACTGAGCTCATGATACTGCTCCTCTTCTCTGCAAACACAACCAGGCCTGAAAGTCACATGGTAATGCAATAGGCTAATAACGCAGGTAGTTCCAAAATGCAGATCATATTATTTTTCCCTGTGAGACTGGGCTAGACTATTACTACTACTAATAAAATATTCCTATTGCTTAGACTACTACAGCTGTTAATCCTTATACTACTAATGAAACATCACTACTACTAACACCACTACTGCAACGACAGTTACTCATTTTACTACAACTTATAAAATATTACTATATAACAAATACTATGGCTACTGAAATCTACTACTATTACTACTACAACACATACTACAAATATCTATGGTTAATGCAATGACTACTACTGATATTAATAATCCTAGTAAAACTACTATTTCTGCTACAACCCTGTTTCCAAAACTGTAAATAAAAATGTGATTTGCAAATCCTGTAAACCCGTATTCAAATAAAAATAAAGCAAAGACAAACTAGAAATTGTAATGTTTTTTTGACAGTATATGCTCATTTTTAATTTGATGCCAGCAACACATTTGAAAGACGTGGGTACAGGGGCGTGTCCGCTGTGCTGCATCACGTCTTCCTTTAACCCCACTGTGTAGACGTGTGGGAGCTGAGGAGGCCAGCTGCTGGGGGCTGAAAGTGAAATGTTCTCCCATTCTTGCCTGATGTACGATTCAGCTGCTCAACACTTCAGGGTCTCCTTTGTCGTATTCTTTTGTTCCATGATGCTCCAGATGTGTTCAGCGTGTTACAGGTCTGGACTGCAGGTCAGTTTCGCACCCGGACTCTTCTGTTACGGAGCCGTGCTGCTGTAATACGTGCAGAATGAGGTTTGGTGTCGTCTTACTGAAACAAACAAGACGTCTGGATGGCAGCTCTAAAACCTGTATATATCATTCAGCATTAATGTTGCTTCCCAGATGTGCAAGCTACCCCTGCCATATGCACTAATGCCCCCTATACCCTTAGAGATGGTGGCTTTTGAACTTATGGATGCTTATAGATGTTTATCTGGTTTCTTCTCTGCATGCTGGAGTTTTCAGCTGCGTGTGTGGATGCAGTGATGAACTGTGCTCCCAGACAGCGGTGTTGGGACGTGTTCCTGAGCCATGCAGTGATTTACACTACAGACTCATGTGTGTGTCTAATGCAGCGCCGCTGAGGGCCCGAAGACCACGCCCATCCAGTATTGGTTTTCAGCCTCGTCCCTGTACAGAGATTTCTCCAGATTCCTGGAATCTTTTTATGACATTATGTGCTGGAGATGATGAAACTCTTTGCAGTTTTACATTGTGGAACATTAATCCTAAATTGTTGCACTATTTGCCCCCGCAGTCTTTCACAGAGTGGTGATTTGCAGATCATTGCAGTTTGTTTTTATATAAATTTAACACAGTGTCCCAACACTTTAACACTTTTTTGGAAACAGGGCTATACTACTAAAACCTGCACTACATAATGTTAACAAATCAATCAGCTGCTTCCAGTCAGAGAATTATAATAGTTATAAAAGTACTGATGTAATCAGGATATCTCAGAAAAGTCCACTCTGATGGGATTTAGCTTGATATTGGTATTATATCGTCACATCACTCAGCCCCAGAAGACAGCCTGGATTAGAAACATGACCCAGTTCCGGTCTGAAAGTTTAAATCGAAGGAGGAAGCCATTAGAGGATTTTAATCCTCCATCGGTTCATCACTTCCTGTGCAAATTTTCATCACAGTTGTTCTCACGAGATGCAGGAATCTTCTGCATGAGGAGGAAACGAGTGTTTGTCCAGGAGGCTGTAATAACGAACATCAGTGTTTCATCTCTGTGGTTACTCAGCATCGTTACGTAATCGTACAGAGTCTGGAAGCACTTAAATCAGTTCCACACACACACACACACACACACACACACACACACACGCAAGCACACACACACACACGCAAGCACACACACACACACACACACACGCAAGCACACACACACACACACACAGGATGTTTGTTCAGTCTCAGTCTTCTGGAGGTCCCAACTTTCTCAAAAGGTCAACAAACTTCCAGGAATTGAAGCTCGCATTTCCTCAGAAACAGCTGAGACACGCCGATATCTCACAGGTACTGCTTCACTTTTTATCGCGGTGTATAATATCATAACGACATCATATCGGCGCATAATCTTCCATCAATTGCGTTTTTGCAGTGAATGGAATTATGGGATTGATTCCTCTGAGTAGGTCAAATGAAGTTAAATAATAATAAAAAAAAGTTTTGGGCGTAGTCAACACGAGTTGTGTGAAATGGGGGTGGAGTCAACATAGGTCAATATGAGAGGAGGCAATATGGGTGGAGTCAAGATTAGTCAATATGTGCAGTGTCTACACAGGTGGTGCAAAAAAACTGGGCGGAGTCAACATGTCTGCCACTGTCGCCTCTGCAGCGGTTATTAGGGACACATTTATAAATTTCAAATTTACATCCAATGTCCACTGTTAAAAGCTCTATATAAATAAATATATTTTAATTTAATTGACCATGAGACACCCCTCTCCTCAACAAGGCACTGAAAAAACTCGGCTTCACCTGTTACAGACGCTGCAGACTCCTTCCATAAACACATTTCTCCTTACAGAAAACTTCCCTGCATCAACAATTACACACGTTTAATACCTTTATCAGTGGAGCGTGCGCTGTACACGTCCCCGTGAAAGAGCGGTTTCCATAGAAACGATCACGTATCAGAGCGAGCGCATTAATATAAATCTGCACCGTTGTCAGAGAATTAATCGCCACCTTCTGACCAATCAGTACACGTCGGCACAAAGACTTTATAACCAGTGATGATCAATGTTTTCACAAAAATGACTAGCTTCTAAATTTCAGGGAAAAGGTTAGTGAGCTACGGAGCTAATCTCAAGCACTGCTAGCTAGCTAAGATTGCTGTATTGCGTTATTAACGCTAAAGCTCATTTCAGTAGAAAGCTAAGCTATGCTACCGGAGCTATTCAAAAGCTTTACTAGAATTTTCTGGAATCCTACAAGAAAGGAGGAGTGAGTTCTAGTCATTCCCAGGAGGAGGATGTAACAGGATACATTAGCAAAGAGCTAATCAAACATTCTCCACATTCTTAGAGATGGTTTTCTCCCCTGCAGTTATAAAAGTCCGGTTTTGGAAGTGAGCCGAGTTCTGTGAACTTTCTGGATGCTCGTTTTCTGTCCTGTCTGGTTAAAGTGTCTTACACAAACGCTCGCTGGACTGAGTCTGATGTCATGTAAGAACAAAAAGACCACGACCATATAAGGGAAAAAAATCATCACGAGGAAAAGATAAATAAAAGACGACGCCTGAGAAGAGCGGAAATTTCAAATGATATTTTAAGAAATATTTACAACAAAAACATTTTAAATAATTATGATTATTTATAATTATTAATAGTTAATTCGTTATTAATAATAACTATTAATAATATAACTTATAACTTAAATAATAGCTCTTCCTGGAAATAAAAGTCACATGTTGGAGTCCAAAACCAGAAAGTCTGAAAATTATGCGAAAGTCCTGATAATTGTAAACACGAGTTTCTGACTTTTTAAATGTATTTAAAAACTAAAACATTTCACCTAAAGCAATGCTCTCTCAGCGTTCAGATAACGTCTTATAAACATTTACTTAAATGTTTTCTATACAGGTTGTAAAATGCTTAATTATTTAAATGTATCCAAGTATTTATTTATTTAAATTCACAATATTAATGCAACTTGAATTACCAGTCCATGTTAGCAAAGTTGACTAGCGGAGCGTCATCTAAATGCATCTTTACCTGGGAGAAGAAAAAAGGCGGAGTCTTTAAGAAGAATCCATTTTATTCTGAATTTTCATTTTCGGTAGAGTTTAACAACACATTTGGCCGTACACGGTGCAACACTCTGCAAGGTGGAGAAAGGTGGAAAAGAAGGCGGGGCTTTGTAGAGGAACTTATTCTGATTGGCTGCGCAGCTCGGTGCTTAGCTCCTGTAGCTCTGTGATCAGCCGCTCCAGTTGTACTACGTCATTTTGGAGCTCGTCATGAATTTCTCCGGTTGCTACGTCGGTGTAGAGTTGCTGTGGAGGTTAAACACGAGGTTATTCACAAGTTCATACCACTATATATCTATATAAAAATACATATTTACATATATAAAAACTTTGGTGGGGTGCTACTGACTTTAGCTTTAGTGGCTAAGCTCTTCAGACTCAGCCGAGCCGACGAGAGTAACTGCAGTGCTTCCTGAGGGTTCGACTTCTCCCTGCTACAGCGGAGAGACACTGAAAGAGAGAGAGAGTGAGAGAGAGAGACAGAGTGGGAGAGAGACGGACGGAGGGAGGGAGGGAGAGAGACAGGGAGAGAAGGTTATTAAACACCTTCAGCTCAGTGGGTGTGAGACAGAGGGATGGAGGTCAACATTAAACATTAAACACCAGAGACAGCGAGAGCTTCAGGGGGTTAAAGGGCACTAGGGGCATTAAAAGTGCTACTATGTGGGGAAGTGTGTGTGTGTGTGAGATATTTTCTCAAGCTATTTGTCCTGCTGAACTTAAAGGGCATCGTTTTTCAACTCAATGTGCGACTCTCTCACACACACGCGCGCGCACACACGCACAGTTCACATGATGATGAGGATGGATGACGAGTACACTGATGAGAGCACGACCTTTCAACAACACTGTGTTAATCTCAGCGATAATGAACCCTTGTTCAAAGCGCCAGTTCTGCACATCGTCTAAAATCACTGTTACGTGTCCACAAGTTGTGCTATAAACTGAACCTCTAGGGGGCAGCGTCCCATGAGGGGAAGTCTGAGCAAACCACGAAGACAGCATAAAGTTCCAAAGACAAGCTAAGATGATTTATCTGCAAATATCCACATTTATCTCATGGGGCTCCACAGTGCGAAAGGGGCTTGCCGGGACAGTCGGTGTCAAACGACCAACACAGGACATCAGACACTACCTCCAGCACGACAGGATGAAGACCACACAACAAAAACGGGAGGAAGGAAACTGATCGAGAAACAATGCAGAAAACTCAGAGTAGACGATCACGTCTGGGTGCATAACAAGTAACGACAATGGACGCAGCTTTGGTTACTGCGCAGGGGGCATGGATCGGGTAATTACAACAGGGGACAAAGATCAGGTAACCACACAGTGGATGCAAATTGGGTAACTATACAGGAACTGCAGAGTGGGTAACTATACAGGAGACACAAAGTAACTACACAGGAACTGCAGAGTGGGTAACTATACAGGGGATTGAAACTGGGTAACAACCAGAGGATGCAGGATGGGTCACTGTACAGAACTCACACATAAGATGCCCCCCCCAACACACAGCCCCCCAACACACAGCTCCCCACACACACAGCCCCCCCTGCCCCACACACACAGCCCCCCCTGCCCCACACACACAGCCCCCCCTGCCCCACACACACAGAAATAGATAGAATATACCGTACAACGCATAAAGTGCATAATAAATAAGTTACACAGTAATGTACACATATGAAGAATGACACGTGCACACAGAGTTTGGCGTAAGTGGGATGGCAAATTATCTCATCAGTTCTTTTATGAATCACTAAGATCAACGGCGAACCCCTGAAGGACAAAAGGTGGAGGGGTATGCGTATGCATGTGTGTGTTATTAATTGACAATGATGGCAAGAGAGATCAGTTTCCATCCAAGTCTAAGCTCACACATGCACTCGCACTCTCTCTCACACACACACACACACTTAAAATAACTTCCAGACCAGCAGGTTTAGGGATTGTCTAATAAAGAAACCGGGCACATCTGTGTTTCGTTCTCCTGCACTTATTAGAGCTTTCAGAACACATTTCATGGTTTACATTTTTTTCACGTAATTTACTGATCCAAGCAGAAAAAAATGCACAATGAAATGTTTACGGTCTACTTTAAGGCACACAGTGTAATCCTAGCCTAAACGTTTTTCTTGTCTAAACGGCTCTGGGTGGCAGTGCTGGCTCAGCAGTTAAGGCTCCGGGTTCCAGCCCCAGCACGTTGGGCCCTTGAGCACGGCCTTAACCCTCTCTGCTCCAGGAGGCGCCGTGTTCTGGTTGACCCTGACCTCTGACCTCAAACTCCTAACGATCTGGGATATGCCAAGAACAGAATTTCACTGTACGGTGATGCTGATGCTCTTTCTACTTCTCATGTAGGAATAACTACAACTATAATCTTTACTTTCGTGTATATAATGTATATAACTTTACACCACAGCACTGTTTGATTGGTCAGAAGGTGTTGAATAATTTTCTATAACAGCATTGCTGACAGTAGTGCAGATGCAAATCACAGCTTTCATTATAATTAAAGCACACGTTCTAATACGTTATCGTTTCTATAGTAACAGCTATAGACATCCCACATCTTTCAGAGATGTTTACACTTCTTTGCGGTTTCTCAGTAACATTGAGATTCTTTTGTCTTGTTAACTCCGAGAGAGAGAATAAAGAGAGGCTGGTGAGGGAACGACTGTTTACAGCTGATATAACGTAAGAGACGACAGGAACCAACTAAACATTAAATGTAACTATAAATGGATAAAAATGCTGTCTTCCTTTAATAAATGCAAATTGTAATTGTTGGTAAATTGCTGTGATGTAAGAGGTTTATAAAACATCTGAGAACGTGCTGTAATAGGAGGATAATCAAATTCAGAGTAACTGTAATGTTGCTCCATCACGCCAACGTGTAGTTGATTATTTTCCTATAACAGCACCGCACACAATGGTTTATTCCTTATCTATTACTTCAAAGATACATTAAGATTCATGATGCTAAAAAATGATCCAAGCAAAGAAATTTGTGCAGAGGGTGCCATTAATTTTAACTAGTCTCATCGGAATCTGTATTTGTGTTTTTGAAGTTAAATAAACACTTACTGTGTGTAAATCAATGTGAAACATTAAAATCAGTGATAGCCGTGATGGTGTCATGGGGTATGTGATTTAAATGAGATGATGTTCACTCTGTGTGGAAATCCATATACACTCGTCAATATTCAAATGTGCCAATTTTAATGTTTAAATCGATGGAAATGTAAGTGTGTGTGTGTGTGATCGCACCAGTGGCCATGTCTACAGCTCCCTTTATCACATCTTTAAAGCTGCCCGTGTCTTTCTCCCAGCCTGATTTCTGCATCACACACCGGTGGGCTTTAGACAGGAAGTGCAGCGCCTACACAAACATGCAAACACACACTTTTCAAACTGTTTAGAAATAAATCAATAACATGATTAAATTGATAAACATTTCATTAAGACAGAACGGAGAGTTCCTCGGACTCCACCTTCTCGTTGTCCTCTTTGTTGTCGCTATGGCCATCGCCATAGAGACGGGCGTACTGCTTCCATATTTGTGCGTCGGTGCTGCAGCTGGCAGAGATTCGGCCAAACAGCTCCTGCAACTTGGCTCTGTGATTGGATGCCCGGTCGCCACGGTGATCAGGGAGGTCGTCGATCACAGCCCTGACAAGAATCTCTAGAACCTGGAATAGACAGAAGTGTACCCGTCAGTCTCGGTGTAGGTGTGGCGTGGCCCCTGTGTCAGTCTCGGTGTAGGAGGCGTGGCCCCTGTGTCTGTCTCGGTGTAGGAGGCGTGGCCTCTGCGCCACTCACAGTAAAGGAGGCGTGGCCTTTGTGCAGTCAGTCCCAGTCAAGCAGGAGTGGTATCTGTATGTCTTATTCCCAGTATAACATTATATAATGTCACTCTGTTCTTACACTCATCCTGTTTGCCATCAGTGACGTTTGTAAAATTACCTCATAATTAGAAAATGCAATGAAGCACAACTGAAGACACACGAGCCGCCTCGTCCTTTTCCCCTCGACACCCACTAACCCCAAACTCCCACAGCTCAATCCGTTCCTGCTCTTTAGAGCATCAAGAACGGCTCCTTTTGATTTAATTGTGTCGAATTAAGATCCTACGCTTCCCTGAAAAGATTAATCTGTTGTTTTTTTTTCGCTTGTTTACATCCATTTTTTTTAATTCATCACACACAGGGCGGAAAATGAGAAACGGGCAATAAAGTGCGGTTGATGTTTGGAAAGACATAAAAATGAGAAATGATAAAACAAGCGGCTCGTAGCCGACAGCAGCTGGTGTGATAACTGGTCCAAGAAATTGTTAGCGCTAGTGTTATGTTTTGTTCGTTATCTTGTGTTAATTGTAGCTGAGACACACACTAACGAGTTCTCTGACTTTTTCATACCCCACTGCGTCAATGTTTTTTCATTCATGATGACTCTCAGGTGTGTACATCATTTTAACATCCGACTCCTTCATGCCTGCACAGTCGCAAATCCTCTACATGAAACCAGCTATGTGAGTGCTTTTTCAGTAATAATAATAATAATAATAATAATAATAATAAACTTTATTTATTGGGCATACTCAAAGAGCTGTACAATCCAGTAGTAAAATTAAATGAGAAAAAAAAATTACAGAATGCAGAGGATACAAAAAGTGTAGTGAAAAAATATGTACAAAAATAAGCAGTGGTTAAACGTAAATAATTACATAAAATTTAAATCCAACCACAAATACCAAAACAAAGGTTGCACTTTTATTAAATGGCAAATAAAAAAAGTTTTTAAATGCTTTCTATAAGACGAAAGTTACACTGAATTTCTCTTAACACTTACAACTGGCCTGTTATTAGCAATAGCTAAGTTAAATCTTAGAGCGCTCCGTCCCGCCTCACCTCCACATCCTTGTACTTGTCCTTCAGGTCCAGGAGACGATGATACGCTCGAATGGCCTCAGCAAACTCGCCTATGTCGATACACACGGCGATGAAGTTCTCCCAGATCTGCCAGCGCTCAAAGTTACACTTCAGAGCCTCCTGCAGCGTGCGGAAAGCCTTCTCTCTGTCAGAGCAAGCACACGTCAACACGTCACACTCATCCAGCAAAGCATCCATCCATCCATCCATCCACTCATCCTTCCACCCATCCACACTTCTGTGCACTCTTACTTACTTTTTCCTCAGTTTGATGTAGGCTGTGGACAGATTGTTCCAGGCCTCAGAGTTCTGGATTTATAATAAAAAAAGACATGAACTCTTGCTGTCTGTGTTGCACAATGTAAAAGTAAGCAAAAGGAAAAAAGATCATGTGACTCGTAGAGTTGGTCATGTGACTTACATCCGGTTCCAGAGCCACACATCTCTGGAAGGCTTTAGCGGCTCCTTCATAACCCTCCAATGCAAAATACGCACAGCCTAAAGAGAACCACACCCCCAACTGAGGTGGAGAGAGAGGGGGAGAGAGGGAGAGAGAGACAGAGAGCGGGAGGGAGAGAGACAGACAGAGAGAGACAGAGAGCAGAAGGAAGAGAGACAGACAGAGAGAGAGACAGAGACAGAGAGAGAGACAGAGAGAGACAGAGACAGAGAGAAACAGAGAGAGCGGGAGGGAGAGAGACAGAGAGAGAAACAGAGAGAGAGACAGAGAGCGGGAGGGAGAGAGACAGACAGAGAGAGAGAGACAGAGAGAGAGACAGAGAGAGAGA
>JAQQZR010000005.1:6361605-6378030 GCA_030068235.1 Notoglanidium macrostoma
CCCCCACACACACCAGCACACAGAGGAATCCTGAAATTGCAAGATGAATGTTTACATGATCGATAGACAGATAGAGAAGGAGAGATCATGGGAATGGAAGTGTGAGCGAGATAGAGAGAACATATTCCTCTGGTCTTTTCCGAGCTCACTTGGGCTCAGAGCAGTAGTGATGGTGGTGAAGCTGACTGCTCTCACACGGATACTGTGGAAAACAAACAGAAAAAAAATCCTCTACAACAGCGATCTACTCGCTCCCCAAAACTGAGGTTGCTATAGTAACAGGATCAGGGCTCAGGCATCGAGGGGGAGCTTCGGAATTACCAGTACAACGTAACCAGTTAACGTGTGTGGGTTAGCATTCCCAACAGCCATTAACGGCATTCCGAATCACCATTAACTGTTCACGGTCGGGGACGGACCAGGGAGAAAGACAAACAGCGTTATATTCTGAACTTATATTATATTATGTTATATTATATTATAACTTATGTTATATTCTGATCCCAAAAACAGGATTTTTTGCTGTTCCTGAATGCCAGAATTTAAATAAATGTGCCTTAGAGGAAATGGTTTGGAAAGTTGTACATGAGCGTGTTATCGCAGCCCTTATGGACCGATCATCTCTCCTTATCCACTTCCCTACCTGACATTCCCAGACATTCCTAGGTTAGATGATGATGGTGGTGGTGACTGTAGGGTTTTCCCCAAAAATGCCTTCGGAATATCTAGAAAAGATCCGTTTCCACCCAGAATGAGTGATGGAGAAACGGAGACGGATGAGGAAAGACCATGGTACACAGCCAGGAAGTGAGATCATGGACAATGGAGTAAAAGACGTGTGTGTTTGTGCATAAATGTGTGTTTCTTTGGAATATCGTGCAAAAACGTATTTCTTTTGCAATGGATATGCAACAGCCGAGACATCAGTCTGACATCAGCACGTTAGCTCATCTGTGCCGAGATGAAAATCCCATCGCCGGGTTCCCGGTGGAGTTTACGCTTTGCGGCTTCTCTGTAACATGACAAGCTGCAGTTTTCATGTCATGAGAGAAGAAAGAGGCTGGGGAGGGAACGAGTGTTTATAGCTGTCATAACGTTCATGAGAACAGGAACTAATGTGGTTCAGAGAACTTTAACTGTAACTATAAATGGATAAAAGAGTATGACATGTCGTTCCTTAATAAAGTAAGCATTGGGATAAGAGGACTAAAACACCAGGGGGTGTGCAGTTAAAGGGAAACAATCAGCATCAGGGTGGTGACAGTAACCCCGCTTCAGCACACACACTGGCTCTGTTCACCTAACGCAGGAACCATCTCAGTTCCCCAGGTGATGCTTTAAATCCTGTTTGCGAAATAAGAAAATAAAGAGTTCACTTCTTTTTTGAAAGACGTTATTCAGTTTCATCAGTTTGCAATCTAATATTGTTCTAATATAACTTCAGAGCCCGATGGATTACTATTGATGACTAATAAATTACTACTAATTAATAAGCGATTATTAACAAATTAGTCAATTACTATGAATTACTTATTAATCATTAAATTGTTCAATAATAAATTACTAATGAATTTCTATTAACTACTAATAAATTACTAATTATTTACTATTATTTATTCATGAAGAAGCATTTAATTACAGATGAACTATTAATCACTAATTAATTACTCGATCACTATTACTAATCAATGACTTAATTATTAAAGAATGACTAACAATGGTTATTAATGACTAATGAATTACTATTATTAATAAATTCCTAACAAATTTCTAATAAATTGCCATTGATTAATAATCGATCACTCAATTACTATTAATAATGACTTGCTTTTAATTAGTAATGAATTACAAGTAAACTACTACATTTAATGAATTACTAAAGAACACCGCATCATCAAAAGCTCTTTAGTTAATATTTTTCTTGCACAGAAATGTTGGTGGTGGTTCCTGAAGGACAGCGGCGTTTACACAGACTCTCCAGCGGGATCCTGAAGTCGGTCAAATGCTAAACTGGACCCGATCCAAAATATTCCTTTCACCAGATGACATTCAGTAACCTTGAAACCAGACACACATTTTCCTCGTGTTTGATAATCTGCCCCAAACGTGGATGTGAAGTTTCTGGAGCGTCGCCGGAGCCAGACGGGTTGGACGCCCGCCGTTTCCTCGTCTCACTCGAGATCTGTTTGACATTTAAGGATATTGGTCTAGCCATGATCCTTTAACAGTTCCTGTCTGAGACGTGTGCTTTTTTTATTAACGTTTTGCTATTAGACGTTTCACAGACATGCGCAAGACAAGGCTGAACATTTCACGTCTTTTTTAGAATCGATTTTCATTTGATGAAGGACAAGAAGGGGGAAAAAAGGACTGAAAGAAGACAGCAGTAAGAGATTTCCAAGACAGCGAGACCTAATTAGAATTCATGCATTCAGCTTGCACAAAAGTGCCCTGGATTTTTTTTTCCGTTGGAGCCCGAGCACTTTGCTCCCTGTCTGGTTAATTAAAGTAATAAAGGTTAGGACACGGCCCAGTGAACAGGGGCATCTCATTCAGAACAACTTGCTCTTAAATCTCCCTCTCACTCCTCCTCTCTCCAGTTCTTTTCCTTTCTGCAGAGTGTAAATTCGGAAGCTTTTCCCTCCTGCTCTCTGAGCTTTTTCGATTTTTCATAACTTTAGTTTTACCGATTTGGAGTCAGCACATACATATCACCTCTTCTGGAAAATTATTAATCAAGAATATTGACATGATAAAAGTCAGCACCAAAGAGAAGTCTAAAAAAAATAAACACCTTCTGACCAATAAGAATCCAGAAATTCAGAAAACGTTTGAAAAGGGTCCTAAGGAAATGCAATGATGCGTCACTTCAGGAAAAATAAGAGCATCAGATATTCCTGATTTTGATTGTTTTTTTTTACAATCCAGAAAAGATTCGATTCTTGTTTTTAGCATCCAAAAAAAAGTTGTTTTTAGACAGGCACAGATCTTCAAACCAAACCAAGAACAGGGATGTGAGTGAAACCGAGAGACCAAACGAGCCTCTAACAAACCCTCTGCATTAAAGCCACTGATTACAGCCTGAGCTACACTGAAAGGCAATATGTACACCAAGAAAAACCCAAACGACGTAAATAATTCATCCGCCCAGATCCTTCATCCTGTCCTCCGTCCTGAGCTCCGACCTCCGTGTGGTTAAATTAAACTACAGCTGTTTTAACCACATGCTCGTGAGGATCTCAGGCTGTCGGGTTTAATGCTTCTAAAAACATCCATCACTGCACTCCAAGGTTCACGATGCGGTACGACAAGTGAGGAAAAGGAACAGCCGTAGATCTGCTTTAGCAAAAGTGGTTTAATCAAAGCGACCCCACCCCAGAGCTGGAGTGAGGGGTATTTAATGAATCTTTACTGGCATCTCACAGCGGACAAGTCAGTTCACCAACCAAAACGTCGCATGGCGTTATTTTTAAATGGAAAGCACGTCACGCTGGTGTGAAGCTCCTACCGCGATGTTCTACCTCAATTCTATACCTTGATTCTATTGTGACTCTATACCTTAATTCCATACCTCGATGTCTCTATGCTATAACTCAATTCTCTACCTCGATTCTACAACTCAATGATGCACCTCAGTTCTGCACCTTGATGCTCTGCCAGTGCTGTATCTCCATTCTGGAACTAAATTCTCCACCGCAGTTCTTCAAATCGACAATGTACCTAAACTCTCTACGTCGAGCCCGTGTGTTCCTTGATTCTGTAACTCGATGCCTTGACTCAACATCGTACCCTGACGTCATGACTTGATGCTGTCCTCCAATTCTATACCTCGATTCCATACCCCAATGCTGTACCTCAAATCAGTACCAATTCTCTACTGCGATTCAGCACCTCAATTCTGGAACTAAATTTTCTACTTCAATTCTTCAAGTCGACGACGTACCTCAATTCTCTACCTGGAACCCGGTTCCTTCCTGCTCTACATCAATGCTGTACCTTGATGATGTCCCTCAAATCCATACCTCAATTCTACCCCAATGCTCTACCTCAAGGTTGTACCTCAAGGTTGTACCTCGATGCCTTTATTCTACACTGTACCTTGAAGTCATGACTTGATGATGTTCCCTAATTATATACCTTGACATGGCACCTCAATTCTACACCCCAAAGACGTACCTCAATCCTATACCATAATGCTGCACCTCAATTACTAAACCAAATAAGTAACTATATCCTCTACCTCGAGGCGGCGTGTGCCTTAATTCTATACCTCGATTCTACAACTTGATGCTGTACCGCGATGCCTTGACTCCATGTTATTCCTTCATGTCGTGACTCAGTGCTGTATCCTAATTCTATACCTCACATCTTTGTGACTGTGCTGTATGAACGATAAAGAACCTAATAAGCTCATTCATTTCCCTCAGTCTGTATTAATGCACTTAACTAGCTGAACACACATTATCACATTATATTATATAAGGTTTCTAGGCTATTTAATACATCGTGACCATTTGTCTGCTCCTTCAGCTCTAATAAATGTTGTTTAAAGCCAATCTCTGGGCCTGCTGTTAAGGCCAAGGCACGTATGCAAGGTCTGCATTCCATGGAAGGTTATCACCTAATTCCGAATTCCAAGACAGCCTGAAAATCCCATCTGGGAAGTAAATTCTTTGGACAGAGTCAGGCCCATCACCTGAAGGTGCGACATCAGCCTCTGTGTCTAACGTGACAGCACAGTGTTTCCACTTTCCTGTGCTGAGGTTGAAGCGGATATGACACTTTGTGTTTACTTTGAGCTCTTCCCCTTAGCCATGTGTGCTTGACAGAACCAGAGAGAGATTGTAGCAAGACAGTAATTTGTCTCGAGTTGCCGTGGCTGGTGATCAAACTTGAGCTGACAAGAAAGAGGAAAGGAAATATAACTTGCTGGATTGGAGGTCTGTGAAGCACTGAACTGTGTAAAAGCCTTCATGAAGGTGCGCAGGGAAGACACCATCACATCACCAGAAATCCCAGACGCCTATTAAACCGTCCCTCGTTTTTCTTCTTAGAGCTTGTCCATGTTATCCATCTTAATGAGGATCTCAGCTGGGAAACCGTGTAAAAACAAATCAGGCAAATGTCCTTGTTTTTTGTTTCCTTAAGAGAACTCAATTTGCTAATAAACCGAGACGTCGCACAGAGCCTCTCGTAGATATGAATCTATTTAGAGAAATACACAAAAACGGGAAAGTGTCTGGTGAACACATCAGGGTTTGGCGCGCGGTGTATTCAGGAGATTTATGGTCAGACAGCCACATAAACGCTGGAGCTATAAATTAACCTCGACTGCTGACCTGTTTTCACTAAATAGATCTTAGACATGAAGCTGAGACTGCGCTGGCCTCGTGCTGTGGAAATCATCGTGAAATTCACCACTCGCTCCAGCCAGAACGCAGAGCAGGTGCACAGGACACAGCAGTGCCTCAGTTCATAAACTACCAAGTGATCATGCCAGAAAACGCTCAGCTAAAACCACAGTGATGACTTACACAGGGTAAAACTCTCAAGTTCAAAACATCACTTACTCACTTTCACGTCAAAACATTCTCGCTCTCTCTGCACATGCTCAGTGGGGAAGCGAGTGTGGCGAGTAGAGTGCGACAGCGGATGGTGTCCTGCCTAATTTATTTCAGCATTTATAACAACGGTGAAACGGCCCTGCAGAGGAGGAACCTTTTCCCCAGCTGAGCATGGCTCCAGACATACACAGGTGTGGCGTTCCCTCCGGGGGTGCAGGTGAGCGAGGAATGAACTCTAACACAGTAAGATGCTGTACAGGGCCTGTGTGAAGGTTTTAAACAAGAAAATCTGACTCAGTGTGTATCTGTACATATATTAGTGACTCTATGGGCATATTAAGTGTGCATGCTTAGAACCACATTAGAATGCTAGAACCCTTGAGGAACCCATTTTCACGGTGTGTACCTGATACAGACACAAAGAGTCTAAACCAAAAAAATGCACAAGGGTGAATCACAAAATAAATCTTTTTTCTGTATATAATTAACAAATGTACAGTTTCTGATCAAAGTACCTAAAAAACGGAAGCAGAAAGGCTGATGTTTGCTGGACATGTGACAACCATCTAACCAGCCTGCAGATTCACGAATCCACATGTAGGCTGGGAAGATGCCTGCTCACAGGATCAGCCAAGGGTCTCAATATGCAGTGGGGGAAAAAAGTGGTGAACATCATCTGATCATCATCAGCACTCAGAGAATCACCCGAAACAGTTCAGGTGTTGGATAAACAGACAGGAGGTGCTATTGATCAGTCAAGAACCAAACAGAACATCTCTGAAGCCACCTGCTGTCCTCATTACAGCTGGTCTCCAGACACTTTCAGGAGCACAACTCTCACACTGACTCAATTATAAAATGATTTAAACAGCCAGCCGGAGGATTAGTTCTTCTCCGAAAACCAAAAAAAAAAACTTGACAACTGGCTTCCCTCAAAGTTGGTGAGAAAGGAATCAGTCATTTGTTGCTAATTCAACAACGTAACTATGCAAATTCATTTCCTGGAACAAAAGAACAAGGTCGGCTGAAGGGTTTGTAAACAAGAGCCACTAATTACTTCCCAATTTTCACCAGTTACCTCACAACGGCTCGGAGAGACAGAGTCGTGCCAGTCGTGGCATCTTCTTTTGTGTCACAAACACAAAGGCATGTACGGGACAGGACGAGTGCCAAGCACTAACAAGCCATCACATCTCAATTACACCGCCCTCCGTTACCCCCGAAAAATCAATTCCCTCTTAAGAAGGAAGGAAGCATGAAGGACAACAAGTTAAACCAGGCTCTAACAAGGAATTAAACTTCCGTTTTGAAACTTGCTTCACAGATGTTCCATGACGTCAAATGTAGATATAAACAGATAAAAAGTGTGACATGTCATTCACTAATAAATAAAAAGCCATGGTGGTGAAAGAAGAATAAAACACCCGGGAATGTGCTGCTATTTGAAAAGAAACAACTTCGGAATGGTAATATTCATTCCTCTCAAGAGGGTGTCTCTCTACAGGCCACGCCCTTTTTGCATTTAAATCCAGGTACAGATGTAAATATCAGTAAACAGATTGGAACCACAAACACTGTATTCTTCTGAAAGGTTACAACAATGACAGAAGAAATCGTATCAGAGAGAGGCACAGAGCGTACTGATGCATCATTAGTGTGGTCGTGATCTGAATCTGTTCAAACTAAAGAGGAGCTCAAACTGCTTCAGTCCAAACCCAGATCAGTACAATGACATCATGGACTGAGGAGAAACCCCTCTCTTCATCATCTTTCAGCATGGCCAAGTGTACCACCCATTTCCATGGTCAATGATGAAAAACAAAAGAATCCGAGCCCCATTATGGCAATGACCTCAGATCAGAGATCATGGATAATTTCACGCGTTTCTGTACACCCAGCTGTTTCACATCTTATCCAGGATTAGTTACACAAGGCCTCCAGCGTTGCTCTGTCCTTGGCCAGCAACCACCGCTGACATCAACACGAGTATCGGCATCGAGGGAATCAGAGCAAGGATACGAGCAAACAAACACATGTTAGGTTACGTGCATGACACCATCTCAGTGTGGTACAGAAAAAGATCTCCTCAGGAAAATATGAGGAAATAAAACGCTGACATGAGCTATGTGAGGAGCCACCACACCCACCATGGAACTGCTCACACCCTGCTGGTGCGCGAAGGCGGATGGGAAAGTGTTGGCAGAGCAGAACTCAGGGATGGAGGAAGTGAACGCCGTCAAGGTGGTCATGGACAACATGGCAATCCCTCGGGTATGGCAGCTGGGAGAGATACCGGGCACTGGTTTACTGGCGTGAGCAGTCCAAGCTTCAGAGCGATGTAATGTTGAAAGAAGTGTGCAATTAAAGCTCATCAGGGCAACTGTGGAGGCAAGGTAGTGCACCACTACACAGATTTCCTCGTCAAGGAAATTGTAATTTACTAGTAAAAACTAGTTTCAGGACATCCCTGCAATGGCCTGGCATCCCGCTCAGGATTTATTCCCACCCCACACCCAGCGCTCCCGGCATACGCTCTGCATCCTCCGTCGCCCTGACCAGGATAAAGAAGCTACTGGATAAAATGAAAGCGTGAGTGCGTGTTTCAGGAAATTTTAGTTTTTAGGCTGCTTTAATTGTGCAGCAAAGAAGCCACAAGTCGGTTAAAATCTTTACGCATGGGCTGCGTTACATTTCCAGCTTCAAAGGCTACACTTTTACCGGTGAAAGTAAATAAATCAGTGCAATAACTGTGAAAAATGATAAATCTGTGCATCATATTACACGATTCATAAAACACAGCGTATTTGTAGGGACGACCTGGAATTCAGCTAAAACTGCTGCTTCTGAAACAGAACGCAGCACCGAACGGAAACTCCTTTGAGCTTAATGATGGATGGAGTGTTTGGGTTAGGGCAGGTCTACAGCAGCTTCTGAGAAGTTTTATTTCCAGGTTTTATTTCATGTTCATTTCCGGCACTGAAATCGAGTTCGGCTTGGTCTCGTTGAGCCAGGATTTACTCCTGATCTGACTCTAAACTAGCTGAGCAGGTTGACACAGTGATGCGCAACTCGCGACTCTCTTTCACATTTATTAATAAAATAACTGCGAAAGGTATTCCTTCGGGAGCAGAAAGGATTAAAAAAACAAAAAAAACAAACAAACAAAAAAAAAAACAAACAGCCTTACACGTGATAAAGCATAGTCTTATGCAGTTGACCATAGTATCAGCTTCAGGTCTGAAATATTGACAAAGTACATTAACTGCTTTTCTTTAACGTCTGCCTCGCTGCTTCCCCGCTCTGACTAATCCCTAATGCAGGACTGCGGCTGGTGAATTAAAACAGCTGGTAAGATGGTGTCTAAGGATAAATGGTAAACTTATTCCTGTCCAGGCTTTATTAAAATCCCAGCAGCGAGCCCCGTTATCCCAACAGAGACTGCTTTATTTAAAACTTTCAGCGCATATATCTATTCCATTCCATCTGTGTGACAAATTAAACCACTACCGGCTGTGCAGTAACCACACGTCTAAGAGTTTTAAATGAACCACTCTTTCCTGCGGACGAGAATATTTTATTCAAGCACGGTGTGTATATAGATGTATATATGTGGAGACTTTCCTCATTCTTGGCTTCCATTAAACCACGGTGGGGAAGGATCATCCAAGCCCCGTGTAAAAACTGCCCCTCTGACAGCAACGCAAGGCATCGAACCCATTTCTGCAGCACTCACAGTGTTATGAGTCATGCTGAGGAAATTTCACGCCATCACACACGACCACGGATATAAAAATATCACCTCTTCATCTCACCTACAAGGACGAGCGAGCAGGCATTTGATTTTGCAGGGCACATTTTTTATTCCATGCACACAAAAGGCGATTCATTAACGGACTGGAGGAAAAAGTATTTACAGAGTTAAACGCTTGAGCTGTCAAAGTGTTCCCTGGTGGTGGTGTGAAAGTGCTCGTTCAGCTGCCTCCATGTTTACAGTCCCCTTCACTGGAGCTGTGAAAAGGGGCTTCTTTTTTATTTCCAAAGGCAGTAAGAAATGTAAAAAAACATCCTTGATGAGTTACGAACTCGAGCACTTGTTACGGACCATCAGTCGGGTTATTCTTGGATGTCTGCTAGCCTATAAAACAGCTAAACCATGACGCAGCATATAGCTCATGCATTCACATATAAAAGAAAAATAAAGCCGAATGTGAGACGACAGAATAAAGGCAGGCAGTGTGTTTCTTGGAGGGTTTATTAGTTTCCCAGAACAGCAACAAAATAAATGGCATGCACTATTCGTTTCCCAATGAAGCTGCTGTTTGTGAGCAAGGCCTCACAGGGAAGCTGGCCTCAAAATCACTTCAGGTGGATGTAAAATAAACAGCGAGTGATGCATCAGAGGACCTGTACTTCCATACTATTAGTATGCAAAACACAGTACAGGGGGCAGTACAGGGGGAAGTACAGGGGGTACAGAGAGCAGTACAGGGGGCAGTACAGGGGGCAGTACAGGGGGCAGTACAGGGGGAAGTACGGGGGGTACAGAGAGCAGTACAGGGGGCAGTACAGGGGGCAGTACAGGGGGCAGTACAGGGGGCAGTACAGGGGGCAGTACAGGGGGCAGTACAGGGAGCAGTACAGGGGGCAGTACAGGGGGCAGAAGCATCCAAGCGATGCACAAAAGGAACAGTTTAGGAAGAAATCCAGAATTTTCGGATGCAGTCTGTTACTCTCGTCACTTGTGGGCGTGGCCTGGCCGGCTGTTCAGTAGTAGTTATACATCACTTATAAAGCTACCAAAATAATCGCAAATTAAATATCGCACTAATTAGTGTGAAAATCAGCCGTATGATTTGTGCATTACGTGCTCAACTTCATATTAGCTTCGCTCTCAGATTAGATCAGCAAAACGAGGTAACTGTGCTAGCTACGTTCACTCAGCAGAGACACCAGCGATCTCTGCTACTTCCTTCAAACCTTTATATAAACTTTTCTTCATAACGTCTCTGTACTCATATTGTGAGTCTTGTGGAGTGGGAACTGTTTGCAGGTAGGAACTAAAGTTGGAACTCCAGAAACGTCAGACCACACGCTCCATGTGATTGGTTTACGGAATTACGGAATCGTTCGAGACGATCGTTTTTGGATTTGCCGCTTCATACATAATTTGCACAGAAGTGAGAACATATAAAACCAACAAACCATGAGCATTTGTCTGTCACTCTGCTTGTGTGGTACAAGCATCAAAATATCATGAGCCACCCAGCTAAGTGACAGGAAATGGCTGTCTAAGCGCGCAGATCTTCATGGATAGTGCAGATTACTTTTCCAGAAGGACCGCACACTCAAGCAGCTGTGGCAGCAACGATGCCAACCTCTGGATAGGGTTTCGTTTGTGAGTTGGTGTCCTCAGTAGCCTTCGATCCATTTGTACAGATGTGGGAAAGTGTGCGAGCCATCTCCTTGTCAAAACCCTCGATTTCCTGTGTACATGTCATCATTGATCAATTTTTCCTTTGGATCGGTTGGATCTCTTCGATGGTGTAAGGGGAGGAGGAGGATATCTCCAGACAAGCACACTGGTGTTTAAACAAATTTTGGACTCCTTTTAATTTATCGCCAAAAGAAGCAAGATGTCCAGCCAGCAAAGGAACACAAACGAGTACAGTACCAACATCATACAGGCCTTCATGAGATCACGTGTCCAAGAGAAACTCGCACTCAAGGTTAAAGAACCTTGCTAAGGACACTCCATACTCAACTTTGAGGAAATTAGTTTTGGCAGGAAATCAAGAGCTCCGGCTCCAAATGGCTGGGGCTGGCTGCCAAGTACAAGGGCCTCTTACAAATAAAGACGTCAAGCTTTGAACTGAGGATGCTCTCCTTCTCCGCAGAAGAGTGTGAGGACTGTTTAATGAATGCAAATGGATTCCGAAAGCGTGGCGACGGCGAGGCAACGATCCAGGCATAAATTACAGGAAGGAGGTGAACAACAACAACAACAACAATAAAAGGAAAGGAGGTCAAGCTGAAACATCAGCAGTGCGATTTAGCCTTAACACAGCGCTCAGCTACTTCCGTCACACATCATGTACGGGATGCTGACAAACCAGGAACCTCGGATCAGCTGGCGGTGATGGAGTGTGTGTGGGTATGTGTGTGTGTGTGTGTGTGTGTGTGTGTGTGTGTGTGTGTGTGTGTGAGAGAGAGAGACAGAATAAATCACAGATAATCATACACAGAGATGAGAAGTGAGACAGAACAATACAGCAGGTGTGTGTAAGAAACAGTTTGTTAGTAAGACTCGACATTTTCAGTAAAGCAAGACGGCATTTATTCATACAGACACGTCACCATGCAGAAGCGTGCAGAGACGTGCGCTGTTTAGTTCATGCACAGTGTGTCGTGGTTACAGCATTAAAGTGTGCTATTAATATAATGTAGTTAAAGAACTGTTTACTGTTACTAGCAACAGAAAAAAATAATACATCTTAATATTAAATAATGACATTTTTACATTTTCTAAAAAAATAAATAAATAAAAGGAGAAGAAAAGTAAAGTGATTTCACACACGTGCGTTACCATTATCATTATAACTATCTGCTTCGCTATTTAACAATTTTTAAAAATATTTCTACCTGAAGTGTTTTTATATTTAAATTTTTTTTTTATTTAAGAGTTTTATTCCTCTTACACTACTATCTTTCCTACAATGGTCATATGTTTATTAAACATGACTGACATTTTAGACATTTTAACAGCTTGTCATGTTACTAAGGAAATGTACAGAAGTGTAAACTCCTCTTCCAGTTCCAGCTTTACCTCTGACTGTTACACAGCACTGACACTGGAGACTCCTTCATACACACACACACACACACACACACACACACACACAAACACACAGAAGAAACTAGCTGTACACGTCCCTGTGAATGAGCCGTTGCTATAGAAACGATAACGTATCAGCGCGAGCACATTAATATAAAGCTGCGCTGCTGTCAGAGCCGCTGTTAGAGAAAATTAATCACCACCTTCTGACCAATCAGAGCGCAGCACTCAGCAGCGCTGCAGCATAATGGCTGTACCTTTATAGACGTCAGATTGTCCGTTTCGTTTTAATAAAGGTTCACTGCGCCTCATTTGGCTAAATGTCTAAGCAGTAAAATGACTCGCAATGAAAACAAATTCATTCCAGGGGCCATTTATTCCGCTTTATATTTCAGCCTGGGTTTTTCCTGAAACCAGTGGATTCTCTCCGTATCTGGAGACACACAGTCGACTATTTTAGTTTAAATGTCGACACTAGAAAATTTAACATGCACACTGTTTTTTCTCGCTGTCATGTAAGAACGTGTGTTATGCAGAGTCATTGATAAGAACGTGAGCACTTTTTTTACATTTCAACTAAAAAGAGACGGGTGGCGGCTTTTCTCTGGGGGTTGTTTCTATGGCGACGGGTCAGGGCGGAATGTTCATGATGCCCGATGCAGGAGAGCAAACAGTGCTTCAATCTTGAACATCGCAACGACAAGACAGAGCATCGAGTGTGAGGTGGTGGAAGGGGGCGGGGCTTCCAGTGAGTCATGTGAGAGAGTTCAAAGCATCTACGCAACTGGCAATCATTCCAGATTCATATGTCGATCGGCTCATGTGCTGTTTTTACTGGGGAGAAAAAGACGATGGCTCTGTTGTATTTTTGAGTAGAACTCAAAGCACTGTTAATGCTAATGCTAATACGGGGCTTGTACGCAAAACCTGTAAGGTGTTACACGTGGGTGTTCATCACTTGGAAAGCAAACATAAGGTCCGGCTGGCAGGATTGATTCAGCGTTTATTTCCCTCTTCACGCCCCCTACAGGAACATTAACGCGCAAACCAAAAAAAGTGGTGGCTTACCGTCGCGAAGGCCAGGAGCTCCTCATCGTTCAGTTTGTGGACCGGATTGTTCTTCTGGAAGTCCGTGCTGTAGAATCAGAAAAGAAAGAAAACCTGATCATGCTGTTTGAGTTGAGCTCCCAGAGAGCCGCTTACAGCTAAACCTGCAGTGTTTAATCTTATATTTACAGTTACGTCGTATTTGTACAGGACTAATGCAGGGCTCAGCCTCGGGAGCCACAGCTTTAACAGTGCTGCAGATCACGGCTGTGAACGCGGAGTCACGTGAAGAGAGGTTAGATTTACAAGTTAAAATGTAGATTTACAAGCAGGACCATAACGGAGAGCTGGACGCAAATTACTGCAAGATCCATCCAAGCGAAATAAAAAACAAACAAACAAACAAACAAAAAAAAAACACACCACCAAAACAATGTCCTCAAAGAATTGAGAGTCGGGCAACATGAGAAAAATATTACAATCACGGCACTGAAAGAGATTTCTGCAATATCGCAATATTGACATTTATAAACAAACTTAAAAAGTAGTTTGATGAATCTTTTATATAATATCTAAGGAAATTAATGAACACTGAAAAGGAGGGAAAACACTCGGAAATACATGTAAAAAACATTTTGCAATAAAAACAGGAAATACAACATACTTAAAACTTTATATTTTTATAAAGTTAAAAGCCCCGTCCCCACAGTCCCCCCGCCGCCCCGTCCCCACTGTCCCCACACTGTCCCCACAGTCCCCACAGTCCCCCCGCCGCAGTCCCCACGCCACCCCGTCCCCACAGTCCCCACACCGTCCCCACAGTCCCCACACATCCCCGTCCCCACGCCATCGTAGTTGTTTTAAACAAATGGAACCTAAACTTGTCTACATAACTAACTGATGTTATTTACAATTCCCTATTGAAGCCATTTAGCTATAATTCAGATAAAAACGTTCTTTTTCCGAGAAAAGGAGCTCAGAACTTCCACCTGATGAGCGATATCGACTGAGATGCAGACAGTCCACAAGACGTGTAGTGATCACTCTCGAAATAAATTTCACAATTTCCTGATTTTGGCTGAGGTCACTGCTCAGCCGTATGGATTTTCCATGAAGAGTTCCACATTATAATCTGTAACAGAGAGCCATTACAGGAATAATTGATCGCACACCTCCGTACGCGTTGACGTTCTGTAGATAACAATGCTGAGGATGCAGTGAAGCTGAGTCAGTAAGAGAAGCAGAAGAAAGGGATTTCAACGCAGACGAATCCGTCGTGCTGCGATGGTCATGTCAGCACACGCACCGAGATCTCGCTCTTCACCGTTATTATATGATTATATCATTAAATCGTTATCTAACAGCAGGCATTAATAGCAGCCTGTAATTATCAGCCTCAGCGCTGGATCTCAGCTCACATGATTGTCTTCATTCATGGTTTAATTCACAGTAATGAGCTTGTGTGGTTTAAGATATAATGACATCTTAGCAGGAAGGCGGTCATTACAGGGCTTACAGTGGTCTCTGACTGAAGCACTGATTCACACACATCAGTTTTACACAAGCAGGAAGGAACGTCAGCTTTCTCCATCACCCAATTAAACGCATCCAAAATAAAGAGCTAAAACCACAGCCTCACGTATCCGTGCCTCTTTAACAGGTAAAGATTAGGAAGCATTAACTCTCGGGTGGAGAGCAGCACGTCGCGCCACCTCCAGCACGCTCCAGCCGTCGTGCCGCCCATCACTCGGTCCAATCAAAGCCTCCGCCCCGCATAATTACACCCGGATAATTACTCCACACAGTGATCCGTCTCCTAGCAGCGGCCTACAGGGATAACGACCTTACGGACACGAGCACAGGGAGCAGAGCTAATTACAGCACGCTTCCTCCAGAGGACAGGGAACGAGCGAGGGACGAGGATGCAAGAGGCAAGAGTCACAAAGTGTGGATCGGTCATTCCGACACGATGCGCTACACCGAACTCATTTTCAAACCCGAAGCGTACCGATCGGCTCAGCGTGGACGTGACGTGCGTGATGTTCGCCCATCCTGACCCAAGGTAACCATGGTAACGAGCAGGAACAGCAGTTACTGTGTTGAAGCGAAGTTCAGCACACTTAAGGTTTGAATCTCTCTACATCACACAAGCTTTAAACCACAATGTGCACTTCATCAATAGCTTTCAGTAGTCTAGTCCAGCCTTAATTCAGCAAGTGCAGGGCCGGGTACGCTCGTCCCTGCTCCGCCCGTGTGTTTAAACCCTATATACGTGAAAATACACCTGGTATCTAATTATAGCATCTCGGAATGCCTGTTAGTTACATATGCACATATATACTGTATATAAACATGTACTTATATGGGTGTGTGTGTATATATATATATATAAATATAAATATATCTCAGCCCAGTTTACTTCCCTGCATACTACACAGGCCTGTACATAAGAGAGTAAACCTGACTGAGATCAGGGAAAGTGTATAGCAATTGTGTGATGGTCATGTGGCCAGTTTGGAATTAATTTATTTATTAATGAGAAATAACTCTAGATGATGTAAGAGCTCAGATGAATGAGATCCTCACCACACTCCCAGGATGAGCGCCTGCTCCTCAGCACTGAGCTCAGGAAGCTGGTGCTCCGACGGCTCCAATAAGTTCATCTGGTTCAGTACGGTGTCGTCATTCAGCTGATGGTCCTACACACACACACACGCTTAAAAATATCAGTTACCCCATTTAAGCTTTGTTTTCATGCACACACACTTAAGTTTGAAGCAACTGTCACTGTGACTAGGTCACTCACACAGCATACTGAAATGTCTATTAATTTACTGTTCTATTTAATCCTGCAGCCGCCTGTCTGTGTATACACACACACACACACACACACATACACACACATACACACACACACACACACACACACACACACACACACACATACACACACACACACACACACATACACACACACACACA
>JAQQZR010000005.1:6417228-6427341 GCA_030068235.1 Notoglanidium macrostoma
CCCTCCCTCCCTCTAACGAGGTGTTGTGTGCAGAAGTGACACACTCACATTAACGTGTTTAATCACTGCACTCTCGCATCAGTGTGTACGCACCGGACAGGGAGACTGCAGGAAGACTGTAACCTTCTCATCCTCGAGCATCAGCTGCAGGAAGAGTCTGCGTATGAAACCCGAGATATTCCCAGACACGGGAACGTTCCCTCTCTGCGGAGCCGACTGGAACAGCTCACACAGAACCTGCAGAACCCAAAAGAACCTCGTTTATAGCATGCTGATGTGAGAAACAGGAAATATAAGACAGTTAAGCAATACACACTGTACACACACACACACACACACACACCACAAAAACTATACACACACACCACAAAAGCTATACACAATACAAACACCACACACTATACACACACACACACACCACAAACACACACCACAAATGCTATACACACCACACACTACACACACACACACCTCAAACACTATACACACACTACACACATACCACACCACGCACTATACACACACTATAAAACACTACACATACTACCCACGCACCATATACACTATAAACACACACAAACGCGCCATAAACACTACACATACCATAACTACTATACACCCAAATCAAAAACACTGTACATTACGTAAATACTATACACACCCGCTAAACATGATGCACAACATATACACACTATACAACACCGTACATACTACATGCACCATGTACGTATATACACACACAACACACGATAAACACTATACACATTATGTACACCATATACAGTACAGACAGCATATACACTACGCACGCTATACACACCATAAGAGTAAACACAATACACAACATTCACTAGATGCACCATACACGGCCATACACGCACCATATATACACTACACACGCCATACACAGATATACACTATACACAACATATACATCATATACATTATACACACAAAATAATCGATATTTCATTTAGAAATATGCCCCGTTTGAACACTACACTGCATGTACAGCACACACGTTACACACAAACACTGCACATATTTCACTAATAAACTAAAATAACATTTTTGCCACATCACTCATTTAAAAATGTAATAAAGCCTGGGGATTTACATCAGTTTTAATAGTTTTAAATATTTTAAACATTTATATTTACACGTTAAAACTAGTTTTCTGTGAAGTTCTGTATTTGTTATTATGCAATAGTTCATATCCTAAAGGTATTTACAGGAGGTAAATTAACATAGCCAATACCTCCTGCTGCTGAATAATGCCTTATAACACATCGCATTATTATAAGCTCTTTATAAAATTAATAATGATTTAATAATAATGACTTTGCATCAAACACGCTGTGTAACGATGTACAATGGAAGTTTCACCAGTAGAGGGAGCTGAAGAGCCGATATGGAATCTGTAGAATTACTGCCAGATATACACTATATGGAGAAAAGTATTGGGACGCCTGACCATGACACCAGCAGGGACTTTAATGACACTGCACTCAAATCCACAGACTGGAATATGGAGTCGGTCCCCCTGCGCAGCTAGAACAGCTTCCACTCTGCTTGGAAGGATTTCCACAACATGTTGGAGTTTCTGTGGGAATTTGTGCCATTCATTCTGGAGAGCATTTATGAGGTCAGGTGCTGCTGTTGGACGAGAAGGCCTGGCTCGCAATCTCCGTTCCATGAAGCTCCCGCTGCACAGTTACTGTGCTCACATTAATGCCAGTGGACGTTTGGAACTCTTCAGCTATGGACTCAGCAGAACGTTGGTGATCTTTACACACCATGAACCTTAGTAGTCATTGACGTGCTCTGTGACGTCACGTGGTCTTCCGCTTCGTGGCTGAGCTGCTGTTATTCCTGAACGCTTCCACTTGCCAATAACACCACTTACAGCTGAGCGGGGAATATCCAGCAGGGGGAAAATTTCAGAACGACCCATTTTGTTTCAGGAATGTTTGTAAATGGAGACTGCATGGCGAGGTGCCTGATTTTATACACCTGTGGCAACGGGTCTGATTGGAACACCTGAATTCAGTAATCAAGAGATGTCCCAATACTTTTGGCCATATAGCGTGTATTGAATAGGGTCATTACATTGACATTTAATGACAAGTGTTTTATACACACACACACACACACCCTCACACACACACCCTCACACCCTCACACACACCCCTACCTGAGCCATGAGTCTCTGATTGCTGGGATGGCAGGAGATACACTGCAGGAAAAATGCCACCGTGGCGTTCTCTATAGCTGTTCTCTGCTGCGTGCTGAGACTGCTGCCCCGCCCCCCGTGGGATGCCAGCGAATAGGATTTCGTCCCTGCAGCATGGTGGGCGTTGGCGCCGTTGGCCGTGCCGCTGGCGCTGGAATGGCACAGCAGGAAGAGCAGCGATGTCCAGAGTGGATTGACTTCCGGCCCTCCCAGCCAGTCCTTCATGGCGTGGCTGTTCCCGACCTCGGTGAGGAACCGCAGAACTGGTGCCGCTAAATCCGGCGAGAGCGATGGCGCTAAAGAAGTATGGTTGTGATGGTGGCGTTCTGAGTGCCATGCGGGCATGGGGAGGTCGGCGTGAGCTAGGAGCTGGCAGCAGAAATTAGCCAGGCTACGCACGAGCAGCGCGGGAAGCCCCGAGTCGAGGAGCTGCTGGATGGCACCAGGGGATTGAGACGCCGAGGCTAACGTCGCTAGCTGGCACTCGTTTAGAGAAACGGGAACAGGAGGGAGGAGTTTGGAGTCGTCGGTCAGTGAGGTGGCACTGTTAAGCTCGTGCTGCTTCTTCCCATCGTCCGTCATGGCAGGAGCGCTCAGCCCCATCCAGGACATGAGCAGGGAGAAGTAGCTGGGGTGGATATGGCACATGGAGCACAGCAGACTGTCCACCGCCTTCTTCAGCACCATGTTACACGGCAACGCCATCGACCAGTTATACAGCAACCTGCAGGGGGCGGAGCCAGCATGTCAGGAAACACTCGAGCACTCAAAACACTCATGATCATGTAACCTCATCTAACACGCATTTGGTGTTAATTACATGATACACAGTAATCTTGACACACAGGTGTTTGTGTGTGTGTGTGTGTGTGTGTGTGCACGCGTGTGCTCACTCGAACAGCTCTCGGCTGAGCAGCGCTGGGAGGTCGTAGTCCACAGGAAGCTCGTAACTGTGCCACAAGATGGCCGCCACGCAGTGCAGGTGTGAGGGCGAGGGCATGAGGAGGCCGTACTCGCGGGATTGGGACGCGGCCGGTCCCATGATGCCTGATGGACAGTTCTGTTTCAGCGCCGCTACCCGAGACGAGTCGTACACCCACTGCAACAGTGCCTGGATCCTACACACACACACACACACACAATCATGAGCACTCCCAACACACACTGCTCATTTTAGTTTCAGATAGGTGTGTATATATGGATTTCACCTGTCCTTGGTACCCGGGTCCTGTGTGGTTCCGAGCTGGTACAGGATGTCTATGGTGGAGTCTGAGGAGAGACCGTTCAACCTCCCAAACAGCAGAGGACTGTTCAGATCTAACACACACACACACACACACACACACACACACACACACACACACAGTGCAGTTAAACACCTAAACCACAAACTACTCGCAGGTTATTGTAGTTATTATTACATTTTATTTATTATTATTAATTTCCATAAAGGTTTCAGCTGTAGCAGTCACAGTGACGCGTGCTTACAGCAGTGTAATTATTTCTTTACACACGTTTTGCCTGCACAGAAACCTGCTATATTTGCGCAGAGCTCTGTGATGCACCCTCAAGTGGCCATTCAATGAAATAACACTGCTGAGTTGGTACAAAAAAAAGATTCTCTTCGTCTCTCTTTTTAAAAATAAATTCAGGGTATGGTTCAAATAACTTGTGACCAATTTTTTTCCTGAATGAATGATTTGTTTACAAAATAATATGCAAAAAAATGCATTAAAAAATCAATAAGATTTAAACAAACTGTACATCAAATATTATAATATTGTAGTTAAACAACTGTTCTCTGGGGAAAAAAATTAAATTGCTCCTTAAAAATAACAAAAGGAAAAACTGATATACATGTTATATAAACTGTGAACCATACACACAAACTGTGGACTGCAACATAATTATCCCCCAAAGAAAACCGAGCGTTAAATCTGATACAAAAAAATTAACAAACAAACAAATTAAAGTGTATTTATTTGTGCGTTATATATTTTGCACCAGCAAAAGGTTTAATTCTAACTTGAACTTTATTATTAATTATTATTAACCTGACACAAGATAAACAATTCTTGCACTGATTTGCTTCTAGTGTTTTTACTAAAGCTAAACAAACATATCCAAAAATTATTAAATGTCTAATTATGTTTTTGATTTTTAAAATTTTTATAACAAAAAAAATATATATATATATATGTATCTAATAAAAATGAGCCAAAACAGTGTAGAAACTCTCAGCATGTTGTGTAAGGAAACAGAAGGTGGATTATCGGGTCTTACTGGCGAGGTCGGTGCCCGAGGCGGCGCAGTTACGCAGCAGGATGTGGATGAGTTTGAGGCCTATGCGCGTGGACTGCAGGCCGATTTTCACCAGCACAGCCTCGATGTTGGGCGAATGCATACCGCAGTACGGAGACATGAGAAGAGCAGCACACGTCTGCAGCAGGTTAGCCGTCTGCGCAGCCGCGCTCGCCATCATCGCCTCCAGATCAGAGACGTGAGTCACGCAGTGGTGCAGCAGACGCAGCCAGCCGATACTGAGCACAGAAAAGAAAAACATTATTACACACAATGTCTGAGAAAGAACTAAACCTGAGCTGGCAGTGTGTGTCAGAATTAAAATCACAAACACATGGGCAGGTGGAGGAGGCAGAGACGAAGCAGATGGATGATAATGACAGGAGACAGACGGGTACCTGGTTTTGGAGACCTGGTCCTCAGAAGGCAGGAAGGGATTGTTGACCGTGGCCGAGGAGGTGCTGCCGAAAGCGGTCAGGCCGAGCAGTTTGATCTGCGACAGGCCGAGTGTGCTGGCGTCTCGAGGACGGTGCAGACGCACACACACGGCCGACGCCACCTCCGCACGCACCAGCTGGATCTTAATGTAGGTGAGGCCGCTGGTGACCAGGGGCGTGGACAGAGGGAGCATGTTCACTCCATCTGCACTGATCTCCACCGACACCGAGGACGGACACGCTGGGGACACAGAGCACACTGAGCAATTACTAACAAAAATCCAAACACTTTACAGTTTAGCACCAACACGGTGACGGGTCAGAGGCTGTTGGTTAGTTTTCCATGTGTTATATGTTAAATATGTTATCATTTCCATAGTAACAAATCATTCACAGGGACGTGCACAGCGGAGGTGTAAGGGGAATAGAACACTTGGAGACGTGCTGTTCTAAGAAAATGATCAACGCTGAAGCTGTGTGTGTGCGTGCGAGTGTCTCACTGGCGAGCGAGGCGAGGTGTGGTTGGATGTGGAGCTCTTTGAGCAGTACAGCGGCGGGGAGGTGGATGGTGAGGTCGCACCACGCCTCCTCGGGGAGGAAGATGTAGGACCAGGCAGCGGATCGAGCACGGCGGTGAGGAGGCGTGGCCTGGAGCAGAACCTCAGCAGGCTGAGCTGTAGGACTGCTCGATGTTATGGTTCCTGATAAGGGACGAGGAAAAAAGAAAAGAATAAAAAGAAAACAAGATGAATATAAATATACACAACCCCCATAAATCAGTTCAGAACATCAGCGTTAAACACCATCGTTTTACTCAACAACAAAAAAAAGAAAAAAGAAAAGTTTGTGCACTATGAACAAAAATATAATGTTAAATATTATAACCACTATGAATAAAAGTTGCTGGGAGGGGATCAGATACATCATCACCCCTAATTAAAAGAAACAACATCCTGTGTGTTGAGTTCGTAAGTGATGGCACCCTTTCCATTCATTTTTCATTACCATGTTCTTTATTATCCACAGCAAGCCGCCAAGATTCTCTCTCCTGCTCACGTGACTGGCTTTTTTTTTTTTTTTTTTTTTTTTTATAAATAATAATAATAATAATATTATTATATATTATATATATATATATTTAATAATAAATATTATTACCGAGAGGGGCAAAGTTGTGCAGTCCCTCTGCGTTCTCAGGCTCAGAGGCGAGGACTCGGGCCTTCAGGCTGCCGTCTGCTGCTTTCCCCGGCCCGGAGTCTAAAAACTTCATGATGGTGGAGACCATGCTGCGCGCCGTGTTCACGATGGCCCGTGTACTCGTCACCATGTTGTTACAGATCAGCTGTACTCCGCCTACACACACGCGCACACACACACACACACGCGCACACACACACACACGAGAGAAAGAGTCCCAAATCTGCTGTTATATTTAATATACTATAGAGCTGGTGATAATGAATAAACATGCGTGTGTATGTATACATACCCATGTCATGGAAGGCTTTAAGCGCCTCGCTGGTGTCCAGAACTCTCAGGATGAACCACAGCAGCGGCTCAGAGAGCTGACACGTGGAGAGAGAACCCTGCACGCCAAACAAAAACCTGTTAAACACATATCCTCCTGACTGATATATGTGATTTGGGACAAGCCCACAGTGGATGGTGTTTATGTGCCCTATATAGTGATTAAGGTTTGTGGTTTGGGACACACCCACAGTGGACTGACTGTGAAGAAGAATGTGCTCGGTATAGTGTATAGTGAATAAGGATGTGGCTTGAGACAAACCCACAGTATAATACAGGGAATAAGATTTGTGGATTGGGACATGCCCACAATGAAACAATAATAGTGTTTGTGCCCTATCCAGTGATTAGGCCATCAGACCCGTAGAGCTCCATATTCGGGCCCTAGATAGGACACGTGTCAATGATTACTCTGGAGCTGACTTACACTGTTATATGACGTTCTTTCTCTTTAATATTTGTGACAGAATGAAAAGGATTTCTTCACAATTCCACAGCTGTAATTGTGAACATAGTGTAACCAGGTGTGATCACGGTCAGAGAGCTCACCTGTCTGCCCATGTAGCCACAGGCCATGTAGGTGAGGATGGGCTGCAGCATGACCTGCACTGACGTGGCTCTCTTACTCAGCGTGGTGAGGATGGTGAACAGTCCATCGCCTACAGAGATGGCGTCCAAACCGCCGTGGAAATTCTCATGCTTGGTTAGGTGGAGTCCGCTAGCGCCTGAGCGAGAGAAAACAGAAGAATTGTTTGTAAAAGGAAATAAAATAAGCAATTCGGAATAAAATTATAATATTACTTTAAAAAAAGTTATTATTATATTTACTGTTAGATACTGGCTGAAATGATCATTTGGAAAAATGCTCACACTAATGTAGGAAACAATTAACTACATGGGAAACGGTGAATAAACGTGTGGTTTTGGACGCACCCACAGTAAACCGATGATGGCGTTTGTGTCCTATATAGTGATTTGTGTGTGCGGACTGGGTCACGCCCACAGTGGACTGAGAGTGTACTGACCGATAATCATGGCCATGGCGCTGCTGTTGCACTGCCCCAGAGCTGAAAGGATCTGACTCATGATCTGTTGATTGGCCAGCACCAGGTCTGCCACGCCCATTGCCGGACCCTGACTGGGGATGTGTCCCGAGGCTCCGCCCTCTTTGCCGCTGCTGCAGACTTTCTCCTCATCGGAGACACTGTTGGAGGGCATGCGCCCGCTGTACTCTCTGTCTCCCGACAGTGGCAGGGTGACGAGAGCGTTGACGAGCTTCAGCAGGTCGAACATCAGCTGATCGCGCGTGGTCTCTCCACAAGCTGCCTTAGCATCTCCTGGGCGGATGATGTTAGCAAAAAGGCCTCCGAAACAGGCCCGGGCGCACACAGAGCCGTCCGAGCCGCTCCGGGACACCACCTTCTCCGAGCAGGTGATGTAGTGATGGACCAGGAAGGTGATGGACTCGATCACGGCTGTGATGGTGGTGATGGACACGACCTCAAAGTTCTGCTCCAGTGTGAACTCCAGAAGCTTCACCTGAGCATCCAGTGGCCCCTGTCCTGAATGGAACGGGCCCCTGTACAGGAGGGTCAATAAGTAGCTCAGTAACAGTCACTAAGTCAAGATGTAAATAAGCAGGTTAGTCAGCAATTAAGACTGTAAGCCAATAAGTCAGGAATCAAGTCAGTCTCAATAAATCAGTTACGATAATAATAAGTCATTGGTAAGGCAGTAAGTCACTCAGTAAGCCACAAACTCAGTAAATCAACACATACGGCACCAATTATCATTCAGTTTCCAGTATCGACTCATTCATAGGTTTTTCTTTATTCTGACTCTTTTCTACAGCGTAGAACAACACCGAAGACATCAAAACTACGAAATAACACATAAGGAAGTATGCGATAAACAAAAAAGGTGTTAAACAAAATGTCTTTCATATTTCAGACTCTTCAAAGTAGGCAGTGTTTGCCTTGATGAAGCTTCGCACACTACTGGCATTATCCTAACCAGCTTCATGAGGGAGTCACCTGGAACGCTTTACAATAACAGGTGTGCCTTCTCAAAACTTAGAGGATTTAATTTAATAACTGGACTCAGTGCCTTCGTATTGTGTTTGAGAGCATCAGCTGTGTGGTGTGGAGGCAGTGTTGGTGTACAGTAAATAGCTCTATTCCACTGCTGTAGTAATCCATATCATGTCAAGAGCCACTCAGCTAAGTAAAGAGAAATGACAGAACATGATTACTTTAAGACATGAAGTGAGTTTTAAGGATTCGAAATAAAGAAAAACCCATGAATGAGTAACCCATGAGTAATTGCGTCCCATGAGTAATTGACTGGTACTAGTAAAGAAATAAATAAATGAACAAACTGCATCTGAGCCTTCAGGCAGAATAAAGAGAAGGAGAAAAAGAGAAAGAGAAGGAGTGTGTACCGCTCGGTGGAGAGGATGTGCACTAGTTTGAGCAGGAACTCGCTGAACATCTGAGGACAGGTGGAAGACAGGTGGACCTGTAACCGGGTCAGGAACTCCTGCATGGCCTGCGTCGCAGTCGGACCCACCTGCACAGAGCGAGCGAGCGAGCGAGCGAGGCGTTTACACACTGTAATTACATGTTTATAACACACAGGAGTAGAAGAGGCAGTGTGTGTATGGTCTGTGTATGGTGTGTGTATACACCTGTACCTGTGAGCTGTGCTGACTCGTCCCGTGAGGGTTACTGCCTGACAGGAAGCGCACCAGCACGTGCACCAGCGTGGGGTCTGACACCATCTGCTGAGCTGTGCTCTCATGTACAACTATACCACTGTTAGAGCCTGAAACACACACACACACACACACACACACACACACACACACACACACACACACACACTTTACAACAGATCCCACATTCCATCTAGTCCATTTTGTTTGTGCCATATGTAGGATACATCAGAATGGAGCTGTGGACCCTACCTAGTGCCCTAATACCTCATGTTCGGACACTTCAGTGGCCACTAAGCAACCGCCTCCTGCACGGTATTTTCATTCAAGAATAAAGATTAATGTATTGGCACCCTCATGTAACTCACTTTATGAGATACAACTGGTTTATTTCTAAATACCATTTTTATTTTAATGAGTAATATTTTATTTCTAGTTATCATCTGAGAACCTTCAGAGAAATGTAGCCTAAATTCAGGGGTGGAATTTTATGACTGGAAAGCGCCAGAGTACCCAGTTCAGGATGATTCTGCACTCGGATCGGTCACAGATTTCTGCCATTTTGTAGCTCTAACAGAATATACACATTTAAGTAAATTTTTAGTATTATAATAACTATTATTATTATTGTTATGAAACATTATTAATCAATTCAATTTTATATGTATAGCGCTTTTTAACAGACATTGTCACAAATAGTAAACAAACTCACTGCTGGCCGGCATGTTGGTCATGAGAGTGAGGCTGTGTAACACCAAACACCAGGTACGCAGAGAGGTGTTGGGATACCAGGCCAGAACGGAGAGAAAGCTGCTGATAGAGGCTGTGAGGACACACACACACACACACACACACACACACACACACACACACACACACACACACACACACACACACACACA
>JAQQZR010000005.1:6435959-6448468 GCA_030068235.1 Notoglanidium macrostoma
AGAGAGAGAGAGAGAGACAGAGAGAGAGAGAGAGAGAGAGAGAAAGAGAGAGAGAGATACAGAGAGAGAGAGAGAGAGAGAGAGAGAGAGAGAGAGAGAGAGAAAGAGAGAGAGATCAACTGATTTCAGGGCGAGACAGAAACTATCATCCTCCCCGTTATATTACTGTATTATGCTAAAGACATGTATTTTCTTGACAGGTGCGTGTGTGTGCGTGTGTGTGCGTGCGTGTGCGTGTGTGCGTGTGTTACCTGTCCTGTGGGAAGATGAGCAGCTGCTCAGAGTTGTAGAGCTCCTGCAGGACGTTGGAGATGAACTGACCCCACCAGCTCTCGGCTCCACACAGCTGTACGAGCAGCAGGCCAGCGTGCAGTCTGATTTGAGGAGTACCACTGATACACAGCTGCTTAAAGAGCTCCTCACACACCTGAGCCTGGAACACACTCCTTAACACGCTCGGTACACACTGACCTGAGACACCCAGGGGGACATGGAGAGGGACAGCAGGAGGGAGGGAGGGAGAAAGAGAGAAAGGGGTTATTAAAAAGGGAATATCAAGAAAGGGTTAGAGAACGTGAAGGGGGCGTGGCCTCCTTGACCACCTGTTCTAGTCACGTAGGTGTGGTCTCTGCTCCTGTCAGTTAAAGTGAAATAGCCGTATATATTCCTGCCAAGTCAGGTGAAGGAGGCGTGGCCTCAAAGCGAACACTGAAAGGTAAGTGAAAGGTAAAGAGAGAAAAAAACATGAACTGGACAGACAGACGTGATGTCTCACCGTTGTTGGTGTGCAGCAGGCTGAGCAGTGTGTCCAGCAGGTAGCGGATGGTGGTGCGCAGCTGTTCGGTGGAGGCGTGGTGCACCAGCTGTGTGAGCGGCTGATTGGCTGCAGGAGAGGAGAGTGGGCGGGGCAAGCGTGGGGAACCCAGAGACACACGCAGCCTCTGCACAGCCTGCGCAGCTCGGTTCAGCTGGAGCTGCAGCTGTGCGCAGTCGTGGTAAGCGGAGAAAACACGCGAGTCCTCTTCCAGAGCTTTATCAGGTTTACGCAGGAAGTACTGAGCGTTGTTGGCACTGTTAAGCGGAGGAACGTCTACGTTCTGCAGCAGAGTTTCTAAACGGTGACACGCCAGGTTGTATCTGAAAATTCACCACAAGGTAAACAGTGAGGGTGTGTTTAGGAGCGTCTACGACACGCTTATATTCCCAGCTGCTGCTATCTGCAGGAATATGATTCAGACTCAAGCTCAAACCCAGACACGGATTCAGACTCCGACTCCAAGTCCGAATCCAACTCTTATTCCAAATCTGATCCCGGATTAAAATTTCTAAAAACAATCCTGACACAATCACAATTCCAACTGCAGCTCAACAGGAGTGTCAGATCCTGACACAGATTCTAACTGGGATTCAATACGGACACTGATTCGGATTCTGACTGGTGATTCTACACTAACTCTGCCCGCTGTGTTCTGGTCCTGACCTGCACTGGATGTCCTCCTGCAGGGCCACCATCATGGCGAGGTGCTGCTCGAGCTCCGGCTGGCTGAACGTGTCGCTCTCTGCCCTCAGTGGGTCATTCATCAGCTTCAGCTCGCTCTCCCACGGCAAAATGTACGTGTGGCCATAGTAGAATCCTAGCGGGATCTTGGCACGTGCGTTGGTGCTCCCGTAGCGCCCAATCACAGTGATCTGGAAAAAAAAAAGCATAAGAAGTTAGAGCTGGACGACAAACTCATGTCTGCACTGTTGGTCTATGTGTGCACGTAAGTGAGATTTTACCTTCATGAACCTGCAGACAGGTGGAGGAAGCAGGTCATGGAGGATTAGTGAGTGTGTGCTGATGTCTGTCGCTACCACCAGCCTGCGTCCGTCTACCTCCTCACCCAGAGTCCATATGTCGATGGACAGAGACGCCAAGTCAGCGCACGTGGGGATCAAAGCGTCTGTCAGCAACACGGGACGTCCGAAATCCAGCGTCACAAACCGCCGTGCACCTACACGTGCGCACACACACACAGACTTATTTACATTTCACTGCACAGCAATTTTTTTGAAAAGTCTTGTGACAGGTAGCTACTGGATGCACAAATATAGTTTTGGTTTTACGGCATCACGTAGGAACTCTGAGAAATAGACATTTATATGTTTACTGACAATAACGTATTTAGTCACGTTTATGTTCCGCATGAGCTATTAAATTCAACAGAATTAAAAATGTTTTGCTCCTGATTTTCTTTTGTATTCAATGTCTGGTGCATCACGTTGCCGTGTCCAACAGCAGTCAGCGAGCACTGACGGGTTCCAGTCGCCCTGGTATCGTTTCTCCATCGTAGCACTGACCTGAGTGCATGCGCTCTATGATGATGGTCTGGTGAGGTGGAGGCTGGAGGAAGTGTGAGGCCTGAGAAATGGCCAATGCCAGACCGCTGCCCATCGAGTTCTGACACAACAAACAACAACAATGATTGTACACTACAACACACGTCACTATACGACACACTGCATCCACAAGTTTCCTAGCTCCCATGATTCCTTGCGTGAATTATGGTTGTGACTTCCGGCACACCCTATCTCTGAAACGGAACCGGCATTTTCAATTTTAACGGTACACATCCCAGCGCACCTGTTACGGCGTATCAGTCTTTAATAAAGATCTGGCTAGCCAAATTAGCTAACGATATGGAAATTATTAAAAGTCCTGTGTGTATATACATGTAGATGTGTGTGTGGGTATAAATGTTTAAGTGTATGTTTAAATGTGTGGACATGTGTAGCGTGTTCACTAACTAGTCTAGTTGCATGTGTTTTTTCTGGTGTGTGTGTGTGTGTGTGTGTATACACTAACCGCTTTGGTCTTGTGTACATTCTTGCTGTGTGTGTGTGTAGTGGGCGGAGTCGGGTCAATGATGTTGTTGGGGAACAGCTGTGCGAGTTCGGCCCCGATGGCGGCACTCACTGCCTCGTTGGGCGGGGTTAGGGGTGGAGTCATGAATAGGGGTGTGGTTTTAGGAGTGGGTGGGATCACGTCACTGGGATGGATGAAGAAACCGGGAGCTCCGGATGAGTTGGACACCATGGAACCGTGAGGCTGAACTGCCACTGATGACGTCTGGTGGAGCTTCGCCTCCAGCTTGGCCTTCTGATCCGCAACACACACACACACACACACACACACACACACACACATCATAAACACACATTAATCAGCACACCTACAGTCTATAACTGTGTTTACTACAAAAATATAGTGAGCATCACAGTAAACACACCCATAATAAGCAGTTGTTGTCCTAATCGCCAAGCTGTAAGCACCATGCATTTATCAGTGCGTGTGTGCGCATGATACCTGTTGCTGTAGTTTGAGCAGCTGCTGTTGTTTCTCCTGCAGGACCTGCAGCTGCTGTTCTGCAGACACCATGGCGTGGGAGAGCGACTGCAGAGCCACCTGCGCAGCCGAGCTCAGAGCTGTAGATGCTTCTCCCACCGAGTTCCCCGACAACCCCGCCACACTGGGGGTCACCCCAAAAGTGCTCACTGCAACAGGTCAAAGGTCAAACTGCTGAGTCCTGGGACTCATTTCTCTGTAAGTCATTACTCATCTATAAAGTACAGAGACGCTGAAACAGAGTTATTACACCGTACAGGTCACACCTCCGCCATTACATACTATTCAAGGGGCGGGGCTTCATATTGGAGAATTCAAAACACCTATGCATCGGTCAGTCAATCCAGATTCATGAGCAGATTAGTTTGCAGCCGCTACCTATAGTGTAGATTTCTACAGTGGCATACTGTGATGTTAAAATACAGAGCTACACGAGACGTGTGAAGGTTAGCATGTCTCTGCTGTGATGGTGAAACACTTAAAGGGCTCTAGATACCGTAATGGGATTATTAATGGTTATTGTGCTCCTAAAAGTATCTATGTATCATATGTGTGCTAAGAGTATGGTATAAAACATATGTAACACACATATAGGTGTAATGAAGCACAGATGTGTGAGGAATAAAGAGAGAGAGTTCTGTACCGGTGAACATACTTGCATCGTCCCTCTCCACACGGGTTCCGTCACTGGTGGACACGCAGGTAAAGTGCAAAGGTTCTACCTCCAGCAGGCCAGTGAGAGACGTGAAGCTGGCTTCAGCAGCACCGCAACTGCTCTCTTTACCATTCCCTACACACACACACACACACACACACACACACACACACACACACACACACACAACACTGGTGGTTTTACTACCTTTGTGAGCACCATCCATTGACATAATGATTAATGCAGCTAATTAACACTACACCTGAACCTAAACCCCTAACATTAACCTCAGTTATGAAAAGGAAACTTTTAGCCTTTTACTTTTTATTATTTACAAAAATCTTTAAAACTGCTAAACCTGCTGTGGACCATCCAAAACTGTCCTCATAAAAATAGTAAAATCTGACATTTAGTCCTCACAAGGGTACAAAAACCCAACCCACACACACCAGTTACTTTACCATTCATGTGTGAGAGAGAGAGAGAGAGAGAGAGAGAGAGAGAGAGAGAGAGAGAGAGAGAGAGAGAGAGAGAGTACCTGAGAGAATGTCAGACAGGTCGATCTCGTCTGACTGAACTCCAATGCTGCTGCTGTACGAGTTCTTACAGTAAGATCCGCTCACCTCCAGATCAAAGAGAACCGGGTCGAACGGGGAGCCGTACAGGCCGTACCTGTGCAACACACACACACACACACACACACACACAGAGAGAGAGAGAGACACACAAGTGATCGTTCATTATCTGTTTGCCACACCTACAAGCAGCAGTCGCTACACGTTCACACATACTACAAAGCGACACATAAGCCTAGTCGCTCGCTCGCGTGTGTGCGTGCGTGCGTTCTCTGACCTGGTCTGTAACAGAGCCTCTAACGGAGTGAGACGCTCCTGAAGCTGCCGTGACGCCGCTGTTAGGAGAGACGCGCAGGCCGTACTGCAACTCGCCAAGTCTTCATCTTTCACATAGTTTAACAGCACAAAGTACCAGTACACAGAACCTACACACACACACACACACACACACAGAGAGAGAGAGAGAGAGAGTATTCTGTAAGGAGACGTTTATGTAACATTTATGGAAGGAGTCTCGAGTGTCAGCAGTAAAGCTGTAACCCAGGAGAGAGGGGTTGAGAGTTGAGAGCTGACCCCAGTTTAACCTGACAGTAGCAGCACACACGCAATATTAATGATTAAATCCAAAATGGAATAAAGTCATTACCTCCCGTAGCTGCAGCAGGTAAATAAGGCATGTTATCCAGCAGGGCCTTTAACAGCGCCTGACCGAAGCCCTGCTGATTCACCTCCCCTTTACCATTACTGCAAAACAGAACATTCAACAGAAGTTTGGACATTAAAATTTAACACTGAAAAGGAGAGAAAAAATAACATACACATTACTAATATTTTACAATTTTAATGATTAAGCTTCTTCCTGTCAGTTTGCAACTATTAAAAAAATATTAGAAGGATATTACCATATCTCTTGTTAGGTAATCAGCTAATTTGTGTTTACTGGAAGCTGAATTTTAGCTTTATACTACAGATAAATGTTACAATATTACACAAAAAAAGGACTATATTTATGATCTTCTTAGAAATATATTTACATTTTAATTTGCTTTTTTTAAATAAAAAAAAATATATATATATATATATATTTAATTTACGCTGTTCATAAAATAATATATAATAATTAAATTTAAACACAAACCTAGCCTTCAGATGATGTTAAAAAAAAAAACCTTTGTTTAGAGTTTAATCAAGACAATACAATGTGCTTTAAAAAACATTTTATATATTACATAAAAATGTATAAAACTCTCCATCCAAAGGCTAATATAACTACAACATTTTAAGAAAGTTCTTTGTTATCTTCTCCTGGTTAGGGACATATATGAATGAAAAGTGGTGTTAAATACGTTACATTAACCCCTTTTTTGGCAAAGATTTCTAATAAAAAGTGCAGAATTCAGTGCCAGAAATGACATAAAAAAATCTGCATTCAATTCATAACTCTTGTCGCACGACATTAAAGCAAGCGATGTATGATTATAAAACACTGACCTTATACAAAGCGCAAGAAAGCGGGCACATTTGTGAGCGATGCTGCGTCCTGCTTGGAAAAAACACACACGGACGATATCACCCAGACGCTTCCTGGTTTTGGCCTGAAGCCCCTCCTTCCCTTCTTTAGGGCTGCAATGGTGAAAGAAAAACGTTAGAGAGACCGCGCGTGCACACGCGCACACTCGCAGTGTGACCATGTTCATTAATTTATCTGAAATCTGACATATTTAATGATTATCTGCGTCCCACAGTACAGCCCTGACAGTGAACTGTTGAATCTAAAATTAAACAGGATATTAACATAATCTTATACATAAGGCAAACGTCCACGCTGAGGATGATGAATTGTACTGACACCAGCCTCATTTATCAAGCTGAATATGAACAGATTTATTCATAAATCATTTGTACGAGAGTTTATACAAGAAATATGGTTTTATGTAATTTCAGAAAAAAAACGTTGGTATTCTACTCGTGCTCCTGAGTGTGTAAACGTACACATGAGAAGACTAACTCACGTAGCCCTCGACCTGGTGAAGCTCATATCATCTAATCTGCATGGATTACTGTGCGTTTATATCTGGAATGCTGTTTAAACTGTTTATGCTGAAGGTTACGGCGTTTAGCAGACGCTCTACCCAGAGACACTTCTGGAGGAGCTTTAGAGACTGGATCACATGCGCGCGCGCACGCACACAAATCCAGCGGAACATTTTAGTTCCGTATTGCCTTACACAAACATTTATACAAAAGACGCAAAAGATTTTTAGGTAAATATTAGTATTTATAGATAAATATTAGGTGTAATTAGTTACCACCAGCTGGGTGAAACCGTGATATTTTTAGACTAGTTTTAAGTTTATAATATAAGTTTAACGTGTGAAACAGGAGCGTACCTGCAGGGTCCGTTAGTGTAAACCCCAGCTAGCCAGCAGAGGACGTCGAGGATGAGGCTCTGGCCGTGTTCTGAGGGCGAGTTCTCCTCACTGCGCTCACACAGCGCTGACAGCAGCCTCTCCTGCAGCTCGGGGAACTGCAGCATTGCACACCGCTGTACCCTGCACACACACACACACACACACACACACACACACACACGTCTCAGTTCCTGAGTAAGCACTCAATATGGAAGCACAGCAGAGGAACTGATGACGTAAAGTGATTAAAAGCATTTGGAACATGCCACGCATACAAGCGGCTCAGAGCAGCTAACGGACCTTTCTTTGGGTATGGACGTCTTCTTAAACCTCCTGATGGTGATGGAGACCTCCAGCAGCAGGTCACAGCCCCGCAGGTTATCTGGTTTTTTAGAGGCCACCTGAGGATCCGATTTGGACGTGGAGGCCTTTTCCTGAAAACATGTTCACATTACAAACTGAAATGCAAACTATTTAAATAAAATATAGTGCGTGTATATATATATATATACTGAACACTGCATGACGTGTGTAGTAAGTGTGTGTGTGTGTGTGTGAGCGCGAGCGTGTACCTTGGATGCCTGGGCTTTCTGCAGTAGGGAGGAAAGCGAGTGTGTTTTGTTGCTGCATTGTGGTTTAGTGGGAGTCATACGCACGATTCGGCGTGGACTCTCCTCCGGTCCTTTCTCACACACCGCCTTTATATGGACCAGGAACGATCGGTACTTTCCTCCTGCCATGCCTATACACACGGTGAGACACGGTGAGACACGATGGAAATGGACAAGATACAATGAGAGTGAGTGACACAATAAGAGAATGAGACACAACGAAAGTGAATTAAGACAATGAAAGTAAATGAGGCGCAGAGAGGAACAACGATATTGAAAGTGAACAAGACAATGAGAGAGACACAGTGAGAGAATGAGACACAATGAGACAACGATATTAAAGGTGAACAAGACATAATGCAAAAGCACGAGACATAATGAGCCACAATGAGTCTTTTAAAGTCGTTTAAAGTGGACTGGACCTTTAACGAGTTTGGGGCTGGTGAGGCTCAGCATCCCGGCGTGACCTGAAAGGTCGAGACCGCTGGCCAACCACACGGGGCCACACAGGATGTCCTCTTTATGGTCCTCTAGGAACGGACACAGTCTGGATCCTACACCACATACACCACATAAGGAGGAAATAATATGCTTCCTGTTAGACTTCCACACACACACACACACACAAAGTAATAGGTATTCATTTAATAAGTAATGGTTAAGCATCACTGGTAAAGTGTGACTATTACCTGAACAGAAATTATAATAGTTATGTTTAAGCTGTTTAAGTTACACTAGTGCTGTAGCTCAGACACCAAACGTTCATGTGAACAACTGTTCCTTTAGCTAGAGCAGTAAAGAATGTGGGAGGAGCTGAAGGTGTGTGTGTGTGTGCGTGCGTGCGTGCGTGCGTGCGCGCCCCGTACCCCCGGTCTCCTCGATGTCCATGAACTGAATGTCGTCTGTGAAGTCGTGCAGGAGAGGCTGACCGTTCCTCTCACCGTTGGTCTGCAGAGAGTGAGACAGAGGGAAGACGATCTGACGGTCTACTGCCGACTCTGAGGGAGGAGCGCACATATTATTATTATTATTATTATTACGATTAATGACCATATAAAATACCTGAAAATAACACTTGATTTTTAAAATCCAAGTTAAGTCATTTTAAAATTCATATTATTTATTGATTGTAATTGCAGGGGAACAGTATCATCACCAAAAACTTTAAATTCTAATTAATAATAATTTGAGGATTATACATAAATAGTGCAAGAGTAATCTACGGTTAATTAAAGCGATAACCTCAGCATAAACAGAAGTTAATTTAAGAATAATATCAGGATAACCTGCAGCTAATTTAAGGATGATCTCAAAGTAATCGGTGGTTAATTTAAGAATAATCTCAGAACAATCTGATGACAATATCCTGGGCTACATCACAGCCACAGAGTCGTGCGTCTGATCCTCACCGCTGCCTTTTCCGAGGCCGGGCGCTTTATTCTTCAGCAGCGTGATCTGGATCTGAGGAATGTTGGCGATACTGGCATTCAGCACAAACTTGAAGTCCACGTGTCCCACCATGCAGGCTTTGGGCAGGACCAACTCGAACACGTGCTCGTCCCAGCTAGTGCTGACATCGGAGTGAGACGGGCAGGGTTAACGAGAGGATTCGCTCAGGCTAATAATGCTAATAATTAATAAACATGCATGCGTGTACCTGTCGCTCTGTAGCTTCCAGGTGCGCGTGTGCTGTGCGGCGTCTCCGTGGTGTTGTTGGTGAAGGTGTTGAGGGTGGCGTCTCTGCTGCTGCTCCTGCTGCACCTCCACCCAGCAGGGCGGCACTGTGGCTGAGAAGCGTGGCGTTAACGTCTCGAAACGTGTCAGCTCCACCAGCGAGGACAGCGTCTCCACACTCAGAGGCTGCTCCACCAGGAGGTCAACTCCTACACACACACACACACACACACACACACACACACTGTCTCGGCTGTATCCTGAATGCTCCCAGGTGATGGTGATGCGTGTGTAAGGGTGGTGTACCTGTGATGCCGGGGCTCGATGGATTAGACGAGGGTTTCGCTCCCTCCAGTAGCTGCTCGACCCCTTTAGAAACGGGGCCATCGACAAAAATGTCGGCGTCATCAATATCGTCACACACACCTCCAATTTGAAGGAAATGAAGCTCTCCACCTTACAGAGAAGAAAAGTAATTTATGTGCTGAACACACATGAACACCTAATCCTCTTCACAACATGTGAAATATTAACTGATTTCATGAGAAAGTGTTCCTTTAAAATAAAAATTTTATATTAAGAATACTGGAGAGACATCATGGTGCTTGGATGGAATTTTCCTTCATAGACATTCCCCCCCCCCCACGCCCATTTCTCAAGTACCACTCTGCATAATCAGAACACATGAAATAAATATGAGAGAGAGAGAGAGAGAGACAGAAAGAGAACCAACTACACATCATTAATGCATCATTTAATAAAAGCATTTTTGGTTGCATTTTACCCTCTACAAAATAAGCCAGATTATATAACCACTGGAAATCCCCAATCCCACACCACACCACCTTCCTGTGTAAATTACTGTACAGCCTGTATTTGCATATTAGAACGTGATTGGCTCTTATATGTTATGTTAATAACATACAAGTTACTATAGATTGTTATATGTGCAAGTTAATTGTTTTATTACCTGTGGACATTTAGTCTAGTGCAGACAGAGTGCAGATTTACTTGCAGACTTGTGTTAAATAAATGTTCATTTAAGATCAGCAATTCTGTGTCTCATTTGCTGTTTTTTTTTTATCACATGCAAAAAAACCACAACATAGCATTACACATCCAACATGTTAAGTTATCTCCACCCATCCATTGCTTTCACCAAGGTGTCAATCCACTGCTGGATATGACGCAACAAGGCAAGCGAAATTAAATGGAAATGAATATGTGAACAACGAGAGAACCACGTGAGAACCAATCAGTTCTGCGTGCGATGTGTTTGGGATGCGGCGTTCTCTAGAGAGGCGGGAGTAACAAAAAAGTCTGGCCAAGATGGCGGAGGCTAAAGGCTACACATAGCATGAAAAGGCTGTGCGGCGCTGCATGTCAACTGCAGTGTTGTTCCTAAAATTTGTGCTACTGGAGGAAAAAGTCAGCCAAGAGCCCTGTGGAATATTATTAAATGTCACATTTTTCGTGCAAATGCGTCCAATTTCAGAATAAGATTTGTTCGTATATGCGTCAGCTCCCTCGCTGCGCTTCATCTAGAACGTGCGATTGATGAAACAAAATTTTAAAGACGTTTTCAGTTAATGTAAATGTAATGTTGACACGTTTTTACAATAGCATTATGATAATAATAACTGTCCCTTCGGAAGTGTTCACCTCTAGTGCAGGCACACAGGCGATCCGTGCCGGAACAGTAAGTGACGGAGACGAAGGGATCCACCTCGTCCATCCCTTCTTTCTTCGAAGGTTCCACTTTGGCCAGCACCTCCAGAGTGGACAGGTCTAGGATCATCACGTATCCCGCTTGTGTTGTGACCACCAGGTGGCCCAGTCCAGTCACATCAGACCTTTTTTCCTTCCCCGATCCCGCCGGAGCCGGAATTCCTGTCCCAGCACCATTTTTCACCCCCATCGGAGTGGACTCCTCAGACGTCTCCTCTGCGTCATCCTCCCTCGCGTCCAGCACGTCCGGTGGGAGAAGGAGCAGCGACGTGATGGCGTCTCTCGGATCTCGGATCTGCTGGACCTTCACGGGTTCCTCCTCTAGCGTGACGATGCGTGTGGTGTAGTTCAGCTTGTAGAGCGCCAAATACCCGCCTCCTCCGCTGCCTCCTAGTGGCCTGGAGGAGTGCGGCTGTTCCAGCTGCTCTAAAGGAGGCAGGATGAGCGGCGTTTGGCTCTGTGAGGTGCTGGCGTGTCCCTGATGTCCATTGGCCATCGTCTGGCCTTTCCGACTTCTACAGAGAGCTGAATGCAGGCGGTTTAGCGTGTTCAGTGCCTCCACTTGGTTAATAGCATTGAGCGATTCCACAGAGAAGGGCTGCAGAACGACAAGCAGATGAGCCCCGTCGCTGCAGGGAGTGATGGAGTCCACGTAAAGGTTCTCTTCCTCTAGGGATTTAGGGAGGCGAAGGCATTGCACTAACGTACCCGGTCTCGGGGAGTTCCACTTATCGCCGTCTAACGTGACCGCTGCGTCTGCGAACTGCTGGATGTACGTGACGGGCGGGTCCTGGAGCAAAAGCTGCTCATGAGTATCAAATTCCATCTCGATGATCTGAGGAACGGTGAAGCCTTCCTCGTGCAGCCCTTTTCCCATCAGATTGTTCATTTGGGAGAAAACTTTCCCGGGAGACTTCTCGTCCGCCTCTTTGATGCTGTAGAGCAGGAGAACAGGGAGCGTCCGGCGCACCAGCGTACCCGGAGAACCCAGATCAGTGGGGAAGGTGCAAGTTTCAATCTCCATTGGCCCTTGATCGGGTGAAAGACCCTCAGGGGCCGGAGTGGGAGTCCTCAGGGGGTTTTCCAGGGGGCGATGGGATTGGGACGGGGCCATGATGGGGGAACTGGCGGCCGAACGGTAGCTCAGTAATCCTCCCGCCAGCAAGCATGGGAAGGGAATGTTGTGCTGCTCGACAGGTTTGTCCTTGATGGGTTTGTCCACTTTGGAGGGACCGAGAGCGTGAGGAGGGTTCGCTCCCAGTTCCTCCAGGTCTTTAACGGTGTCCTCCAGTACGCTGGCCACCACCTCCCACTGGAGCTTCTCAGGCTGCTGGAGAACACTCAGAGCCGTCACACCCACGCTCACCTCCATGCTCTCCTTCGGACCCAGTGGCCCTGAAACACACACACACACACACACACACACACACACACACACACACACACACACACACACACACACACACACAC
>JAQQZR010000005.1:6460335-6473393 GCA_030068235.1 Notoglanidium macrostoma
GGGAAGGGTCATAAGGCCGTCTCCAAACAATGTTACATTCACCATTCTGCAGTGAGAAGGACTGTTTACAAATGGAGAGCCCAGGAGAGAGCGTCGCAGCAAATTCAGTCCAAGGTCAGACCCCGAAAGAAAACCCCAAGAGGTACATCATGTGACCTACAGGCCTCCGTAAGAACATTGTGGTTTGTTCAGATGCAGTTTTGCACACCTAAGTTGTGCTCGATGTTGTTTTTGGACAGAAGGGGCTTGAACGTAAACATTTAAAGTTCTGAAATGATATCCTTTGGACTGATGAGCCCAAGGTGGAGATGTTTGGTCATCATAGCGCTGTCCTTCAGCTCCGTTCATCAGCTCACACCTACAGAAGAACATGGAGTGCGACCCAAAACACAGGACATGCGAGTTCTACGGAATGCGGCTCCACCCGACACGGCTCCGCCCGACGCCGCCTGAACATTCTTGGCACTTTTAGTGAATAAATGTTTCAATAGCGAAATTATGGAAATGAGTGAATGTTTCTTTAGCGTGTCGGCTAATCCCACGTGAGTCACGTAATGCTTGAGATTGAGAGGAGATGAACACCTCCTCTGAGACTAATGTTCTCCGCTCTGTCCTTCACAAAGTTTCAGAGTAAAATGAATAAGGTTTTCATTTACAGAAGGAATTAAACGAGACTCACTGAAACTCAGCCAGGAGAGAGATGACCTTTAATAACCCCTGACACACCACTTCTCTCACATCTCACACTATTGATTATATCACTGCTGCCACACACACACAAACACACACACACACATTTCAGAAGGTTCCAAATGACCATGTGGTTGAAAAATCTGATGGTCTGCAGTGCGGCGGAGCTTTAAATGAGCCACGCCCACTTCTGATTAATAAACTCATCACGCTGTACACACAATCTCCGTAACACCACTGATTAGTTTCCTCCACCAGTCCGACCCCGAGGGTTTTAGTCCTCCTACACTACAGGTGTATATTTATTACAGAAGGTCATGAAACAGTTTCACTTTCCCTTTCGTTGGCCACTGAGCTGCGGACTCTGTACTGCAAAACCAAGAATCGTGACGTGATGCAATTTTATGCCGAATCAGCGTTTATTTAGATTTGATGTCTATGATGACCAAACACCTGCACCTTGGGCTCCTCATCCCAGCAGGCTGTTGCTTCAGAACTGTTGTGGTGTGTTCAGATGCAGCTCTGGCCCCTCAGTGGACAGAAGGGGCTTTTCCTGTGTGGAAGTCAGGCTTGTTCGAGGTGTTCCTGATTGTGCATTTAAAAATACAACTTTACAACTGTACGGGATTAAAACAATAAAAATCAGTTTGACGTTAAACTTCTGTATAATGCAAATGAAAATTCAACGCTGAAAAGAAGGGAATTTTAATGCAAAATTTTCAGTTCCAACTGTAAAGACTGGAACGTTTTCCCAGCTGTAGCGTTTATAAGAAGAGATCTCACACCCGTGGCATCTTACAGATATGCACCATGACTTATCACGATAAGTGTTCTCATCACGCTTACGCTCACTAAGCCACGCCTGAAAAGGGCTGAACTGATGGATTTGTCGTCATGGTAACAAGCCTGACAACAACAATCCGATCCAAACCCGTCCCTCGGTAAACTTTTTGTCCTGGTTTGCAACATTATTAAAAATATCCTCAACTGTAAGTAAACCCCGGCAGTGTCTCATTCCCCTCACACACACACACACACACACACACACACACACACACCCTCTTCCAGTGCACTTGTTTACTCATGTTTGTTTACTCGCAATCACAACCAAACTGCAATGACGTGGAGGTTACACAACGCAACAGTGGTGCAAATACCACAAAGGGGACAAATCAGTGATGACCTCACACACGATCACAGAAGTGACAAGGCATCGATAACCAATCAGGACTCACGTGTAAAGCGGCGCGACGTATGTGTGATTAGCAGGAGCGAATTAAATGAACAGCAGCGTTAAAGATCAGTGTAAGTAAAAACAGTGCTGTCATTTACAGATAAAAAACGTGAGTACCCTCGGAGCCGCTTCGGTTTATCCCGTTTATCGTACTCTTTTCACAAGCTGAGACTCCGTGATGTTCATTTCAGCGTTCAGTTCTGGTCAGAACTCGTCTCATCACCACCAGATTTATAAGAAGTGATTCCACACTCATGTGCACATCTTCATAACCATCCATAAGCCGTAAATATCCAAGCGCATTTTCATTTAGCCACGCCCACAAAACAAAAACAACAGAACGATGACTAAAGGGTGAGATGAAAGACTTCCTAAACGCTCTGCTGCAGGGCGCCATTACTTTTGTCCTAAATGAACGACTGAAATAACAAAGTAGTGATCTAAACAAGACAGCACAAACTATTTATAAAATCATAGCAACTTAACAATGAGACAACTTAAAGCCTTTCACATCAGCGAGTCTCCTTACACACGATGTTCAGCCTCGGGGGCGAGACGTGGCAAACGCACGGGATTCGACATCACAGACATACATGCTCCTGCGAGCGACTTAGGAATAAAAACTAGATAGTATGCAATGTGATAAAATGAGCCTCATTTATGATGTCATAACCTGTGTGTTTTCTTCAGTTGTGATGAAAGAAAGATGCTCTTGTGCCATGTGACGATTAATTATTTAAAGCCTAATGAACCAAAACCTCTACCGATACTGTTGAGTATGGCGGCAAATCACAGAAGCGATCACCACACACACACACACACACACACACACACACACACACACACACACACACACCTCTCCCTGGAGGAGAAGCAGATGATGATGTGCAGGAGACAGACAGAAGAGACACTGACCAACAACAACTAATACTCTTCTTTCTCTTTTCTATCTGCATGTGAATGCTGGAATAGTACAATCCTCCAGGAAACAAGGACAAACACCACTAGCTGCTTAATGTCTAGGTATTTGGGGGTTTTGTGTTATTATAAAGTGTACATTAGTGAACATGTTTATAGGCGCAATAAAGCCAGGCGGGTCACGTGACCACCTTACCCTCACAACTCAGTGCCATTCACCTTAAATATGGACCTACAGCATTAATATTAAAGTTCTAATTTACGTCAGACAATTATCTTAGATCAATTTAATTAAGTATATCTATACACCTGTACATCTATTGATCTGTTTGTTTATAATAACAATAAAAATGACGGCCGGGTCTAATGCTAGCTAAGAAAGCGTTTAGCACTGACGGGTAAACCAGCACGCAATCCTCATCATTAACCTCTTCTCATTTGAACCTATTATTTAAAAATAACTTAAAATGACAAGTAAGTGTTATAGGCTAACACTGAGATTTAATAATGAATAAATATTCATGACACGGCGTTAGCTAAACTGTGCTACCCTCCGCTAAAGAAACACTAGGTTTAAGTCCCGCCTTCGTGCTCTAGGATTGGCTCTCATTCCACTATCAGTGAAAATCTAACCAATCATAGATGAGAACGAATTATTGTAACCAATCATAACGCAGAAGGCGGAACTTGTCGGAAAAAGATGGGAAGTATAACTGACCTAACCCTAACATAAGCTTGCTAACAGATTGACAGTCATTATTTTTTATTTAATTTACAAAGAAAGAAACTAAAATGGAATATAAACAACCAACTCGTGGATGTGATTTTAGAAACGACTCGTGTTTGTGTCATGACTAAGTTTGCTAGCATGCTACTAAATCAAGCAAGCCGTATCCCAAATAGCCGAGTACGCCCTACATAGTGCGCTCCGTGGGTTATGCAGAATAACCACGCCCACTACGTCTTTGTAGTGCCCTAGAGGTTCACTTGTGCGCCGTTTGGGACACGGTTCACACTGGGCTGGACTCGGCGAGGTGTTCACTCGCTTAGCATCCAAGCTAACGACACAACAAGAAAAAGGGCCCCAGATTAACTCGGCATATCCGCAACTTCAGCTAATTAAAATATAACAAATCTCACCATGCAGCACGGAGGCCTGTAATATGGCTCCGGAAGTGCCGTCGATGACTTTGATACTTCCGCGGCTGGTGACTGCCAGGATGGCGTTGAGGGCCGGGTGGTAGGAGAGGCTCCGCAGGCCCTCCTCGTCACAGCGCAGCCGCCCGTCTCTGACCAAAATCCAGTCCGAGGAGTCGGACGAGCCGCAGGCCGCAGCACCCGCCGCGGCCATTTTCCCCTTAAAACCCTCTCACGGTCCTTCCGAGTCGCTCTCCGGAGATCCTCTCTGATACTAACGGATGTTTAAAAGTATTAAAATAAAGCTAAATATTCAACAAAAAGTAGCGCTGAGCTGAACCTGACTAGCTCTCCTCTCCTCTCTCCCTCCCTCAGCGGCTTCTCTTCTGTTTCCTCCTCCTCCTCCTCCCGCACGCGCTGCACTGCGTTCACTCCTATTCACTATCCCTATTACGCAAAAACCGTGTTTGTGTGCGCTTGTGTGGATCCGGAGATAGCGTACAGCCTGTAACTACCTCCACATCCCCACACTAGCGGTGTTTATTAGGCAGTCTGGCCAACCTGCCTCGGAAACTTCAGCCAGTGTTTAGGAGTTTGTTTCAAATACATTTCTGGCGCAGCGTTTAGGAAGAAAATATAAGCTTTTGGACGCAGTCAGTGTGATATTCCCCTCCTAACCACTAGGGGCGCCGCTGAACCCGTGCACGGACGCATGAAGACCAAATAAGTTTTATTTTAGATCAAATTGTCAGCAGGTTTCTCAATAGATATCCCAGTTAATCTTCTCCGGTTGATTTCCTGAGATTATTACAAATATATTTGTAGTGGAACTTTTTTTAAATTATTTATGCAAATGATGTTTCTTCTAATTTAATTTAATCTGCATACATTTGTAGCTGCACTTTATAAAACCGAGAATTTTCTGGTGTAGGGATGTTACAAAAAATTCAAGTGTTGGAAAATCATTTACAAGTTATTTAAATTAATAGAACATCAAAAAAGTAATAAAATGACACTAAGGATGCAAAAATTGGTTAAGAAACTATGAAGATATGGCAATTTTAGTCTGCTTAAAAATGCCTATTTTCTATTGTCTTTGCATTAGAGTGCAATATTACACAATCATAAAAAGATCATTTGGAACCATAGAATTCTATGAAATTAAGGACAAATGTAGCCAATAAGTAACTCTACCAAAAGCATATACTATAATTATAGTATATAATTACATAATTCTAATAACATAATTTGCCTAGGTTTTACAAACATTTACTTGCATAAAAAAATTCGAATACTTCTAATAGGTCCTAATAGGTTCTAATGTGGTTGAGACGGACCTGTGAAATCCCTTTTCTTTACATTTGTCCTTTTTTTATTTTACACAACAAGAGATAAATAAAGTCAGCCTTCTCAAGATGGTTGTGGTGGTGTTGTCAATCCGCTCGCACACTCAAGAATAAACACAATGCAGAGTAAGAGAAGCACAGCAGGCCTAGTCCCTCTTGTGTCAACTATAAAACGGTCACATAAAGAGTAGTGCAATTTGTCCTGTAAAAATGTCTTGTAGAGGATCTTTGACCTTCATGAAGAACATTTTAAACTACTGTATATTCTCAGGTTATGCACATTACTTCTCTCTTTCATTCAGGATTTTAACACGACTCAGATACAGAGACTGAGATATTCATCGTTCATTATGTTATTAAAAGTTCCAACAAAGGTTCCCCCAGTTCGTAACCTCTTGGAAGAGGCGATTAAGTGTTAAGGCTAAAATATCCAGGTACTAAGCAGAACTACAATGCCATCAACCTTCACAAGAACCGCAAGAGCAAGCAAGGTCAAACTTCTTCAAAGACCTCTTCAAGTTCATGAAAGGTCTGCTCACAAAGGAGAAAAGTGGCAAACCCATAAGGTCATTGAGAAAGATCTTGAAGCCCACCTGAAAGAAACTCACACCGATAGCCTGTGACATGGCCAGTTCACCCAACCACCCAATATGCCACCAGTACATTACACAGAACATCAGATCAACATCAGCTGCTCCCAAGTGGAAAAATATCACATCATGCAAGAGTTGCATCCTCCCCTGGGCCCAATGGGGTCGCATACAGGCTCTATAAAAACACTCCTGATGTACTACAATTTGAGGAAATTCATGAAATTGGTGTGGAAAAAATGAGCAATTCCAACAGCGTGGAGGTGAGCAGGAGGCATCCTAAAACCAAAGGAAAAGGACTCAAATGACATCACCCAATTTTGGCAAATCAGCTTACTGAACATTGAAGGCAAAATCTTTTTCTCCATACTTGCAGACTGGCTACCTACCTGGAAAGGAACCATTACATTGATACATCAATTCAGAAAGTAGGGATCCCAGGCTTTTACGAGTGTTTCGTTGTACAGTTATGCGTGTCAACTGAAGAGTTCACCACTGCAGGGCAACAGGTGGAAATAGGCATCATGGCAGAATGTACAGTATCTCCTGAATGGAGAGTAGCCTTCACCATGACCATGGAGGACATCATCTGAACATCATGGTAGGTAGTAAGTGGAGAGCAGCTCAAACCAGGTCTGCTTCTCCCTTCCTTCAGGGCATACATCTGTTCACACTTACCACATTCAAGGAATGCACCAGGATATTGCTGACAAAGCTGCAAGAAAACATTAAGTGGGGTCCTTGAAGATAAATCTGTAAGTCCAGGGGCATGTCAATCCTTAAGGGGAAGCTGTCTGATCGCTTTTACATTGGTGACAAGCCCATACCAACTGTGACAGAGAAGCCAGTCAAATGCTTGGGACACTGGTACAATACAACCCTCAAGGACACAGCTCACATGGATCAACTTGGCCAAGCCCATGCTCCCTAGCAGGTTAAAACTTGGGTGCCTGCAGTTCAGCCTCCTACCCCAACTCATGTGGCCATTGACCATCTGTGAGGTCCAAATCTCAAAGGTTGACAAGCTGGAGAGGCTGGTCAGTTCATATGCCAAAAAGGGGTTAGGGCTTCCCAGGTGCCTCAGCAACATAGGGCTCCATGGAAAAGGCATCCTGGAGCATCCAATATCCAGTCTTACAAGTACTCCAAAGTAAGGCTGGAGATGATGCTGGCAGAGTCCTGCAACTCATGCGTAGCCCAAATTGCTCCCATCCTGGCAACAGGAAAGAAGTGGATACTAGCTCCAGTTACTCAGCAGATGAAATCAGCCCTTAAACACCGGTACATTGTCAGCAACAAGGAAGAGGGGGCCTTGGCCTTGGAGAGAGCAAACCATTGTGGCACAAGGCATCACCAAGGACATTTCAGCACCAAGGACTTGTGGTAGAGGAGATGCGTCAACAAGAACAACCAACAAGGTGTGCAAGGGCAGTCTCTCAAGGTCAATCGATGAGATGGGAGGGAGCTGAGAAGAGAACATTCTCTTAGAAGGTCTGTGGGGTATGGAAGCTTCTAAAATCAGCTTCATAATAAAAGCCACATATGACATCCTGCCAGCTCCCAAGAAGCTCATTTAATGGTAAGGATCCTGCATGCCCCCTCTGTCTGGCCAAAGCCAACCTGAGGCACATTCTTGTTGTGCAAAACAAGCCTGACACAAGGCCGTTACACCTGGCACCACAAACAAGTGGATTGTTCTACTATCAACAAAAGATGAATGTCAATCAATACCATCATCCTAATCTACATTAGCAAGAGAGTTCCGTGCAGGTGTGAAGCAAAGTAAGCAGTACGGTAAAGTCGGAACCTGGGTAGCTGGGGTGCGGGAGACTAGAGGTTACTGGCTGACCTTGTGTTTGGTCCTCCTCTCTGCACACAGTTTTTATCTTAGAGCTTACTGTGCCTTGGAAGGATGCCCTGAAAGAGGCCTATGAACGCATGAACCTTAAATGTATGCCAAGATGGCAGCCGACACAAAACAACAAGGCTGAAAAGCCAAAGTTTGCCTAGCTCAAGTTGGCTGCAGAAGCTTCATAGCCAAATCAACTACAACACTCCTGAAGGACTTGGGATTCTGAGGGCTAGCCCAATGGCAAGACATCAAAGCCCTCTCTTTGATTAAGGATTAAGATGAAGGATAACAGCTGGACCCCAAACAATATCAGGTAGAGGGGGTGAAGGGAGAAGCACATGGGATGCCAAATGTTGGCAGTGAGCCCTCTGGAGGTGTTGTTTGCCCATCATCGAAATGCTGGAGGTTGCCCACCTCATGACTCTCATGAAATCTGAAGATTATATAATCTTCGAGAGGGATCATTCTTGACATTTATGTATTTGAGTTCTGAAAAAAAAAAGAAAGGTGTGAAGAGGTTGTGGTTCACAAAATAAACTACAGCCTGAAGGTTTAACTGCATTTCATAAAACTTAGCTTTTTCAGCTAGAATTATTTAAACAAATATGAAAAAATAAATTCAACATACAATCTAAAATATTATACAATGTTAATAATCTATAGCTATATGATCCTTTTTTACTCAAAGTTGGAGGATTTATAGGCTTTACTGTAAGCAGTTCTTGTGCTTGATGTTTTTAAAATTACACCAAAATAACTCTATGATCACACAGGAACTGACATTCCCACAACAATTTCTACAAGGATATTAATTTAACTCAGAATAATCAACTAAACGCATCCTGTCAGCAGTACTACTACTGTACACAGTAACACTGGGCTGTTTGTGTTTGGAGTCGTTTTTCACAGTTTTTCTTTATATTATGATGTTCACTTTACAAATACCTTCTGCTCATGCTTTGCCTGTTGGACCTGTTTCATCTGAGCCCTATAGAAAGTGCTGTAATGATGATGATGATTATAATTACACTCTGGCATTCCAAATTTCCTCCATTTATAAAATCACAGCTGTTTTTTGTTTTTATTTTTTTTCATTAAAGGTGAAATAAAGTGCATCACAATTCATGACCAATGAAATACTGCCCTTAAAATACATTTAAAGCAAATAATAGTTCAATACAACAGAGAGGCCACACCCCCTTCACCGAGACACTCAGAGAGGCCACACCTCCTTCATTTAAATGCTCAGAGGCTACGCCTCCTTCACCAAGACACACAGAGGCCACGTCCCTTCAACAAGACACTCAGAGAGGCCACGCCCCCTTCACCGAGACACTCAGAGAGGCCACGCCTCCTTCACTGAGACACACAGAGGCCACACACCCCTTCACCGAGACACTAATGGTGACCACACCCCTTCACTGAGACACTCAGAGAGGCCACGCCCCCTTCACCGAGACACTCAGAGAGGCCACGCCCTTTCACAGGGACACAGAGGCCATGCCCACTTCACTGAAACACTCAGAGGCCATGCCTCCTTCACTGAGACAGAGACACAGAGGCCATGCCTCCATCAGCATTTATCCAATTCAGTGTCATAAATAATGGTACCCCCTGAGCAGACACACATTAAACAGAGTTGTGTTTTTGTGTGATTAAACAGCATTATGAAATTTAAAACACAAAATAAACTGAATCATGAGACATAAATGTGTTTTAATCGTAATAATGAGCTGTACATGAACATCACAATATCAATGAAAATTCATCTGCGTTTTTCATGAAACTGTTGAATATAAAGTCATTGTTTATGGAGTTATTTTATAAATCACCTGTTTTAGCTACGTTTACAGTCAGATAAAATAAACCACCGCTGTATAAAACCCACTCCTGAAAGGCATGCTAGCTTCACACATTTCCTCTTTATACAAAAACAAATCAGAAAAGACGTGTTTTATATGTAAATGAAAATGTTCCTCTTTACAGTAAAGAGAAACTTCCAGAAACCTCAATCCATCATAGAAATAAACACTTCTGTCTGATTTTAATTAAGGACAGAGGAATAAATTAGAGACTTCTCCGCTCCAGAACACAGAATAATGAGTGCCAGAACCAGTAGAACCCCAGCGTAGTTTGAGCGCTTGAAAAAAGCTAAAGTGAATCTGGTACATTACATACAGTAACTCTGTACACCAAAAGGACAAAAAAAATAAAATATAAATGAAAAGCCGTGATCCGTCATCTGCATCATGTGACTCCTCCTCCGTTGTGTGCCGTCTGTCTGAGTCAGTGTCCATGCAAAGTGCCCATGAAGGCCAATCAGCCAATCAGACGCCGGTGTACAGGGACAGGAAGTAGATGTACAACAGGAAGATGGGGTAGATGAGGAGAGGCTTCTTCGTTTTGAACTCATCACTGACGAGCAGCGACGCAGCGCTATACGCCGCCCAGAACACACCACACAGCTGGAGGACAAAACAAACAAAACTTTATTTAAATTTCTTTGCTCAATTCTGAACACCTGGTTTATATAATCATAATAAAAACATAATATAATGGTGTAATTATGACCATTATACACAAACGTAATAATTATAAAAAAAATAATATTATCTAACAATAATAATGTAATAAACATGATGACTCTCTCTCGAAGTCTTATTATAATCACAATCATTTTACACTTCAGTTATTTTAATCATAAGTAGGCCCTAATAACTCTCGCTCTCTCTGTCTGTCTGTCTTTTTGTCTCTCTCACTGTCTCTCTGTTTTTTTCTCTATGTCTCTCTTTTTGTCTCTCTGTCTGTTTTTTTTCTCTCCGTCTCTCTCTCTTTCTGTCCCTCTTGCTCTCTTTCGTCTCCTGAGATTGTTATAAAGCACCGACACTGGAGACTCCTTCCATAAAATTTAAGTAAATGTCTCCTAAAAACATCACCGCATCAATGATTACACGTTCTACTGTGTTAAACAACACATTTAAAAAAAAAATCTGTTTATTATGAATCTCACACGAGATTCATGTGATAGGAAGAATTTAATATTTGAAGTTCATGTTGCGAGTGTGGATTTCTGTTAGCATGCTGCGCTTTGACATTAATTAGGAGAAAAAACAAATGAGAGAGCTTATTAACTCCCACAACCACCAACCTGACCCCTGACCCCTGTAAACATTTAGTACATTTCAGCTAGGGGGTGAGAAACTTCCTGTTTCTGTGACGACATGCTAGCCAATCACATGACTGAGAAATCCCACATCTCAGGAAAAATGTTTTAGCTACTCTTTATTAAATAATAATAATAATAATAATAATAATGTCACAGCTATGAGTCATCTACTAGTGAATGTGTGGAAAAGAGCAGTACTGTAATAACTGAAAATAACCTTTACGAGCGTAGAGACGATTTCGAAGGCTCCAGTAAACAGCAGTAAAGGAGCGATGACGATGAGAGGGAGCAGAGAGTACCCGATCACACCCAGCACCTGACCGTACGAAACCTGCAACCAGATAAAAATCCATTTCACTGCAGAATTAATGTTAAAATCAGGACGCGAGCCACAGTCTAACAGTAAACACCCATCGACACTAACACCTAATTAGCAGTAATAATGACTCGATCACACACAGACGCTCTGACTTGCAGTTTTATTACCTCTCCACCGAGCACTCGGGCCAGCAGGAAGATCGTCAACGATCCAAATATCCAGATGGTGATTATCCAAGACACAACCTGAAAAATACAAAACACAAAATCACTTTCTCTCATCAACATCCTGAACTCAGGAGCGCTAACGCAGTTCACGCCACAGCGCTGCCGCCGAGTTCTGCACTCTGATTGGTCAGAAAGGGTCGATTGGTTTTCCGTAACAGCAGCTCTGGCACCCAGGAACGTGCTGTTAGAGGAAAATAACCAACTGCAGGCTGGAATCAGACCCTGCGTCGTCGCGCCACCCTGTCACTCACGCTGCAGTCGACTGAAGCTCGCCATTCTTGATTTCCGACTAGGAAAAAAAATCCTCAACTCCGGAATTCCCACCTGGAACCCAGGGAAGGTGCCGCCGAATCCGACATGACTTTACTCGCAGCTGCTTAATCCTCTAACACTGAGAAAGTAAATATACCATCAACTCTTACACACTAATGCTATCTGGTTAGCTTGTTGCTAACAAACAAAACACACACTTTCACTGAGGCGTTCATGTTTTTCAACTTCCACAGAACGGAAAAACATTCCAAATTCACACTTCCGAGTACGACAAGTGCACTGTAGGTACATTACTATAATACGCTGACACTAGTGCTAACACACTCACACAGTACAGACTTTAGGAATCCTGCTGAAATGTTTTACAAATATTATATATGTATGAAATAGTATTATTTAACTGTAGATGATACAAACTGATAAATGCCTGTGTTCTCCATTATAGACCCGTTAGTGTAAACTGTGTGGTCTCAGTGTGTGTGTGTGTGTGTGTGTGTGTGTGTGTGTGTCGGGATGGATAATAACTCCTCCCTGTGTCTGATTTACACTTGTACAGTCACACACACAGCAGGACGTCATGACTCGGACTCACGCGAAACTGTCCGTAGATGGAGATCATGGAGAAAAGCAGCACGACAGCCAGCGGTCCCCAGAAGTCAGGGTTATCTCTGACCACCTGTCTGTTAAAGCCCAGAGACGGCATGGGCATCAACACACACCGGATCTTATAGTAGATATCCTTCAGATCAATGTCCAGCTCCTCCCTGTGATGAGAGATAGAGAGAGAGACAGCGAGAGAGAGACAGAGAGAGAGACAGCGAGAGAGAGACAGAGAGAGAGACAGAGAGAGAGACAGAGAAATTTAATTTCAATGCTTTAGAAATACTGTACATGTTTATGGTCATGGTAATAAAGCTCTTTGAATTGAATTGAAATTGAGAGAGAGAGAGAGAAAGAGAGAGAGAGAAAGAACGTTAACCACATGAAGTAGAAGTTGTTGATCTCCTGAACAAAAAGCAGAGTTACTGTGCAGCTCATAGCTCATATAAGGCCCTGGTGTTGCTATGGTATTCCAACTGGTTAGTGAACTGGTTGCTATGGTATTCCAACTGGTTAGTGAACTGGTTGCTATGGTATTCCAACTGGTTAGTGAACTGGTTGCCATGGTATTCCAACTGGTTAGTGAACTGGTTGCTATGGTATTCCAACTGGTTAGTGAACTGGTTGCTATGGTATTCCAACTGGTTAGTGAACTGGTTGCTATGGTATTCCAACTGGTTAGTGAACTGGTTGCTATGGTATTCCA
>JAQQZR010000005.1:6586433-6596549 GCA_030068235.1 Notoglanidium macrostoma
AGCTAATCTTTCTTTAATAAAAAGTTTCTAAAAATGTTAAAATAATAATAACAATAACACCTAATAACACCGTGAGGTAACCTCTCTACACCTTCCTCTCATTAAAAATGTAAAAAATAATCTATAAATATTCATAACATGAAAATTATTTACAGCTAGCTGACTCGTTAGCGATCAAGAGTTTCAATTTATTCACTTTGACTGATTTACTAAATCAGCAGCTAAATCTCTCAAAATATAATGTTACCATGTGTTGTTACATCACATATCAGTCACAAGACCAACACATAGTTCGGTAGCTCAAATCTTCCAGATGCTGCCTGGTTGTTCTAAAATAATTTGCATATCAGACATAATTGGTTTAAGCCATGGAGTCCACGCTGTGGCTCCGCCTCCTTGTAAGTGTTATACAGAAGTACAAAATGTGATTTTAACAAATTTGCCTGAAACACTCAAATGTAAATACAACTATCACTAGCATAAAAGCAGAGTTTATTATATATAAAAAGGTTATTTTAGCTAACTTGTACCCAGAATAATTGAAGAGAAAAGCTGGTTTTTCTTGAATTTATACACCATTTAAACTCAACTTATGAAGAGATGTAGATAAGAAAGCCAAGTCACTGTCAGTGGTTTTAGAAGCTTTATACATTTTATGGGTTAGTACACTTTCTAATACACACTCGCTCATTACACACTCAGGCTAATTAGCTTTCCTGTATCAGGAAAAAGGAAATTCTCGTAGCTAAGATAATCTTCCTACCACACCTATCAACATTATCCATCATTAAATCCCGATCATGCCTCAGCCATCCGTGAACACGAGCCAGGTGGGAGGGGCATGTTCTGCTCCCCTGTCAATCATAGTAACCCTAGCCAATAGGTGTGGTTTAATTAGCATTGGCCTCCAAACACAGATTCAACAGGTCCTCATTTAGTGGCTAGTTTTTTTCTTCTGAATGTGTGTGAGAACAGCTTCCGTGCTTCAGTCTGTTTCAGCATGAAACACATCATAATCCGTATTAATATCTCTGAATAACACACAGAAGCTCCTGCACTTAGACACAACAGGAAGTCCACGTCCACTGAGGAGACTGAGAACACTTTAAACACTGCAGGACTTTCCTAAAGACCTTCTACAGCTCTCTTTCTTTATTGAGGTTCTGATCCGGCCCCGTCCTGCCCCGTCCTGCTCTCTGCACTCTGTCAGGGGTAAAATGAATGACTCCTTATTATTAACCATTATTAGCTCCTGCTATGAGAGTGTGGGCATCCCTCAGCTCTCTCACAGCGAGGAACAGAGCGATACGGCCGTGCGTCGTACCCGCGGCAGTACGACTGTATGAACCCTGCCCTCGCTACTACAGTGCCGTCCCGACTCTGTCCCTGCTTTCACTCAGTAAGTATTCGCTCTCAGCAGTCACCAGTTTATTGCATTATTGCTCAAGGAAGTACGTTAACCTTGTACATTACACAATAACCTGAGCACCTCCTCTGTCTGCCAGTAAACACCATGCTTCTGTCACACGTCTGTATTCTCTTCTATCTTTGTGTGATTTCTTGCTGCATATGTTTATTTATATTTATTTATTCTCTACTTCGCTTGCATTTACTCTTTGACGCCTCCCTTTGAGGCATCATAAAAGTTTGTCTTATCTTTGGTTTGATAAACTTTGATCATTTTATATAACACTCAAACACTGAAAGTCATGCTTTGTTCAGATCAGACTTTTCCAATCTCCATAAACCTGTAGCCTTTTCTTAAAACATAAAGAGCTCAGTCTGACCTCGGGATCATCGGCTGGGTACAAAAGGCAACAAGTCAGTGAATAAAATGGTGCACAGTGGAAACAAAGTCAAGGACGTGTCATGAAAAGATGAACGTGCACTTGTTTTATCTACACATCTGCCACATCTGTGATGTTAAACAGCCTAATAGGATTCGGGAGGGAATTAATTTGCTCTTTAATACAAATTGACATGATTTTTCCCCAAGAAGGAGGAAGGAATAAAATAAATAAATAAATAGATGGATATCATGAATGCGTTTACAGGTCTGAGACGCAGGACTGTCAGCATATTCCGCCGGCGCTCCGAATTCATGTTCCAGAAACATGAGACAATGTTCTAATTATACGCTCCGGAATGTTTAATATCCAAACACATCACATCGAGCTAAGATTTATTTTAAAGAAAGCGGAGATCCAGAGTCGCTGCTACGGCTGCAGGACGCTTTTCATCGCCATCGTCCCTGCGTCCTTCTGTTCCTCCGTCATTTCATTAAAGGAGTGTTATTAAAATCCACTTAACAGAACTCGCAGCACTGCACCATGGAAAATATGCAGTGGGCCAACAGGCCCCGGAAAGTCTGACCCTCAACATCTGCTTCGAATCTGCCTGAACACACACGGCTCACGTTCGCTCCGTCGCTACACTTGTCTTACACAGACGCAGAAACCAGGACAGGAGACGACTCGACAGAATTTATAATGTGGATAAGAGTGTTGTTTAAATCATCAGCGCACACCGGCGCACACGTCATCAATGAAGCGGACACAGTGATGTGTTTCAGCAGCACAAACAAACAAACAAACAAATAATTAATAAAATCCTCAGACACTTGAGTTTTGCAAACATGAACCAGTTCAGCTTCTGTAGCAGATCGTCCCTTTTGGTTTATCCCTTCACACACGTAACGTTTTAGCTCAAGACGCTCATCGGATCCGTCAGACCACTTGATTCGTCCTGCTTCGCACAACACGTGAATGAAGAAACATTTGGAGTTGGGTTTGGAAGGGATCACTGACAGAGCTAGCAGGTAGCGGTCACGTGCTTTCAAAAGCAAAACCACGCACTGGAGGCTGGGACGCGTGAGCCGGGCTTTAAATCAGCGATGACCTGCACTCGTCATTTTCTTGCTTTTCGTCCATCCCTTTTTCTCCCATTCGTGGCGATGCATCATGAGCAATCACGCGAGTTTGATTAGTGACGTGATGACATCTCTAAAAATAATCATCCTCATATGTAAATTATTTTAAATCGTATATAGTCATTAAGTGTTTTTATTACTTACATTGAATTTCATATGAATTTTTACTTTGTATAAATATTATTGATGTTAAAAAGTAAACCAATAACAATATAATGTTATACCTAAAATAAAAGAAATCGTTCTATGGGTTTAAAAATAAAGACTTTAGCATTCAGGTCTAAATATTTCATGTTCATAACCAAAATTATAGATTCTATTCTTTCACATTTCTGAACAAAATATAGTGATATTACTGACATTTGTACTAAATTTACCGAGTCTAGGAGTGTTGCGTAATGCACAGAGGTGAAAGAAACATCTGTGTAAAAAAACTCTAAAACAAGTCGTCTAGAAAGCAACAGAAATCAGTAAAGATGGAATATTTTCCTAAAAACAGTCTTAAAGTGAGGACACTGTGATGAAGGGTTAAAGATGAGTGGACAGAGACACGAGCATTTATTCTCTCAAAGTGCAAACAACGTCTTTAACGCTGCCGGCAAGATACCAAGCATGCAGGCCGAGTGTTCATTAAAATCGCTGGCATGCCGACAACTACAGCATTCATTCATTCATCCGTTCGTCTTCGTAAATGCTTTAACTGAGGGTTGGTTAGAAAGTGCCCCAGGCAGGTTCAGTGAGCAGAACTAAATCTGTGTTCAGTTTAGTCAGAAAGGAAAAAGTGTTTGACAGTCTTTATTTCTGTGCTGTGATTAAGTGTTTATAACACATCAGAAATGCATTATAATATCAAAGCCGACTTCCTGTCATAGCTCTGGGTCAGTGGCGTCGTTACGAGCAGCGGCAGACGTCTCATCAGAAAAACACTTTAAATTCTAAGTGTCTTTTACCGAGCTTGGAAGCTTCTTCTGTAATTTAAAAAAAAATGTTTAAGATCTTCTTTAAGTCCATGTTATTCAAAATTACATTTCGTGGGTTTAAAAAAAAAAAAATCAAAACAATAAATACAAATCTCAAAAATACAGACCTTATGGTCAAAGAAGAAGCATCCAGGGTTTCCAGGAAAAAGTAGGCGATCAGAAAAATGTAAAAATCTTTATTTATATTCTCCAAAGAAGTGTATTTAATTTTCTGAATATTATTGAAATATCATAAATTCATATTTTTCAAATACTTTGTCAGCTTCTAAACTCTACAGTCAAACTGCTCTGACTTCACAGAGGGATCAGTGTCGTTAATTAGCCTAAATATAATTCACATTAATAGCTTGAAATGAACTCGTTTATAAACCTCACTGTAGCAGGACGCAGTGGGTCAAATTCACACTAACAGAGCAGGTCAGCGCCGCTTTGCTCTCCAGCTCACGTAGCTGCGTCCGGCACCGTTGCTGCTTAACGTCACTAGTACATGCGGGAGTGGGCGGGGCTTATTGTGCTGTGAGTCAAAAGTGGTAACACAGCGTCAATGCGAAACGAGACACACCCACTTCAAATTGTCTCATTTTTAGCCATGAATCATGATCATGTTAGTCGTGTTTCTGGACCTGTATGTGACTGGATCTTTATCATTTTATTAATTCATCTGAATAATCATGCACTGGCGTGAGGGGAGTGCGTGAGAAGGCATCGAGGTGTAACGCTAAATCTGCTCGTCTGGTCAGAACACACAAAGACTGAACACAACACAAATACACAACCTGTAAAGGCTAGGACATTAAACTGGTGAAAAGCTCACGTTGTGTTTAGCATCATGTCGAAACCTACATGTGATAACAACTGAGAATAAATACAGCCATCAGGACACGTTTCAGCACAAAAACAACCTCAATCGTTCTCAAAGAGGTCCCAAAATTGCCAAATCTCTGATCCACTCAGCCAGACTGATACGTAAAACAGATGGAACCATTAGACTCTGTAAAGATACTTTCGACATTCTTCAACGTTCGACACTGTGTTTAGCCCAGACTCCGAGGCTCAGCAGCAGAGAGCATAGAGAAAACAGTCAGAAGATGGATAGATACATGAAAGAAGAAATGTTAGGAAGAAGTACAGGACGACATCTTCCCCATCTTCCGTGACCAATCTTTCAGCAACGCCGTGATTTCACGAGAACAGACATTCAGCATCCAACATGCAGACACTCATCCAAAACTCAACAGTGCATGGTTCCTGAAATGACAGAGCACCAGTGAAGGATCTGCTGGTGGAATTATAAATGTAGAAGCCAATTTTATCCCTCATGTTGTGTTTGGAACATCAGGAGATGTCTGGTTAAGCCGAGCCTCACTGTACTCAATAAACTTTTTACATGATTCTGGATCCTGTAAATATGAGGAGGGAGGAACGGAAGTGAGAATATCACCCTGATTTTTGGTTCACAAGTCAATTTTGAACACTTTTTAGGCTCTGAAGTCATTGAAGTTAGGAACTTCACAGATGCTCTGTCACTAAACATAGCAATCCAGAAATTCTACTAAAGATTAAGAGTGACTTACAAGATTTCATCGTTTTGGAACTCCAGCATGCCGTGGATGTCCTCGAAATCCTCGCCTCCTCCTTTCGCCGTGCCCTCTATGGTCTTGTAGGGAACCATAACCACACCTCGAGCTCCTGACGTTCGGAGAACCTTCACCTCCATCACGCCAACACTTTCGCTCACGTGTGTCACGGGCTCTTCAAAGGTGAAGATTCCAGCGTGGTCGTCATCGAATATAGTGACCGTGGCGGTCGAAGGCATGCCGAGGGTCGCGATCGTGTCCACATGATTGGCTTCGGCATTCTCTGCCTCGTCGCTTTCGTGAATGATGCGAACGTTGCTGAGGTGGAGGTGGAAGTTCTCGTCCTCCTCAAAGATGTCATCGTCGATGATGCCAACGCGGATCTCCTTTTGAGCCTCGCCTGGCTTGAACACCACCGTACCTTCAGTGAATTCGTAGTCCGAGCCTGCATTGGCCGTTCCATCTTCTGTGCGAAATTCGACTGAAACTGTTTGGTTGAGATCTCCGCCGCGGCGTACCACATTGACCGCCACGGTTCCACAGTTTTCCAGGCACTGATAAGATCCTGGATCAAAATAGATCTTGGAAATGGGATCGTTTTCGCCGATGTCACTGCGTACCTCCTGCATGCTAACTGCTTTTCGCGCTTGATCTGCTGCATGCTTCTTTAAAATATTCCCAGCACCGGTCATCAGCCGCGTCGCCTGGCATCGATAGAATGCTCGACTTTTTTGCTGTTGGCTGAGAACTTGGTAATTAGCGAGCTCAATCAGCTGCTCCACTTCTTTATCTGGATGCTTCTGCTTCAGCTCCTTCAAGATCTTCGCCATGTCACGCCTGGCCTCCTCTTCATCAAGATCTTTGTCTTCCAGGTCCAGAGTCAAAGTTCCATCCAGAAAATCCACAGCATGGGAGTTGAGCATCTTCCCGTCCATTTCAATGTCCACTTTGGATGGAAGAGGACGATCTCCTTCAGTCTCGATGATCATCCCACGATGCTTGCCAGTTCTATAGCGTTTGTAGACGTATTTGTAGAAGAGGAGACGACGATCTGCAATCCAGGCAAAGACGACGCAGATAGGGAAGAAGAAAAGCGTGAGGAGGCCTTCCCAAACTTGTACAATGCCAGGGGAGATAACCGCCAGGATCAAATAGAGCCAGAGGTATGCAAAAATGCTCCAGGCAGCAGTGACAAAGAAGACACGAAGGTGCTTCACCTTGCGATGTTCTCCATCAGGAACCACATAGACGCAGATTCCAATGATCACGAACATGTTAAAGGCAGCACTTCCAACAATGGTGGAAGGTCCAAGATCACCGGCATGAAAGTTATGACCACAAACCTCAATGACGGAAAGCAAAATCTCTGGAGCAGAGGAACCCAAGGCCATGAGGGTAAGATTGGACACCGTTTCGTTCCAGATGCGTACAGTGGTGGTGGTCGTTTCCCCATTGGGTTTCTTAATAGTGATCTCTTTCTCCTGAGAGGTGATCACTTCAATGGACGCCATGAAACGATCTGCGACGATGGAAACTCCGAGGAACATGTAAACCAAAGCCACGAAGTACACCGTGGCCCGTGCCACCTTGTCCCCAAAGGAGGGGTTTTGGGGCTCCCACACTGGGAGAACCACTCCAGGGGCACACTGGACTATACCCCCGCAGGTCCCTGATTTGTTGGAATGGTCCGAGTTCTGGTCTTGAACCTTTTCCGCTGTCACGTGATGGATGTTGCAGAGCAAAGCCGCCACTACCGCAAGACACTGGAGCCCCGTGGAGAGGAACGAGGAAACCTCTGAACGCCTCATCATTCTGCCACGAGTGAAAAATGATCCGTCTGCTGCTTCGGAAACCTGCGGAATGGTGAGAACAAGGGAGGGAAATGAACGAGTGCAGGGAAGGGAAGGAATGTGGCTTAAAGAGATGCATTAAATTGAAGCAGTGCTGCAATGTTGGAGAGGACAGAGCTCAACGAGAATTGATGTACGCTGTTAATGCAGCATGTCTGGTGACTTGCCTTGTGTGAATAAATAAGAAGGGCTTGTGTTTTTAATTATTTTTAATATTTTTACGAGCAAATGAATACGCCATGTTAGGTTGACTAGTGCATGCAGTGTCTGTCCTGGGACAGCGGTGTGCTATTGTATGCACGAGGACAGGGGAGCATGAGATTGGAAAATGCCTCCGATATACGCCTGCAGGCAAAAGATGCAAAAGATCTTTTAAACATAATCCATTTCACAAAAGCTAAACATGAAAGCACACACACATCCTTATCTCATAATCCCATTACTAGTAAAGATTTACTTCAAATTTGAAATGAGCACAAAGATGAATTTAAAGAATTAACCTTCTAAAAACTTTCATTCTTAGTGCATAAGATGAGTGTTCAAATATATATAAAAAAAGAATAATAAAAGCATATATAAAGGGTTAATTTAATTTGCATTTGGTGCTACAGAAAAAAACCCCGATCCTCGTGCACGATAAGATGAGCCTGTCCCATCGCTGTTTTATTTATTTATTTATTTATTTATTTATTTATTTATTTTAACAGCGACATTCACCTTCCAGAAATCTACCCTTGTTGAAGTTATAATCCGTATTACGGCGTCTAATTGTAAACAAATTTAAATATATCCATAGAAAACAGTATTTGCATGTTTCACAGATTGGAAGCTCGTGCCCGATGATCTCCAGAGTGTAACACACACTTACACGCCGATACAAAGCGCGTGCACGGATGCACAACTAAACAAAATAAAAACTGATGTATAAATAAAAGCAGCAGATGATGAACGGGCTTGTTCACCGCGGCTGGCTGCGGTCTTCGTGCCGCTGTGCGTGCAGTGAACCGGGGCTGCAGCTGCACCGCACGGCGCACGCGGTCTCGCGCTCCAGAACTGAAATTCTTCCAGAAATAATAAAATACGTACCGAATTCAGACACGCGCTAAAGCTTTGCAGTAAAAGAGTGCGCGCGCAAAATGTTTCCCTTTCAGATATACCAGTCAACGTGAAGCTTCTCGGTGCTTTCGAATCGAATGGAATTGAAAGCTCGCGCCTTCAGGGTTTTTTGTCTTTCACCCCTGAAACGGCGGCACTTTAAAAAATAACGAACGAGTGAGTCGGATGAAAATGGTGGGATCTCGGATGAAGTGATCGCGAGGTGGTCGCTGGTGGAGGCGGAGGTGGAGGTCTTACCTTCGGACACGCAGGGAGACGCAGGGAGACGGAGCGCGCGTGGTCGGTGCCGCACTGCTCGAGCTCGCATTCGGTTTGCAGCTTTTATACGGCGGATGGAGGAGCGATAAGAAACCCGCAGCACAGCTCAGGCTCACAGTCGCTCCCGTTTTCCCATTCACACAGCAGCTCAGATCAGATCACACCAGATCAGATCACATGAGAGAGATCAGACCCGAGAAAGACAGAAATGTGCCGGAGTGGAAGAGCGAGTTCTTCCTCATTCTTTTCCTCTCTCTGTGTGAGTGAGAGACTCAGTGAGTGAGTGACTCTCTCCCCTCCCTTCTCTCTCTCTCTCTCTCTCTCTCTCTCTCTCTCTCTCTCTCCTCCTTTCTCTCTGATATGATGCACCGTGGCTCAGTGCCAAACTCAACTCATCCCCCTTTTCAATCAGAACCCTAAATATGTCCAAAGAAGGAAAAAAAACATAAAAAAAGAAGGACAAGGGCTCAGCCTCAGTCACCACGGAGTCTTTCAGGAACCTCCAAGAATCCTGTAAATGTGTGGTATTCTGATTTCAAACAGAAATAAAAACGATAAGGTTCCAGCAACTTAACTGCTTGGACCCCTAATAAACATATAGCCTTTTAAGAGTTTTAAGGGTTCTTTTAAAATCACACTGCTGTACAACGGCATGTAGAACCTTTAAGGGTTCCCCCACAGGAACAAGCATGTCTGTGAAGGGTCCACTCGGGACTGTGAAGGGTCCACTCGCGTCTGCGGAGGGTCCATTCGCGTCTGCGGAGCTTCCACTCGCGTCTGCGGAGGGTCCACTCGGGACTGCGTAGGGTTCATTCACGTCTGCGAAGGGTCCACTCGCGTCTGCGGAGGGTCCACTCGGGACTGCGTAGGGTTCACTCACGTCTGTGAAGGGTCCACTCACGTCTGCGAAGGGTCCACTCGCGTCTGCGGAGGGTCCACTCGCGTCTGCGGAGGGTCCACTCGGGACTGCCTAGGGTTCACTCACGTCTGCGAAGGGTCCACTCGCGTCTGCGGAGCTTCCACTCGGGACTGCATAGGGTTCACTCGCGTCTGCGGAGGGTCCACTCGGGACTGCGAAGGGTCCACTCGGGACTGCGAAGGGTCCACTCGGGACTGTGTAGGGTCCACTCGCATCTGCGAAGGGTCCACTTGGGACTGTGTAGGGTCCACTCGCATCTGCGAAGGGTCCACTCGGATCCTAACTGGGCATGCCAATTGGGTCCATGTGGACAGCACAGCTGGACCTCACCAACTTTTGTAAACATCATGAACCCAACACAAAAAAAGATTGAGTAATTAGCCATTTTTTCTTTGTGCATATCATTTTCATATGTAGCACCTTGGTCCTGGAGAAACGTTGTCTTGTTTCACTGTAAACTGTATTACATGTATATAGTTGAAATGAC
>JAQQZR010000005.1:6599652-6613540 GCA_030068235.1 Notoglanidium macrostoma
GGCGTGGCCTCTCTCTGTCAGTCTCAGTGAAGGAGGCGTGGCCTCTCTCTGTCAGTCTCAGTGAAGGAGGCGTGGCCTCTCTCTGCCAGTCTCAGTGAAGGAGGCGTGGCCTCTCTCTGCCAGTCTCAGTGAAGGAGGCGTGGCCTCTCTCTGTCCGTCGCGTGGCCTGTGTGCCATCATTCCCAGTAACCTTCCTTTTTTTTCTCTTTTTTCTTTGTTCTTTTACATATTTAGTTCCTCGTGAGCTCACTGTTCCTTTTCCTCCATCACTTTTGTCATTTTTATAAATCTCTGTTACTCACTCATTGTTTTACTCCATTATTCTTTTATATTCAAATCATTTTTATATTTTCTTTGATGTGCTCTCCGTATCCAGCTCCATTCCTCTCCCGTCTCTCAGTGAGGAACAGAACGCCGTCAGCACAGAGCCATGCTCCTCTGCATCCTGCACTGGGGCATTGTGGGTAATAATGGGCTTTGACTGCTTATTATTGCCTCCTGGCATCTGAGGAGTCTCTGACACACACACACACACACACACACACACACACACACACACACACACAGTCTGAAGGTTAAAACTGCTGTGAAAATGTGAAACTGTGTGAAGTTAACTGGAGAGTGTGTGTGTGTGTGTGTGCGTGTGTGTGTGTGTGGTAACCATGGCATTTGAAGAACAGTAGTCATTATTTTTCACTGCAGATGAAAAAACCTGGTGATGTTTAAGGCCATGTTGGACTTTATCATAAACATTAAACTTATTTTGTTATATATCAGTTATATCATATATATACATATATAAACTTAAATAAAAATGTCATTTAAAAATGTACATTTTCACCGTTTTCCCAAACCTCAATGATTGTCTGTATAATTCAGTATAATTTTTAGCTCAGTTTCAGATAAATGATTTCAAAATGTTTATTTTTATGGTCCATTACTTTAAAATGCACATTTTAAGGTAGATTATTTTGAAATGTAGATGCAGATGTAGAGGCTGATTATCTTTATTTGTGCAACTAAAACCTGTATAAATTTGTAGATGCTCTGTTCGTTTTGCTGCACATTTCTCATTATGTTGATGATTATCAACTACTTTATTATTATTATTATTATTAATTATAAAAAGATCTTTACTCAGAGGAGGCCACAGAGAAACCTTTATTTCACTCTGAGTGCCACCATTTTATTTAAGCACACCATACACTCTTTTTCAGTTTTACATAATCGAGGTCGTCATAGCAACAGTACTCTTTATGAATAAGCATATTAATCCATATTGGGTTTTCTGCAGAAATTTTACATTATGCATTCTACTGTTTATGCAGAAAACAGTAAAATCAGTTCAGTTTAATTCTAAATCTCTATCGCTAGCCTCACCTAAGATTCCAACTGGAGACTCCTTCCATAAATGCTAAATAAACATCTTACATGTTTTTAAAAAATGTATTGGCATTTATGATTTTTAGATACATTTTTTAGACTTTTCATTTATATGTTTGTGTTTTGGGTCTACACTGTGGCTCCATGAAATCCGAACTTATAGAATTTTGGATATAGAGCATTAAAAAGAGAGAGAGAGAGAGAGAGAGAGAGAGAGAGAGAGAGAGAGGAGAATCTGGCTTCCTCAAAGCTTCCAAAATCAATACAGCTGACAAAACGATCTGTGTGCGAAGAACCGGCTGAAGGAGAAACTCCCGTGAGGAAATAATATAAAACAATATAAATAGTCCATCTGAGAGGCCGGAGTTCAGCTCCCCTCAGTTTTACTGTGTTTTATTTCAGCGTTCTGTGCAGTGCACATGCAGTTTTATAGATTTCTGTCTTTATTTGAAATGTGGTTTAGTGTTGAAGCAGATCATGACATTTTAACACTGAAAAGCACTTTAAAGCCGTGGAGCATGAAGAGGAACTCTGTGATTAAAACTCTGAACACGATCAATAACATCTCTTTCTCTCACATGTTTCACCTCCATGGATACTCCAGTCTCCTTAGTCTGTCGATCGATCACATCGACTCGCGTTACGGCGCTGGAACCGGATCACGATTCACAGCAGAGCTCTAACTGACAACGTTCCCTACTGGGCTCCAGGAGAACAGACACTTTTCTGACTTTTTTCTTTACTGATCAAAAACTAAGATGATATTCTCTTTCAATCAATTGTTATTATTAGTGAAGAATGTAATTTATAACTGAGAGTAATCTTTATTAAACTGCAATCTGTTTCAAATTCCTTTATAAAATGAGTAAGTGAAAACTAACTGAGAGAGAGAGAGAGAGAGAGGAAGCTAACCTAGAGAGAGAGCGCGAGAGAGATATATTTTTAAAAACAGACCTTTATTACACTGAGATGCAAAACATGACAACTACTTTGAGACTTTTAAACCAAAACGAAAGGCCAAGGATGAAAGAAAAACCACATGAAAAAAAAGTGGCCATCGTGTTACACGCATTACAAAAAGAAAAAGAGAACAAAAAGGTTTAAGGGAAAACAGAGGCTAAATAAACTGAAAATTCAGTTCATTTGCAACAACAGGACACAAGACTTGGTTACAGCACCACATATCTTCAAAAGGTCCTAAGTCCTGCATTAGGTTATAGAAGCGATAGTCAATGTAGGTTCTAGATTTTACCAAAGCAGAGAACACGTTCACAACATTAGACCCTTGTTGATGTGTAATAATATTTTGTCTGCTAACGTAGATGGCTAGTTTTGCTTGGCCTAACACAAAGTTAACAATTTACAGACATTTTGATGACGTCGAGTATACTTAAAACCAAAAATGAATACCTTCAAAGAAAAGCACCTGTTACAATGTTCAAACAAGGACTGCAGCAGTACAAACAAGGACTTCTTGAAGGAGTCTTGAACAATACAAAAAAGCATAGAACATACTCTCTCTTTGACCAGAAAAAGGACAACAGTGATTGACCTCTGGATTTAGAATAGACACGAAGACATTAACTGCTACATAAAATTCTCCATTGTAGATCTCCCACTCGTTTTGCCAGTGGTGGTTTGTAAAGAGCCCTCCATTCAGGTTTCACATTTTGATTCAGTCCTAAGACTGATTGCCAAGGCGTGTCAGCCTTACCACTCACGACGTCTTTATTAAAGATTTTAAAACAAGCCTGATACAACAGTTTGCCATTGACGACATTTAAAAACAGGTTCATTGATGTTCCGGGACACAGCAAGGGACCCATCCAGCCTTCTAAGTCTGGAGAGATTATTAAATTAGGAAAGGGATTCGCGGCTTGATCTCCATTTCAAACCATATGGGAGGTTAGGCACACCCTCAACCCTCCACCCAAGCAATAGAACCTCACTTTTTGACCAGTTAACCCTTGCTGAAGAGTGGATTTCAAATTTTCTGATTACCCTTGAAGACACAGCAGTGTCATCACTCTCACTGATTAAAAGTATTACATCATCAGCATATGCTGATAAGCATATGGGGGTGGGGCAAAGAGGAAAAGACACACCTCGCAGGGATTGTCTCAACTTATGTAGAAGAGGCTCTATTGCAAGGACATATAACATCCCGGACAGGGGGCAACCCTGCCGAAAGCCTCTATTAACCCAGAAAGTGAGTGATCAAACCACCATTAGCCTTTAAAATGCTCTCAACATCACAGTACAAAACCAAAAACACAGCCACCGCAAACTCGCACACACGCTCAACACGCTCCGCCCACTCACTCTCAGCATGCACTCGGAGAGAGAGAGAGAGAGAGAGAGAGAGAGAGCTAACCTAGTGAGAGAGAGAGAGAGAGACAGAAAGCTAACCTAGCGAGACAGAGAGACTTTTTGACTTTTTCTGTTTTCTTGGTATTGGTACATTCCTAAACAAAAACCCAAGTATGAATAAGGAATTAAAAATATTTTTTTTTAAAAGAAAAGTTTTAAAAGAAAAAACATGAATTAGAAAAAGAAAAAAACACACAAGAACTAAAAGAAAACAGATTTTTTTTTAAAAACAAAATCTAGAATGGGTGATGAAAGAAAAGGAGACAAGAGAGAGGAATAAAAACTATAGAAAAATAGATAGGAAACTAAAAACAAACTGAAACATGACGCATTTTTAGCAACCACTAGAAAATAAAACACAGCCCTTAAACACAGAAAAAAACCCGTTGAATTAGTACATTAAAGATTTTCTAGAATTTAAGGATTAGATCCTTCTCATTATTCAGGCTACATAGTACACCATCCTGCTCCCACACCTCAGAGAACTTCCCCATGTCATCTTACAATACGCATGTTCAATCCGAACTTGCACTGCTACTAACCCTTTCAGCATGTGTTTGGGATCTACTTGTCCTGCTCCTCTCATTTTGTTTCTCCTTGTCAACCAAATACTAATTTTCACCTGACCTATTATAAAATTTACAATACCTTTTTTGTTCTTTTTCTTTTTTTGATACTTTGATCCAAAGATAAATAGTGAGTCTGTGAACACCTCCCTTAAACCCTCACACCATTCTCCCAATAAGTTAAAGAGTTCCTTAAGTCTGCTACACCTTAAAAACAGATGCCCTGGTGTCTCCTGTACCTGACAGAATGGGCACCCTGTTCCTATGGAGGAGTCAATGTGCGACACGTGTCTGTTTGTGGCCACGGCCCTATGCACCACCCTCCACTGCACTGCATCCGCTGTCTGCTTTTCTCCTCTGTCTCCGTGATTTTCCCTCCAAGTTGAAGAAGAAAGAACTCGGAGCATCCATGTCTTTTAACTTCATGTACTGTGCTTTTATTAGAGACCCTTTTGCCTGTTCTTGAAGAAACGACCTTAAAGCCCTCTTTTTACTATCCATTTTACCTTTTCCAGCATTTGTTTTTTCTTTTGTGATCGTGTCCTGTTCTATTTGACTGTTGTCACGCTCAAGTTTACACAAAGTCCTTTTGATGATCTCTGAATTATGCATTGTGTATTGTTGACAAAAAAGTCTTATCTGGGTTTTCCCAATCTCCTACCACTATACTAAACTTTGATGTTCATCCTTCTGGGACCTCCTTGACTGCCAGAAAACAACGAAGTTTTCACAAAAAAAAAGGCATCATGTAACAGCTTGAGGTTAAAACACCAATGAGAAGATTTTCTTAAGGTACAAGGTGTTATATAATCAATGATTACGGAATGGTGGTCTGAAAAACCACAAGGTTTTTTTTATCAATGTACAGCCGGTCTAGCCGTGCTGCACTGACCCTTCCATCTTGCACCTTAACCCACGTGTATTGTTTTATTTTTTCATTCTTCACTCTCCAAGTATCGATTAAATTATGTTCTATAATGAACTTTGAGAGTTCACTCGCAGACTGTGGATGAGGTTCTTCCCCATTTCTTTCCAGAATAAAATTAGTATTGCAGTTCCAGCCTCCCCCCACTACAAGAACTGAGTCTTCACTGAACTGTTTTATTTCTCTTTTTATTTTCTGAAACATTTTTATATGCTCTGTGCCATGGTTTTGAGCATAAACATTTACAAAAACAAAAACTGTATAGTTAATCTTGGCTTGAACTATTAAAGCCCTTCCTTTCTCTACCTCATGTGATTTTATGTTTGTTACTGTGAGTCGTGGTGAGAAAAGGACAGCACTTACATTCGACCCGTGATTTAGGATATATTGTCCCTCCCACATTAGACCCCAGTCTCTATCATTTTCCTCATCACTGTGTGTTTCTTGTAGTAGAAAAACATACACATTTTTGTTTTTAATAAACTCCATTAACATGGCCCTTCTGTTTCTATCTCTTCCACCATTTATATTTAAAGTCCCCACACTTATTCTTCCCATAAGGAGAAAGTGCAAGAGGAGAAAGAAACGATAAAGCGAAAAAACAGTAAAAAGTGGAGAAGGCAACCTCAGTGACATTCTCATTTCTGTCCTTTCCGTGAAGCAGGGGCTTTCCCCCTTTTTATTTTTGTCAATATTTTCTTTAATCTAAAACATTTTTTCTGACTGAGTTCTTCGTAAGTTGCTGTTTTCCCCAGTTTGGCTATCGTGGAATCAAGCTTTCCTGCATCCGGGAAAAACTCAGAAACATCAAACGTTTTTTCAAAAGTTTCATCTAAAAACTCATTGACTTCCAGCAGTGAATATAGGTTTGTGTCATCTCCAACCTGTGGTATAATGTCCGAAACATCTGAAAAAGCATCATCCCCTTCCATTTCCAACAAAAACAACCACAGCTTTATTCATCCTTGACGCAGAAAAAATCTTCCCACATCCGACTAATTCTCTGACTCCAACTAGCACTTGTTTTCATTTGCTGCACTAGAAAGGGTGAAATTTAGAAAAGTATATTCCAAGAAAATCGCCCTCTCACCACACACACGCTCTCACACACCACACGCTGCTCACCACCCAACTCCCAGCATGCAACAGAGAGAGAGAGAGAAAGCTAACCTAGCGAGAGAGAGAATTTGAATTTGAAAAAAGCTTTTATTTACAACTGCTCATTGCAAAGCACCAACAAATAGATGATAGTTAAAACCACACAAAAGAAAAAAGAAAAAAAACAACAAACATATGATAACAGAAAACATACAGCTGCAACTGTCATCCTTGAGTGCAGCAGATGCATAAAAAATAGTTCATCCTGAACAAGACGACATAATGCCCCTTCTTGACACCATAAATTTTCAAAGACCTCTAGGTTTCCATTTTTTTTGTAAAAGTAATAGTCAATTAGAAATCTGGATTTTATCATTGCACAGGTTATTGATAAAACATCACGGCTGCCTTTCTGTTCCACTTCGTTTTTTCGGCTGATGTAGATCGCCATTTTTGCTTGGCCTAAGATGAAATTTAAAAGCTGGCATTTGGCCTTCTTTTATGGTGTGTATTTTATGCCCAGTATAAATGTCCGCAATGAAAAATGTTCTTTAAAACGGGTAAAAGCATTCTGTAGAAAGACGAAAAGTGGCTTGAGTCTGGCACACTGCGAAAACGTATGAAAAATCGTCTCTCTCTGAGAACAGAAAGCACTCATTTGTGGTATCGGGGCACAGAATAGAGACGAAAGCGTTCACTGCGATGATGCCATGCAGAATTCTCCACTGTAAGTCTCCAGCTTTTTAGTTAATGGCGGCTTGTACAGTGCTCTCCATTGTGGCCGCCCGCTCCTCTTTGTTCAGCCCGAGGACAGCGCGCCACGGTGTATCAATTCTACCATAGACCTTTTTTTATTGAAAATTTTCACACGAGCCTTGTAAAGGTTTTTACCTGAAACAACATACAGATTCATGTGTGTGGTGTTTTTGCTCTCTAAAAAATAACTAGTGCTTCCCTCTAAATCTGAGGACAATGTCAGTTCAGGAAACGGGTCTCCCTCATCCGGCTCCTCCGTTCCCTCACAATATTCCACCAGCATCTCCCTCTCCTCATGAGAGAGCAGCGAGTTCCATTTTTTGGAAAAGTTGTGCTACTATCCGAACAGATCTCAGTCCCAGACGCATAGCTACGCTGTTGATGTTTTGAAACTCAGGTCCAGTCAAATCCACAAGATGCCGCAGAGTGACAAGTCCAGCCGTGAGGAAGTTCCTCATGAGGCCGCCGCCTGTGACGTCCAGCCGTGCTCTGTGTGTTAGTGATTCTTGTAGCAGCCAGTAAAGCGAGTCCGTAGCTGTAGCTCTTTGCACTTTAAACAGTCTCCACACTCTGAAAACATTGTGGTAGAAGACCGGGAGCCTGGAGGTGTCCAGCTTACTTGGGTCCATTAGGAAAAGGGATCTGTTGAGCTTCAAGTTCCCAAGGGTTCTTAAAATAGCACTGGTTACGGGTTTCCAGCTAAAATCCATTGAACTCAGGTATTTTTGAAAGAACTGCAATCGAAAGGTGGCAGTCCTGCTCGGTAGATGCACAAGGCCTTGTCCTCCTTCCTCTCTAGGCAAATACAAGATGCAATTTGCCACCCAGTGTAGTTTGTCCCAAAAACGTCCCAATAACAATGACTGAACTTTTGCTAAAAGATGACATTGGTGGATCAATACAAGCAATCTTGTGCCACAGAGAGGACACTACTAGATTATTAATAACCAGTATGAGTCCCCTATAAGACATTTTAGGTAAGAGCCATTTCCATTTGTCTAGCCGACCTTTCATCTTTTCAATAAGTCCCTCCCAGTTCTTTTGTACAACATTATCATTTCCCAAAAAAACTCCTAGATATTTAAAACCATCATTTTTCCACAACAATCCTCTTGGTAATGTTGGTATATTAGCAGACCATTGACCAACTAAAAGGGCTTCGCTCTTGTCCCAATTTATCTTCCACTCTGACAGAGAGACAGAGAGAGAGAAAGCTAACCTAGCGAGAGAGAGAGAGCGAGAGAGAGAGCGAGAGAGAATGATAAGCTAGCAATTGAAATCTAAGCTAGCTTTAGAGCGAAAGCTAAGCTGTCAGTGGAGAGTGCTCATTAGAACATTAGGCCCCACCCATTGCGATGTTCTCCGATCAGTGTGATCAGTGAGTTCATCTGCCTTTTTTGAGTAATTTATTAAATAATTAATATTTATGCCACATTTTCTGAGATGCAGTGACTCAGATCTGCTTCTGCTCCATGAGAACAAATTTCTTTATTACTGATGAAATATAAATATAATGTGACAGTAATTATGAGTCAACATGTGAATTGTTTGTGATGTTTGTCTCGGATTCGTCACCTCGCTGTATTGTGCTAAAGTGAAAAGAAAATGCTGGATGTCTTTTTTAGTCTCTGCAGGAACCTATGATTACTGAAAAGTGCAAAGAAACGGCGTCCTGAATCACCGTCCACTCTCGCTCTGCTGGGTGCTGTTTTTCTCTTTATCATGTCTAAAATCTCTTATATACATCGCTGTAGTGTTACTGTCCACACTTTCACATTCGAACCAAACAATAAAAGCAGACAAGCACTAAAACTCAGAAAACCCCAATCCTGCTCTTATCCTGCTGAGTTCTGCACTCTGATTAATCAGAAGGTGGTGATTAATTCTCTATAACAGCGGCTCTGACAGTAGTGCAGCTTTATATTAATGCGCTCGCTCTGATACGTTATCGTTTCTATAGCAACGGCTCATTCACAGGGACGTGTACAGCATGTGCTCCACTGATAATAAACAGATTAAATAGTCACTAATGTGGTTTTATCTGAAGCATGGTGTCTGAGTGCGGGGTTTACTGAAGCGGATATAAACACAGATCGTAGCCAATATAACAGTCTCAGAGAACAAACACAGGGAGGAGGCTAAACATGGGTCCAAGGAATCAACAACTCAGAGATGCAAGCAGGAATGATGGCAAGACTTCGCAAAATATTCATGAAAATCTTCAGTCTTTATAGTGTCTCTGAATGAGGATGTGATTGCATTGAGCTAAGTAAACAGGAAGTGGGCTGGTATTCTGGTGCTGGGGACCTCTAGTGGTGTGGAGTGGAACTGACACGTGAGACTGATGAGACGAGCTGTGTTTTTTTGTCTTATTACCATCAAGAGAGAGAAAAAAGGTGAAGGAAAGACTGTTTGTAGCTGCCATAACATAAGTGACAACAGGAATGAACTAGTTTAACATTAAATGCACCTATAAATGGATAAAAAGCATGACTTTAATAAATGAAAAAAAAATTATTGTTGGAAAATTGCTGGTGTAAGAGGAATAAAACACACACACACACACACACACACACACACACACACACACACACACACACACACACTGCTACATATTACTCCAGCAAAAACCAAAAATAAAATGTCTTGTAATATTGGCCTAATTAATATTAATATTAGGCCTAATGATGCTTTAGGACTAATTTAATGCCCTCCAGCACTTAAACAGCAAAGCTGCAGATGAATGTATTTTGTATCAGAACTGTGTGTGTGTGTGTATGTATGTGTGTGTGTGTGTGTGTTGTAAGGTAGCCCTGCTACTCCAGGAGTTACACTGATCTGCAGCTCTGTGTTGTAAATTAAAGCAATGCATTTTAAATAGAAAAGAGTATTGAAACAGGATCATTTAACTCCCATCACATTTCTGCCAAATCTGAAAAGTTCACTTCTTCACTTCATAAAGATCCAAATCCATAATAAGCTCCTCGAACAATCCGTCTGAGGCCCGGCCGAGAGGAAGTGCTTCAGCGTGTGAATTAATGAAGTGCTCACTCATAAGGGACTCGTAATAACGCTATTCGCAAATTTTTCTCCTGACTAATGAACATTTGCCTCCTGGAACTCGCCGCCTTCCAGTTTCAGCGCGAGTGTGAAACGAGGACGAGATGAAGAGATGTTGGTGTCAGAGCAATGAGAGCACGGCCAGGGTGATGAGATGCCATCTTATAGACTGCTGATACAGTTACACCGCTAATGACATCACAAAACTGTACAACATACACACAACACCATTTTATATTAATATTAAAGACTCACAATTCTATTAATTTTCATAATGTACCAGAGAGAGAGACAGAGCGAGAGAGAGAGAAACAGAGAGAGAGAGAGACAGAGCGAGAGAAACAGAGAAACAGAGAGAGGTTGGAGTGTGTTGGCTCACTACACTATATGTGGTGTTATTATCACAGTGGGGTGAAGTGAAAGAACCATGGAGAGGAATGATTTAGGACAACACACACACACACACACACACACACACACACACACACACACACTGTGGTTAGGCGAGCACTGCTATAGTTTGGAACAGCAGCTGTAGTGTCTTGGAAGCCGAGCCCAAGACTTACTGGGTAACATATCAGTGCCAGGAGTGTGTGTGTGTGTGTGTGAGATTATGTGTTTGTGTGTTTATGGACTGCTAAATTCATGGAGTGCTCTAAACACATTAGAGCTGTCAGGACACATTTCACTGTTTGAATAATATTCATATTTACACACTCACATGTCAAGTTTTCTGATCTTTTTCCTTGAAATGCTCTGAATAAGACTCCTCAGTCATCACAAACACTCACACCATCCATGTTCAGTGCTCACATGGAGTTCCAGACTGTTCAGAAGTGAGAGCTATGCAGGAGGGGAGGAGTTTGTCTAAAACAGGGGCGTGTCTCAGTTACGCTGGATTCTGATCCTCAGCTGAAGCTCATTTTGTTTGTGTGATTTCGGCTCGAGAGTGGAGCAGCGTGAAGTCCAGCCCTGATTTACAGTCCTGTGGCTTCATTAATCTAAGTGTCTGAGCATGATATAAATAAATAAATAAATAATCTGTAAATTAGGCAGTGTGCTGGATCAGGGGCTATTCTCTCAGCTGAGCTCTGAATAATGAGCGTGAAGCTGTTTTATTAAATGAAAGCAGTGATTAATGTGATCATTACAGCTAACAGTGTTCATGCAGTCATATATTACTGATATACGAGACTCCTGTTAGATTTATCTCACCACTCGATATAATCTCACCCAGATATCATCATATTAGTGTTTCCTTTTCAGTTCTAAATTGTCCTTTGCTTTTATGTTACAGATAAAAAGGAATTTAAGGACCTTCTTTAGTCTGTATTTTCTATCCCCGATTCTCAGGTGTGAAGGTGAGTGTTTGTGTTTAAAGGCGGCGTCTGGACGCTGGTGTAAAACTCTGTCTCAGGCCCTTTTACTCAATAAAAGCTGTTCAGGAAATGCTGTCATATCTTAGCTCACTAAACTCTCCACCTGTTTATAATGTCACGCTTCTCACAACATGACTGACTCGAAATATTCCCGTTTCATCCTGCAGAAACACTTCGGAATATTTCCAGCTCCATTACTCACTCGCCATCTGGCACTGAAGAATGAGCTGAGAAACACAAGCAGGTAAAACACACTGGAGAAATGAACACTTATCACATTAAATCATTCAAAATCATTTCTCATCAAAATATGTCCAGAACAGTGCGTTCTCATTGGCCGAAACTCAGCATGCTAAAAAAACATGCTAATTTATTAAGAATTGCTATGACTAACACTTAATAAAATACATTAGTGTTAACATTAACACTAATGACTAACGCTTAATAAAATACATTTATTAAGCGTTAGTCATTAAAATGTGACAATAATTAATAATTAACTCTGATTCACCTCCTTCATTACACACACAAACTGCAGAAAAAACATAACTGAACTGATTCATTTAAAAATGGACGTGCTGCACATTCAGCCTCCCAAAATCTGTAAAGACTCGTATTAGCATTTGACCATCAGTTTACACTCAGCAAACAGGATTAAATCATAAGAAAGTAAGCCTAACTTGGTCTGAATTGTCTTCTCTTGGGCTAGATGTTTTGCCAACTAGCTAGCTAGCTAAGAATTATTTAATTTATTAACTAGCTAGTGTGTTAATTAATAAAGAAAGTGCTGAAGAGATTGAGTCAGTGGAGGTTAACTTGCTAATAAGGTAGCTTTCTATTTAGCTACAGGTTGAAGTAAAAAGTCATTTTGTACACATAAAAAAATTAAATGTACATGGGTCATACACATGGGTGGCTAACTAGCTAGCTTGCTAACAAATTATGTAATGTATTAAATAGCTAGTTTCTATATTCATTACTTCTGTGTAGATCATGATATTGGGGTAATAAACTATAAACCTTTCAACTAGCTCACTAACCAGTTTCATTAACTAGGAAATCTCAGAGACAATGAAGTTAAAACATATATAATTTATTAAATACAGTGATTAATGATGCAGCAAACACAGTGATTATTTGTGTATGTTTTTTTTGTTCATTTTTGTCTGTGTTCAAGAAAAACCTGCATCAGCTCTCACATCCTGTGCACAAACATAGATCTTTTCATATCTAGTAAAAGAAAAACCAGGCCCTGAGTCCCTGCGCTGAGTCGTTTGGGCTTTAATGAGCATAAAGGTGTCTCAGATCTGCGCTTTCTGGAGCAGCGTCGCAGCTGAAAGCCATGTTCTCAGCAGAAACCGCAGGCGCAGTGGCCTCCTACTGCTGCACACCAAAGTGTGTCACTCGCAGAACCATGAGCATGAATCATCTGAGGTTCTGTACGGTCACCTGCTCTGCCTCATCACTCTCACACACACACATACTCACACACATGCACATGCACACACTTGCGCACACACATGCATGCGCACACACACACACACACACACACACACACACACACATGTGCACACACAGACACGCACATGCACACGCACACACGCACACACACTCACACGCACACACGGGCACACACACACATGCACATGCACACACACTCACACTCACACACACACGCACACACTCACACACTCACACATACGTGCACACACACACGCACACACACACTCACACGCACACTCACGCATGTGCACACACAAACACATGCACACTCACACACACATGCATGTGCACACAAACACACACACACACACACATGTGCACACACACACACACACATGCACACGCACACACACGAACACTCACACACACACGCACACACTCACACATACGTGCACACACACACACGCACACACACTCACATGCACACTCACGCATGTGCACACAAACACACACACATACACGCACACACAGAGCTCTAAATCATCACTAGGGTGATGGCAGTGTTAAGTCTGAACACTGCAGTATATATTAAATAAATGGAGCATTTATTTAAACAGCATCATGGATTTCTCAGTTATTCTTTACAGTTCTATTCACACCGGATTAGTTTTCTGTACACGTGTGTGTTAAGGTTTATCTGTAACAATAGTGCAGCTGCAAATCACAGGTTTATATTAATGCACTTGTTCTGATACATCATTTCTGTGCAGTGTGTGTGTGTGTGTGTGTGTGTGTGTGTGTGTGTGTGTGTGTGTGTGTGTGTGTGTATGCGTGTGTGTGTGCTGTATGAAGGAGTCTCCAGTGTGAGTGCTGTGTAACAGGCAGAGGTAAAGCTGGAACTGTAAGGG
>JAQQZR010000005.1:6620100-6638732 GCA_030068235.1 Notoglanidium macrostoma
GTTTAGGCTTTTATCATGCCTCCAGAAAATATCCATCCCCAGTGATGATTTCTCTTTTTATTGGAAATTATAAAAAAAATATAAGAATATTAGAGTGGGATTATTTTCTGCTTTGTTTGGACTCACTACAGAAATAAAATTAAATAAGTTATTAAGCTGTCCTCAGAATTATTTGAAAATTTAATAAATCCTAAAACTGATTGATAAATATGTAACCCTCAGTGTGAATGGAGCTGTTACAGATTTGATGTGTCCCTATGAGGTTTCTAAAATTTTAATTTTGGTATTCTCTTACATTCCTCAATGCAAATTTTCCCCAACCCTCTCAAATAGATGGAGAATGTTAGTGGACAGCCATTTTCAGGTCATGCTAAAGATTTTTCAATTAGATTTAAGTCTGGGCTTTGACACAAAACCTCTTTTCTACCAAGCCATTCCTTTGAAGTTTTTGCCCTGGATGTAAATTTCAGCCCTCAATGCAGATGTCTGGCTGATTGGAACAGGTTCTCATCAACAATTAATTTATATTTAGCGGAGGCTAAGAACCCCTGACCCAAAGCGGGGTGGAGTTTCCTCCTCCGAGTTCATTAACTCTGTATAACGGGACACCTCGAAGGCCATTATCCCGCTTATACCCCGCTTATACCCCAGTTACCAAACATGTAAAGACATCTGTATATTTACAGGTCTAGAAAGAACACATAAGGAGTACTTTTCTCAGAAGCAAATATGTTTGTGGGATTGGTCACTTTTGTCCTGAACAAGGGTAACTTGATATGGACGGTCTAGCTGGTTTGGTTGTTATGGTTACCGGCTATGCAGGCTGCCAGTCAACAGATAATTTACTATGGTTGCTATGGTTACCATTCAAAAGTGTCTAGTGCATTGATATGTAATTAAAACTTTTCCCAATCGAGCTGCTTTATTGGTGTCCCATTACATGAATAAACGGAAACTTTAACAGAAAAGAGTATTTATCATCTCCCGGGAATAAATTATATTATTTTATTTGATACAGCCTATTATAATTTTGAAGCCATTCATGTTTATGGTTGCGTTAAGGCTACCTCTTTTACATTAGCCCACAGGCTGTTTTGTTTGTTGATGGACCTGTTTTAGACGCGATTATTATTTTTTATTAAGGTGTTATCAAGGCCAACCTCTTACTTTGTTTTATTTAGGCTATTGATGTAGGCCTGAATTATTTTGAGACATATAGCCTGCTGCCAGTTATTGTTCCCTTATTCTGATGTCATTGCTTGTTTTTTCCTTATTACAATAGGAACTTATTTTATGTGTGCACATGTACACATATTAGGTTTAAGGTTTGGCTATAGGCAGTTGTTGAGTAAAGTAAAAGTAGCGAGCAATGTAACAAGTTACTTTCCATAGAGAATAAAGAAGTAAAGTAATGTATAATATTTTTAACATAGAGAGTAATGTGTAATACATTACTTTTTTGAGTAAAAACCCCAACATTGAAACCAATAGCCTTCATATGAATCAACACATATGAACCAATACATATGAACTGATATGTATGAACCAATTTATATGAACCAATATATTTGAACCAGTATATAGATACATGAACCAATGCATATGAACCAATGTGTATTACTCAACATATATAAACCGATATATATATATATATATATATATATATATATATATATATATATATACATATACATACATGAACCAATATACCAATATATATTAACCATTGTATATGAACCAATATGTTTAAAGTCCAGTATGCATGAACCAAAACCATTATATGTTCTAGAAAACGATTATATGGTTCAAAATTTCTCAAGTTTCTCAATAAACCGAGCTATATGCACACAGTAGGTATGAATTATTTCCTGAACAGCACCCCATAATTTTGAAATTCTCAATGTACCTTTGGAAAATTGCAAAAACAGTTTTTTCACAACTGCCTCAACACACACATATCCTGCGGTATTTTAATAAGATTTCTTGCTGCAATTTTCCCCTCTTCCATCTTCAGCAATAACACTTGTGTACTGTGTGTACTGCTTAAAGTAAGTGTGTGTGTGTGTACCTGTAATAGACATAAGATAAGAGAGAGTACAGGTCATCATATAGGATGCGTTCGCCTTACCACAGTGAACACCAAAAAAATCAAAGATTGCTAATTTAACAACTGAATTAATGATGTTTAATTATTTAACGCTGATCTGCTCTCTGATTGGTCCGAAAGTGGTCATTAATTCTCTATAACAGTGGCTCTAACAGTAGTGCAGCTTTATATTAATGCGCTTGCTCTGACATGTTATCGTTTCTATAGTAGCAGCTCATGCACAGGGACGTGTACAGTGCACGCTCCATATAAATGTAGTTTAAAAAATCACTGATACACTGAAGTTTCCTCCAGAGTGAGGAGGTGTGTGTGTGTATATCCTGTATGAAGGAGTCTCCAGTGTGAGCACTGTGTAACAGTCAGAGGTAAAGCTGGAACTGTAGGGTTTCCCACATCTTCAGGACAGAGGAGTTTACACTTCATGACATGACACAGGCTCCGACCCTCAACCCGATCACGTGCACTTTTAAATTCATTGGAGAATATTAGTGTTAATAACGGCTCTGGTTCTCACCTTATTGATGAATGTGGATTGTGGTCGCTGAGTAAAGTTGCAAACTTCTCCTGCAGTGTCAGCTACTTCCGTAAAAATCTGCTTATGCATGCAACTCCATTTACTGAAAATCTATAAATTTCATAATTAATAAATCTGTATGGTCGTGTGTCACTGCACCAAAAATAATCCACAATGTTAAAACTATGGCATGAGATCACTGTCTTTTGTATGAGTGTGCAGATACGAGGATAAACCGAGCAAAAACAGCAGCAAGGAGAGCACAGAGAATAGACTGCATCTTTGAAAGGCAACACAGCAGAGATAAGTGCGTGCGCTTCACATGGCTCTGCGTGCATCTGAGTTTACAGTTTTAAACTACAGTTAACATTACTTATGTTTTGTCTTCCTCTATACTGTAATGAACAGCAAACTTTTTCAGAAGTGAGCAGTAAAGTAAGAAACAGTGAATGGAGCACAGGGCTGCGAGAAGCGAGCACACTCATCTCCGCTGTGCTGAGTCTCAAAAACGGAGTGTATTTTTCCCGTCGACACTGTGGTGACGTAAGCAGGGGAGTGGGGAGCGGGACAAATTCACATTCAAATTTTATTGGTCACATACACAATCATACATGGTACAACATGCAGTGGAATGTTTCCTATGCATTTAACCCATCCAAGCAGTGAACACATACCCGGAGCAGTGGGTAGCTCTACAGCGCCCAGGGAAACGCCAAGGCACTTCAGCCGTGGATGTTCATTCACATTTTTTCCTGCCGGTCTAGGGAATCGGACCAGCGACCTTTTGGCACCAAACCCACTTCTCTAGCCTTTAGACCATGGCTGACCCAGTGTGGAGTGGATGATTATCCATTTAATATAAATATCCTTAATATAAAGCCCTCATATAGAGGACGTATCAGATATTAAACTGATAAGAACAGATACTACACTCGATCTTAGCCAAAAGGCCGAGAAGCGAACAATCGCTCCTGGGGCAGTTCGGGCCAGTTGAACCTAGTGTAAGTACTGCCTGAAAGCCTTTTGGGATGTGCTGTTATAGGAAACTAATCAGCTTCAGGATGTGTCAGCACTTACTCTGCTGTAGTGTATCGATCAGACCATGTGTGTCTGCCTGTAAATGATATAGCTGTTGCTATAGAAACAATAACGTTTTAGTACAAGTGCATTGATATTAACCTGTGAGTTGCAGCTGCTCTACTGTCAGAGCTGCTGTTATAGAAAATTAATCAACACAGGTGACAAGTGAGGAGATTAAAACTGATTAATATACAGAGAGGGACACATTATGAGCTGTGTTGCTGCACGTCAGGGACCCGCTACATTCATACAGCTTCAAAGGTCAAAAGTCAAAGTCACAAGCTTTCATTCTATAATTACTCTGTTGTTGGACTTATATCAGCCAAGAGGGAATGAGAAATATCATTTTAACTTTGATAATTTTGATGCATTGATACTTTCAATAATAAAGTGTGTTTCTGTTAAATGGAACATTAGCATAGCTGAGATGGGCAAAGAGACAAAATGTGACAATGAGGTTGCTCTAAGAACATTCTCTCATTTATAAATAGTGCGTGGCATAAGGGGATGTCGTAGGGAATTATGCGACACGGTGAAGGGCACAGCACTACTGCTTAGTGAGCAGGAACCTCAAGAATCTGCTGCTTTAAGTACAAAGTTTATTTTCCATATTAGCAGTTAGGGTACAAAGCAGTCATCTAACCCTGACTATTAAAGCTTTCCATTTCAATTTATAGCGTCAATATTACTCATTTACCAACAAATGGTATAGTAAAATGAAGTATGCTTCTTCACTGTAATGGAAGCTTGCGGTGCTTTACTGGATGAGGACAGCCCAATACAGCTCTATAAGCAATAACCTCCTGACAGGAGCCAAAAAACTGATGCAGCACCAGCACTGGTATTAATGTAGATAATGACTCGTGAAAGCGAAAGTTGCTGTCCAAAGAAGTGCTAGAATAAGTGTAAAAATTATCCAATAAAAATGACTCATCACACGTGATCAGATTTACAGTGATTTACTTTAAGTGTAAACTTTACAGTAATTTACAGTCAATATGTCTAAACAGTTTAAACTTCTGATTATTTACCGTAAACATTACAGTGATTAACTGACTATAATTTACTGTGCTCTGCAGTGTAAATTGTGCAGTGATTCAGTGTAAACTTTACAGCGATTTACAGTGCAAACATTACTGTGACTTGCTGTGTAAACTGTGCAGTTATTTATAAGTTATTTATAAAGTGTGAACTTTACAGTAGATTACATTGTAAAATTTATGATGACTTAGTTTAAACTTGACAGTGATTTACAGTGTAAACTTTACTGTGATTTAGTGTGAACTTGGTACTGATTTACAGTGTAAATATAACAGTAGTTAAGAGTGTATTCATGCTGATTTACAGTGTAAACAAAAATAGACTAAGATTTACACTGCACAGACAGTGTTCACTTTACTGTAGTGTACTGACTTTACACTTTACCCTGATATTACACCCTTACCTATGACTTTACACCCTGCCCAACAACTTTACACATTGTATTAGGGCTTTACACACTTACCTGCTGTTAAATGTACGTTCAGCTGGTTTGTGACTGAGATTTGAAGGTACTGATCCACGTCCCGGCGCAGCCGGCTTTAATCAGGACACTGACTCTTGTTCACAGTAGACATCTCGAGTTATTGATCCACTGCCTCAGGGTTTCTTGGATTTCCTTCTTCGTTTTCCGACTAAATTGACATTGATTTTCATGTTCAGATACTTTCTGTCGTAAGTGCCAATACATTTTATTTTTATTTAAGGTTAAGCATTGCTGACCACACACCATATTCTTTTTGAAGATGTTGTTTAAAAATAATCCATATTACACACCACAACTTTAGATGTATCTAATTATTTGTTACTCTTTATACTTAGTCTTAATGCTAAAATCCAATTGTTTTCATGTTAGTTCAGAGTCTTTCATGCATCACATGCTCGATAAAGCTCATCTGTATTCAGAGAAGTGAATAAAACTCTGCAGAATTCACACCATAACCCCAAATATGAGCAAATACATTATTCTATCAAAGTCCTGATAGAACCACATGAATGACCAATATGGACAAGGACTAAAATTGGCTTGTCATTCTGCAGATGATTTATGCAGATGGAATTATTATTAGGTCGCTATTTCAACGACTGACCTTTCAGTAAGAGACGTGTTGCAGAAAGCTGAATTCCAGTTTCTGAAGATTACAGCCGAGCTCGCAGGGATATGGTTTTCCGTAAATCTTTTACCTTTATTTTCAGATAAAATTACAATTTTCATTGTGTTTTGAATTCCTGGGAAACGATTGATCCGATGTTGAAGATCTCCATTTACTCGTAGGTTATATGTGAGCCAAACCTGATGTAGTGTTAAAGTTATGTAAAATAATAAATACTGTGTGTGTGTTTGTGTGTGTGTGGATGTGTGCATGTGTGTGTATATGTAAGAATAAAACACTAAGTGACAGGTGGTTTGATAATGCAGAATTACTTTTACCACAAATTTAATGTTCAGGAATCCAGTGAGTTCCTGCTGTCGCTTGCGTTATAGCAGCTATAAACAGTGGTTCCCTCAGCAGCCTCTCTTTATTCTCTCTCTCCAAGTGAATAAGACAGAAAGCTGCAGCGTGTGATGTGAGTGAGAAAGCGCAGTGCAGTGGAAACTCCTCTGTGCTGAAGATGTGGAACCCTTACAGTTCCAGCTTTACCTCTGCCTGTTACACAGCGCTCACACTGGAGACTCCTTCATACACACACACACACACACACACACACACACACACCTCCTTACAGAAAACTTTAAAGACTACTGTTAGAGCTGCTGCTATAGAGAATTAATCACCACCTTCTGACCAATCAGGGTCCAAATTAGAAGAGCTATATTAATATTATAGCCAGATTAATAGAGTCCAGATTAATAGAGATAGGACATCTCTGTGTTAGAGAGCAATGGAATTGTGTAAATAAAGAGAAATAGTTTATGATTAAGTGAGAAACAAAAAGAAAGTTTTTTGTAAGCATGAGTCAGCTGAACCAACCATCACAGAGGCAGTAGAGTGACTGATAATCAGCGCCATTGCCAGACACACACACACACACACACACACACAGACAGACACACACACACACACACACACACACACACACACACACACACACACACATATTCTGACACACATTCGGGACAGGTTCCAGCAGCACAATCCGTCACTCTGTCGTTGTCTTTTCTCCTAATTACGTCTGAGTGTGACTGAAGCCCGAGGTGCTGGTTTGTAACTCATCACTGATGTGAGAGGTGTGTGTGGGAACCACAGTGCAGCACTGGCAGGAATCCACATCTTCAGGCTAAAGGATTAGAGGAGATGTGAGGTTTTTTATATCCAGCTGTATCCTGGGGTTACAGGTTTGCTACAGTAGTGGTATCATTTCATTTTAGGAGGTCTCAGGATCTTCTCTCTCCCGTGGGTCCTTAAACCAGATCTCTGCTTTTTTATGTGATTGGTGCTCTGCATTTTCTCCCACTTCCTGAACTGAGGAACTTGTGGAGAAACTTCTCGAGATGGAAAACATCATTAGATGGGAGGGTTGTTGAAAGCATCAACTACTCCTTCTTCTGAAATAACTGAATAGAAGAATGAAATTGTACAACATGAAGAGCACATTTTGCAGCTCTTCAGAGGTTCACACACAGGAGAGCATTTCAGGTGATTTGGTTCAAAGAACGAATTAGGCTGGAAATCTCCAGATCTCCAAAGTGCAGTTAACTCAGAATAGGTCCGTTCATAAGTCAATCGCCCTCTCAGGGTGTGCTTAGACTGATCAGCGTTTGGAAATCCAAATGTCATTAGTGACGTTTAACCTCAGATGGAGCATATGGTGGGTCATTAGTAGGACTGAACATTTAATGAAACATTTGGTAGAGTGTTGAGAACATTTAATGTTAATATTTTCCAAACTGGATTGGCGCTTGATAACACCAGGTTCAACACCAAGTTCAATATTTTTTTACACATTTGGGAAATACTAGCTGTGTGTACATGCTGACTAACAATCCAGCTAGCTCCAACTGAATAAAAATATCATGCTAAGTTAATCAGAACTGATTAGCATGAACTGATTGAAGGAAGCTTGAATTATATTTATTTTCATTTGAACATTAAAATCACATCACATTGTAATATAAACATCTTTTAAAAATAATTTTGAGATCAGGTAGCGTGCAGAGTGGCATCAGAATCAAACTGACATTTCAAATTAGGAATATGCAGCACTCGAATTATTCTCACCTGCTGTTCAGCGAGCACATTTTCTCTTAAAAGACACTCACTTTTTCTCCCACATCTTCAGGACAGAGGAATTTACACTGCACTGCGCTTTCTCACTTACATCACACGCTGTTATTTTCTGTCTTATTAATGTGAAGCGGGAGAATAAAGAGAGGTTGGTGAGGGAACGACTGTTTATAGCTGCTACAACATAAGGGACAACAGGAACGAACTTGTTTCCCCGACATTCCACAACATTAAATGTAATTAAATGCAACATTTGTAACCGTTGGCAGATTGCTGTGGTATAAGAGGAATAAAACATTCATTCTCTGTCTTTCTTTCTACATTCAGACCTCTGCAGACTGGCAGAATGGAAGATTGGATATATATAAATAAATATTTAAATGCTGATTTCATGCTTTATCAGAGCGGTTTGCCGCAGTCACACAAACACGCTCACAAACTTTTAAATCTCTAAACTTGAAAATTGCAGCTGTAATGCTTTTCCAGCTCGGCGGCACCCTGAGCTGGCAGAAATGCTGATTCTGTCCCGGAGACTAATGATGTTGACCGTCCACGTCTAATCTGGGAGCAGGATGGGAGAAGCACATTTTCGTCTAATAAATGCTATGATAAATAACTGTATTAATACTTAAACATCTGTTACTAGCCTTACAGGCATCAATGAGGCAGACAAGAAATGGAGAGATGGAAAGAAAGTCAAATTTATGAGAGATACATCAGTACAGACTTATCCCTTGGAAAAATGTAGAACTTTGCATTCTGGGATTTGGCAGTGGCTTTTAACCAAAGTGAGGCAGGAATCAGTCCAGGTGTGGAACTGTTAAAGCAGAATTAACACAAGTTCTGGCTTAAAAGCTCAACAGAGAGCTGTGGGAGTCCTGGGATTTTACAGCCGTCCAGTCATCATTAAAACAACAGTTTGGTCAAAGATTAAACGTAAACATACGCACTCTAACGATTAAAGCAATTCAATCTCACCCAAATTCTAAAATGTAAATCATCTATAAATCACTTCTAGATGTTCAGAAATATGTAGTGATCTACAAAAACAAGTGCTAAACTTCATCGTGTAGTTAAACTACACGGGGGCAGCTGTGGCCTAAAGGTTAGAGAAGTGGGTTTGGGGCCAAAAGGTGGGAGGAATGTGTGTGTGTGTGGGGAGTGAAGGAACAGCACTTTTCCTTCCCTCTGCATCCACAGCTGAAGTGCCCTTGAGCAAGGCACCTGACCCCCAACTGCTCCCCGGGCGCTGCAGCATGGAGCTGCCCACTGCTCTGGTTGTGTGTGTGCTCACTTCTCACGTGTGTGTGTGTTCACTGCCTGGATGGGTTAAATGCAGAGAAAGAATTCATACCTTTGTTAAGGTATGCCACAATAATGTGGTTTTTGGTTTAACTTTCAATCACTGGAATGTTAGCATGTTGGATTTTTTTTCCTCAGTGTAATCTGGTATCAGTCCACCTCTAGGCTTTTCTTCTCAAAATCCAAAGGCAAATTCTACCATATAAAGTCAGAATATAAATGTCTGTCATGATCAGCTTTCTCAGCACACATTGTGATTCCCTGTGTATAGCGCTGCTTACATGTCATGTCGCTTATTTTTAACTCTCTATTGGTTTTGTTCCCTCTTATTTCACCTGGTACTTATCATTAGTTAATCACACTGCACAGCCATGGCCAAAGGTTTCGAGAATGACACAAATATTAATTTTCACAAAGTCTGTTGTCTCAGCTTTTATGATGGCAATTTGCATTTACTCCAGAATGTTATGAAGAGTGATCAGATGAATTGCAATTAATTCCAAAGTCCCTCTTTGCCATGAAAATGAACGTAATCTCAAAAAAAAAAACCATTTCCACTGCATTTCAGATGAAGATTTTTGGTGGATGGCCTGGTGCCAAAATGGCAGAAAAGAAGCCACTTCTCTCCCAGAAAACCATTAGGGACAGACTGATATTCTGCTAAAGGTACAGGAATTGGACTGCTGAGGACTGGGGTAAAGTCATTTTCTCTGTTGAATCCCCTTTCCGATTGTTTGGGGCATCCAGAAAAAAAGACTGTCTGGAGAAGAAAAGGTGAGCGCCACCATCAGTCCTGTGTCACTCCAACAGTAAAGTATCCTGAGACCCCATGTGTGGGGTTGCTCATCAGCCAAGGGAGTGGGCTCACTCACAAATCTGCCTACGAACACAGCCATGAATACAGAATGGTACCAGAACATCCTCCGAGAGCAACTTCTCCCAACCATCCAAGAACAGTTTGGTGATGAACAATGCCTTTTCCAGCATGATGGAGCACCATGCCATGTGGCAAAAGTGATAACTAAGTGGCTCAGGGAACAAAACATCAACATTTTGGGTCCGTGGCCAGGAAACTCCCCAGACCTTAATCCCATTGAGAACTTGTGGTCAATCCTCAGGAGGCGGGAGGACAAACAAAAACCAACAAATTCTGACAAACTCCAAGAACTGATTATGCAAGAATGGGCTGCCATCGGTCAGGATTTGGCCCAGAAGTTGATTGACAGCATGGCAGTGCGAACTGCAGAGGTCTTGAAAAAGAAGGACCGACACTGCAAATATTGATTCTTTCCATAAACTTAATGTAATTGTCAATAAAAGCCTTTGGCACTTATGAAATGTTTGTAATTATACTTCAGCATACCATAGAAACATCTGAAAAAAGATCTAAAAAGACTGAAGCAGCAAACTTTGTAAGAACCAAAACTTTCAGAACTTTTGGCCACGGCTATATATAGCAGGCGTGTAACATAATGCCAGCATAATCTATATTTGTCTCTGTATTTCATTCATTAAAGAAGTGTTTAGGTTTCTCAAATATTCTCAAATAATCCATCTGCGGTTCAGATCTGTATTTACTGAATATTAGTTTGGGGTGCATGTCGAGGGTTAAATAATATCACTTTAAATTTAAACAGGGAGAATTTTAGAAGTAGTTTATTAATGAATCAGATTATGTTTAATGATGTGCTATGAAACACTTACAGGAAGACTTGAGCATGTACTGACAGAAAAGCTTGACTGCAGTGTACAACTATAGAACCAAACCCATGTTTCATGGAAAAAAGTGAATTGGGCCAAGCATGGAGCCCTGAGGAATACCGTCATTTACACGTAACTCACAATAAACACTTATTATATAACCCAGATCTGCTTTCAGATATGTTTTCTCTCCCTGAGATCCCTGCTGTGTATCTGCTTTGGACTCACTATCATAACCCAAACCATGTTTTTAGCAGGTTTACTGTTCCATATTTCACAAGTCCCCAACAGCATTGTTGAAATATTACCTTAGGCAGAACACACGGTTCTACAAACACTCTGTAGCTCAGGTTCTATTATTCAATCCCTGTTTCTCTCATCTATATCTCCACTTCTCCTGTTCATCTGATCCTCTGTGCTGTGATGCGGCGCTGCTATTGGTAACAGAGCCATCTGTCTCTCACACACATACACACACACACACACATGCACACACTTGCTAACAGTGACTCAGCTTTATAGCTGTGAAAGGTCATGATAAGACAAACATTGCAGTTAACGCTGCATTTCTTAGACATTTGCTCAAATTTCAATCTCAAATGTAAGATAAAATCTGTTTACATATTTCTACACAGATAGAGCAGTGTCTAAGAGTAGACTGCATATTAAATGTCTCTATGTGTGTCTGTGTGTGTGTGTGTGTCTGTGTGTGTTTCACATTTTCATACTTGGCCCAAAGTCTCTTGACTTGTGCGGGTTTATTTCTGAACCACAGATTTTTCTGTTCCTTTTTTTTCTTTACAAAATGAAAAATAATTGCATCTTTAAAATTATGAAGCCTTTTAAAACTTGTAATAATGCCAAAGTGCATCCACATTTTTATTAATATTAAAGAAGATACAGGTGTCTAAGTAAGAAAAATTGCACTGTTGTAGACAAAAACACTAAGAAAATGATTCAGTCAGCGATCTGCAGGATCCAAGCACTCTTTGCTACCCTAGTGGCCACCTCTTGTCCAGTTACACAGAACTGTAAAGAGCTGTAGATCAACATATTTGTCAAATTTTGTGATGACTGCTTGATGATAGTTGAGTGAAATGACTGGTGAAAGCTGATTGGTTAAAGATGGTCATATTTATGCGGCAATTCAGTGATAATTACAGAGTAGCACAACAATGCTGCACACCAAATTTCAGTTCAATTGGTCCGGAGTGTGAGCATTTCAGTGTTCAATCACTCCCTCACAATAAAGAAAATACTCAAAGATTTACTACAAAGATTTCTTATTGATGACCAGAGCCATGTTAATATCGTGCCGTGATCTCTTAATTACAATCCTCTTATGGTAATGCTAAATGTCAGGGTGTTAACAAAGGGACAATTAGTTGAGCAATTGTATTCACCCTCTTGACTCCTGCACTACTAAACAATAAGGACTTTTAATTACACAGTGTGGAGAGGAGGGAAGGTGAAAGAACCAAGTGTTTTTGTTTTGGATAATATATGCCAACACACACGCTAACCAGGAATGCTATCACTTTATAGAATAGAAAATAGAGAATGTTGTGACTTAGCATTATCATGGTGTGCCAGTAATTACATAATTAGCAGACTGTATAAGATAACCTACACAAAGCCTTGCTAAAGGTTAAACACACATGCTCTGATGTACTGAATGTAAAAACCCATGAACATTTAAAAACACTCATTAACAGTACATCCAAGCTGGTTCACATGAAACATGATGATTCATGTTCGTTGAATAAGTATAATAAAATTGTGGGCGGAGTCAATGTAAATAGATTAATTGAGCACCCAATTGAGCATATGTAACTCTTTACCTTTTTTAAGCATTTCTTTATTACAGGATTAAATGCACAAATTGATACCACAAAGTGCAGGTATTACATCTGTGGAAACTTTAACATCAGTTAAAAACAAACTTTTACTTTTGTTGTATTTATTTATCTAAGCCTGACTAATCCTATCTTAGTGTCAAAGTTTTTAGAAATGCTGACTTACTACTGCAGTAAATTTCATTTCATATGTGAAATCCACCACAGCATCTAAACAGTTTTCAGTTTTTGAGTTACATTTATTTTAAAATGCATACCCATGTCTATGAAATCTGAACTTATATTAACATTCATATCGTACTGTTTCAATGTGTTTCCTCACCATTATTCAAAGTTATACTTAAGACTCAGATTCAGGAGACTGAACAAAATATATGTAAATAATATACTTTATTTATATACAAAATAATATATAAAAATATACTGTTTAACAAAATGAATGAAAATATAATTTGGGGCATTTCAAATTAAAGGTATGAAAAATCATCAGAGTGATTTACTGCATCTGTGACTTTAACCAAATGACCAAAGGTCAGGTATAAAATTTGTGAAAATCTGTTATCTTCATTTGAAGACAAAGTTAATCTAAGTTACTTAAATTATCTACGTTATGCCTCAGTGTTTAAACATGAATCAAATTCAAATTCAAATTTTAATTGTCACATACACAATCATACATGGTACAACGTGCAGTGAAATGTATTTGCATTGCCCGACCCATAAACACTAAAATAGGACACAAAATAAAAATATAAGAATAAAATATAATTAAAAGAAATGTAGATATAGAGGGGTAAAGATAAAGATATAAAATGTATAAAAGATATGAAAATGTAAAATGTATAAAAGATATGAAAATGTAAAATGGTATAAAGATATAAAGAATATGGAATATAAACTGTAAATATAAAATACAAAATACAAGCTGTAAATAGAAATATGTACAATGCTATGGAATGTGCAATCAAATGGAATAGAAAAATTCGGTAAATGGAATAAAATGTGCAAGAATGTGCAATTACAGCAGCAAATAGTGCAGTTCAGTGTGTGTGTGTGTGTGTGTGTGTGTGTGTGTGGTTGGGGGGGGGCGGGGGGATCTGAGTCCAGTTCAGTCAAGTCAAGTCCTAGGTGGTGTTCTGGTTCCAAGCCCAAACAGCCTGAGGGTAGAATCTCCTTCTCATTCTCTCTGTGTTGGCCTTGAGGGAGCGAGGACGCTCAACAGACAGAAGAGTCCATTGTTGGGATGGCTGAGGTCTTTCATTATCTTCCTGGCTTTGTTTCGGAACCACTTGGTGTAGATGGACTGCAGGTCAGGGAGCTCAGTACGGATGGTGCGTTCAGCTGATTGCACCACTCTTTGGAGAGACCGTCTGTCCTGCTTGGTGCTGTTCCCGCACCAGGTGCAGATGTTTCCCGTCAGGATGCTCTCGATGGTGCAGGTGTGAAGTTCCTGGAATGACGACTAAGATGACTTCTTATTACTGCAGTAAATTTTATTTCATATTTAAGATTCGTTAAACAGTGTTTGAAAAATAAAAAAGATTTTTTTATTTACATATGTCTTAAAATGTACACTTGTCTACAAACTTTGAACATTTATATCATACTTTTTTGTACCTTTCATCACTTTTAGCGTGATGTTCTATTTTCAGTTTATACTAACATTTTATTGTATGTGAGTTTCTTTTAAAAACTATAATCACACCTTATTTACATGTGTTTGCTCTGCTGACTTTACACAATGATTTTTTACATAAATATTTCTCATAACTCAACCACAACATGTCACAGTCTACACACATAAATTAGCCTACTTATTTGTTATCTTATTATGGCACTTAATTTTTTAATATTTATTATATCACACAATCATTTAAACATCAGTCAAAGAAAAAACATGTAGGAAACCGCTGTGCATTATGGGTAATGCACACAAAGAACAACAACTATCTGCATGACCATTAACAAAATCTCCTCAGAACAGATTTCATTTGTTCCAGTATTTATTTTGTCCGCTTCAATGATTTGGCTGGGGTTCTCCCGCCGGATGCCCTTCCTGACGCAACCCTCCCAGTTCATCCGGGCTTGGGACCGGCACCATGAAACACTAATTGTGCCACCTAGTGGCTGGGACCAGTCAAACTAAGTCTATTTTTACAGACAACTTATCTGAGGTAAATGTTGACGTTTCGGATAATTCTATAATGTTTCTTGGTCACATTGTCTTTATATAGTCTATATATAAGACTATGCTAGCTAAATAGTTAGCCCCAGTCATTATTTTATACTAGTTTCCTAGCAACAGTGTTCTCACAACTTTAACCTCTTGAACCATGTGTGTATCCTGTTAAATTCTCACTTTCATTTGATGTGTGTGTGTGTGTGCGCGTGTTTCCTCCAAGTTTTCCCCAGAGACTATTAGCCAAACTATTAGCATGTATCATCCTTTGTGTTTTTGTTTGGTTTCAGAGTTTGGTTTCAGAGTTTGTTTGGTGTCTTGTGTTTACTTAATTGTGAAAACTAATTTTTTCATAAATTTTTTGATTTGATGAAGGTTTTCTACATGTTGTGTATTTGGAGTTTACCTACTCTGTGACTCTGAGAAATGAGCAAGCTAAGTTTAGCACTGCCTTGTTCTCAACATGATGACAAATCTGAGCCCGTGTGTGTGTGTGTGAGTGAAATGAGCAGGGATTCCAAGCACATCCACAGCTGTCTCAACATCTGTCCATACTCGTTAAGGTGAGACAAAGTGTTTGTGAAGGTGTGTGTTGCCAAATTGTGAGTAAGTTGCCAGCTACTCATCACTTCCTAAATTTGTATTGCCACACCTCTACACACACACCCACACACACAAAATGTTTGTTTGTAAGCAATCTATGTAGCAAATTAACAAATCCAAATGTGAAGGTGGATTACAAATAAATCTAAACATTAATGAAAATCAATATGATTATTAAAATAATCTAGGGAAAAGACATTATGTACAGTAATTAATACTAATAAAGTGTTCTGGTAAGCATGTCTACTGTCTGTATCTTAACTAAACCAGATGATGGACTTTACTGTGTTTGTGCAGAAGAGAAAGATTTGACACTTTGGTGTAGGAATATTAACTTTTTTGGTCAAAAAGACTTCTTGGGTTTAGAATAAAATTAAATAAATGAAATGAAATAAGCAGAACTCAGGGTTTAATCAATGCTCATCAGAGCTGTAACACTACCAAGAGCAAAATCTCAGGGGTTCATGTGTGTGTCATAAGAAATCACCGATTTCATCCCCCGCCCACCGATTTCAACCCCCGCCGATCTCAACTCCCGCCCACCGATCTCTTCTCCTGCCCACCGATCTCAACTCCCGCTGATCTCAACTCCCACCCACCAATCTCATCCCCTGTTCACCAATCTCATCTCCCGCCGATCTCATCTCCCAATCACCGATCTCATCCCCCGCCCACCGATCTCAACACCCGCCAATCTCAACTCCCACCCACCGATCTCATCTCCCGCCCACCGCCCACCGATCTCAACTCCCGCCCACCGCCCACCGATCTCAACTCCCGCCCACCAATCTCATCCCCCACCCACCGATCTCATCCCCCGCCCACCGCCCACCGATCTCATCCCCCGCCCACCAATCTCATCCCCCACCCACCGATCTCATCAGTGTTACAGTGCTGATGAGTGTCAATTAAACCCTAAGCTTTGCTTATTTGATTAAATTAATTTAATTTCAATGTCAGGAAGCCAGTCTTAACTCCTACCTGCTCCATTCTTTTGTGTTGTTTTGTATTAATGAAAGAGATGGTTAATGACAAGCTCTGCTTTTCTTCTGATGTTTTTTATTTTCTAAAAAAAACATTAGGAACCACATATCTGTTTCACAACTGAGTGTGTTTCTGTGTGTATATGTAAAGATTTTATGGCTAAAATCAGGCCTTGTGCTGTAAGACTCATCCATAATGGTTATATAATAGAAGCATGAGTTACAGATTTTTTGTACATTTTTTAGCTATCACATACGATATCGCAACCAAAATGAGGAAAAGGCTGAAGATAAAGGTTTGTGTTTAGTTATAGGGTAGTGTGTGTGTGTATGTGTGTGTGGGTGAGTGAGTGGGTGGAGGTTATGTTTTTATATTTTGGTGGGGACTGAGCGTCCCCACGAGTATAGCTATATCTGACAGTTATGACCTTGTGGCTGGTCCCCATGAGGAAAAGTGCTTTTAAAAGAACCACAGCTTTTATTAAAAAAGACCCGAAAGATCAAAAAGAGTGTGTATGTGTGTGTGTAGTAATGTAATGCAGTCTGTCTTACTAAGTGCTGCCCAGAGCTTCCATTTACAGAATGAGATTCAATGCAGAGAGAGAGAGAAAGAGAGAGAGTGTGTGTTTGTGTGCGCGTGTGTGTAAGGACATGTCACAAAACAGCCTTATGGGGACCTGAAACATAATAAGGACAAAAAACCTGGACAGGTGCTGACATCTTAAAGGAGGATTGTAATGAAGAGCGTCACACTCATTTTGGCACCCGAGGATGCACCTGGCATGATTCGGTGTGTGCGTGTGCGTGTGCGTGTGTGAGATTAGTATTCTACACCCGAACAGTGCTGGGAATGCCGAATCTGCTGTAATGTGAGTGCAGGACAGCAAACGGCTCCACAGTGCGTCCTGGAGCAATGTCTTTTATATGTGTTTCTACTTTTTCCTGTTTTTGCTTTTAATTCTGGTTTACATTATTGCATTTTTATTTTGGCTAAATGGTGAGTTTGCACATAAACACCAGAATTTGACAAATGACATGAAGCATTGCTGCTTGTCTGAGGAGGAAGTATAGCTTGGAATAAATAACCCTGTATCATTTCAGTCTCTCCATACCAAGCAGGATGTTCAATTTAATATGTGCTATTTAGTATGGTAGTATTTCTTTTTTTCATCTTCCAGCTTACGTACTTAAATACTAAGTCATATGCTAAATAGTTTGTACTAGAGCATGCTGCTTTGTCATACTATTTTACAGTATTTGGTTTTCAGTGACTATTCCGAAATGCATACTACTATGCCAATTAGCATGCAAAACAGTAATATAATATCTGATCCTGATCTACACAATTTGTTAAGATAGTATGTAATTGTTTTGCAAGGGTTGATGTGTTGTGCATGCTGAGATGCTTTTCTGCTCACCACTCTTGTAAAGAGTGGTAATTTGAGTTAATATACAGTGCATCCGGAAAGTATTCACAGCGCATCACTTTTTCCACATTTTGTTATGTTACAGCTTTATTCCAAAATGGATTAAATTAATTTTTTTCCTCAGAATTCTACACACAACACCCCATAATGACAATGTGAAAAAAGTTGACTTGAGGTTTTTGCAAATTTATTAAAAAAAAAAAAACTGAGAAAGCACATGTACATAAGTATTCACAGCTTTTGCTCAACACTTTGGTGATGCACCTTTGGCAGCAATTACAGCCTCAAGTCTTTTTGAATATGATGCCACAAGCTTGGCACACCTCTCCTGGGCCAGATTCGCCCATTCCTCTTTGCAGCACCTCTCAAGCTCCATCAGGTAGGATGGGAAGCGTCGGTGCACAGCCATTTTAAGATCTCTCCAGAGATGTTCAATCGGATTCGAGTCTGAGCTCTGGCTGGGCCACTCAAGGACATTCACAGAGTTGTCCTGAAGCCACTCCTTTGATATCTTGGCTGTTTGCTTAGGGTCGTTGTCCTGCTGAAAGATGAACCGTCGCCCCAGTTTGAGGTCAAGAGCGCTCTGGAGCAGGTTTTCATCCAGGATGTCTCTGT
>JAQQZR010000005.1:6642975-6659533 GCA_030068235.1 Notoglanidium macrostoma
ATTTTGGAATAAGGCTGTAACATAACAAAATGTGGAAAAAGTGATGCGCTGTGAATACTTTCCGGATGCACTGTATCCTTCCTGGAAGCTCAAGCCAATCTGGCCGATTTTTTCCAACCTGTCTAATCAACTAGGCATTTCAACCTTCAGAACCATCACTCACTGTGTCAGTGTAAACGTTGATTGATTGTCTTTAAGTTATATAATTGTTGATGAGTTACTGTGATCTTATAAACAAATTAAATGATGTGTTCATTTTACTGACACACCAATTTAATGAACATTTTGTGAAACTCAATTGTTTCATATTAATGACTTTAAAGAAAGTGATTACAAATCAGATCCATAAATTAGAGAAATTAGATTCACATTTCAAGTAGAACAAAAGTAATGGCACCCTCTATAAGGAGGAGGAGTTTACATTACATTTACATTTACAGCATTTGGCAGACGCCCTTATCCAGAGCGACTTACATAAGTGAGTTAATGTGCATCTATAGTATCCGACTTGCTGCAGTGGTGATTTATTGTTTCAGCTCTGTTTCCCGTATATGGAGTTTTGTAGGAGTGGCTAAATGAAAACCAGCTGAATCATGAACACAGTCTAGGATTAGCATTTATCAGCTTACATGAGTACAAAGAAAATCAGTGAGATGTTTGTAAATCTTATGGAAATTTATAGTTCAGTTTGGCCACAAAAACACAACCTTATTAAAAAAAACAGATAAATGAGGCTCCATGTTCAGATGTTATAGATCACGGAAGGCATTGTGGCGATCCAAGGGTAATGTCACTAACAAACAAAAAGTAAACCAGGGCAAATCTGCTGTTTATCTCATCAGAAATCCCTCTGGACAGCAAATTACACTGTTTATCAGGTTCTTGATAGTGGACTCAGATTATTTTGGGCCTTTGAGATGACGTGAAAAAGACACGGACAAATCAGACACAGTTCAAACATGGAGAGTGCCATAAATCATTCATCAGGTGAGATTTAGCCCTGTTTTGTTTGTGCGTGTTCTTATCAATGCCAATCTCGAGGGTAATCTCTTTTTAAGAGCTTCACACACTCACAACCACACACACACTCTCACACACATTACCAGACAGTGTATTTCCTTAGCAGCACCTGCGTCTTTTGATGCTCTCATTATACAGAAACAAAAAGAACATTTCCCCTTCCATCGCATCAAAGTACTCAGCTATCTGCCCATATAGTACCTCAATATTCAACACACAATAATGTACATATTTCAAAATATCTCTATAATGATGAATAAATGCAAAGAATTCCTAGCAAACTGGCCTTGCAAACCAATAAAGTAAGTTAGCTAAACATGAATAGCTAGCTATTTGCAAAATAAGGTTAAATATAATTAGCAGGTAAGGGATACACAGAACGATAAACATTTTGTTCACTTGATTAAAGACCCATTATTGCAAAGTAACAGGTGTAAAAAAGGCGGTGTTTTCCTTAAACTTAATCTGCCAGTCACAAATTTAGCTATATAACATCACCACAATAGTATGTGCAACTGAAGCTAGTAGCGTACTGGGGATACTGTATTAATCAAGGGGAAATTCTTTCTCTCCATTTAACCCATCCAAGCAGTGAACACACACACACACACATTGGTTTTAGTGTCTTTGTGAGGACCTTTACACACACACACACACACACACACACACACACACACACACACACACCCAGAGCAGCATGCTGCAGTGCCCGGGTAGTTGGGGGTCAGGTGCAGTTGGGGGTGAGGTGATAACTTTAGCCATGAATGCAGAGGGAAGGGGGTAAGTACTGTTCATTCTTCACACATTCTTCCCGCTGGTTCAAGGAATTGAACCAGCGACCCAAGTCCCAAACCCGCTTCACTAACCTCTATGCCACGGCTGCCCCCAATAATGTCAACTCATTATTATCATACTCAAAATAGTAATAAAATATATTAAGATTTTATTGGTTTGTGAATATGATGTCACAGTGATGTCATAAATCAGTTTGAAAATGACCAATTCTGAATTTTACTAAAAAATTACAAGAAAAATAAAACAGAATGAACAAGTTATTGATTCTAATAAATTGTGTACAATCTATTCCAGACCCCAAACTTTACTGCAATTAATTACACTTACATTTACTTACAATCACAACTGAACTAATTGCTAAGGGGTTCCACCATACTGGGAATCATAATGGATACTATTCTACAATATACACTTTATCTACACTGCTTCCATCTTATCTTAAATTAGATTAAAAACAAACAAACAATGGGTAACAGCAAAAAAACAGAACAAAACAAAAAAAAAAAATGAGGTAGCTACCGTGCTATTACTTAAGTTATCTACTCTTATACAAAGGAGATATAATTGCAATATGTGAGCTAGACATAAATAGCATTACACTGACAGCTTGGGATTGTTAATTAGTAGCTAAACATACGTATCTCGTTAGCAATCATCACTTTATAAAAGTAAGTTGGCTGTCTGTTGTTTTGTCTGTTGTAGCACTGGAAGTAAGTAAGAAAATGTTGGTGTTTAAAGTGTTTAAGTAGGATTTAATATTAAATGGTTGGATTTAATTAGTATTAACTAAAGTGATGTACAAAAAGCTGGGATATGCTACATATGTACATGAAATAAAATTACTTTTAAAAAATTGATTATGAGAGCAAACCAGATAGAACAATAACAAAGCTTACAAGAAAGCATGAGCATTGCTAAATTTCACCTTCGGAATCTTACTAGCTCAACAATTTATAAATCCAGTGATACCTTATGCTAGTCATGGCCACACCAATTGGCTTTTCCACAGGATTTGCACACTAAATACAACACCACCTGTATACACACACCACATCTCCATCTATATTCATTTCAGATCATCTAATGCACTCAGGAAAGGAGCACACACCCCAGTGCTAGCTAGATGCCAGAGTCCTGCGCTAGCTCACTAAGTCCTGATTGATGAGTTATTGCCGCACTAAATGGCTTTTGGCCAACACGCAGCTCCGCCTGACATTAAATCCATTAAAGCAGTCTGTGATTAATCCACAAAACCCACATTGTGCTCATTGAAGCGATGTCAAGATGAGAAAATTTACAACTCGGGGAAGGGAAAGGGGATGGAGGGATGAAGGGGAAGAGGAAAGGAAACAGGCTTTATTAGGTTTATTGTGTTCTTGAGTTTGGAGTGTTCCCGTCTTGGAATTGGGAGGAGGTAATTAGGTTATTTGAATTCTGAAATGCCTTCGCTATGAATCAGCATAAATTACCTTCTGCTCATCACACACACACACACACACACACACACACTCAGGCCATATGGTGTTCCAGCAGGTAACTGTCTGACTTTAGACAGACCTTGTTTGACCCCTCCACCAGATGGCATTCTGGGAAAAAACAACAGCACAACAGGATGCAGCTACATCAGCACTCACTGTGTTTGCACAGTTTGTAGTGTTTGTTCTTAGGTGTTTATTATGTAGGGTCTATTCAGAAGTGTTTATTCTGCTCTGTTCAGTTTGTGTTACATTTGCACCCTTCTTATTAGTGCACTTGGTTATTTATAAAGCACTGAGGTGCAAGCTAGGGTTAGAACCCTATGTTCCCTAGGCCTTAGGTTCCCAAGGTGATATTTTCCCAAAGGACCTTATAACCAGGATTGCATGGGCCCTATGTTGCCAAGGCACTATATTTTCATGTTCCTAACTGAACAATGTCCTACTTTCCTCTTGTTCCTATATTCCCAAGGTTTTATTTTCAGAAGGCCCTATATTCCCAAACTCTCATATGCAAGGCCCTATATTTCCAAAGATCTCTATCACAATTCCCTTTATTCCTAACTTACAAGTCCCCATGTTCCCAAGTCTCTATGTTCTCTACATCCTAAATTCCCAGCATCCTATGTTCCCAGCATTGTAAGGTCCCAATATTCCCAAGGTCCTATGCTCCTATGTTCCCAGGGACCTACTTTCCTACTCTTTTTTTAAAAACAGGAAACAGCTTTATGTCCACATTGCTTATTTTATCATGTTCAGCAGTGGAGTTTCCAAGGCAATGTGTAAAGTCTTTTTCCTATGAAATGTATTCAAATAGATTGAATTGCTAACTAGATGCACTATACGGCCAAAACCATGTGCACCCCTGACCATCACACTTGTATTTGGTTCTTTCCCAAACAATTTAAAGCTCACAGTTGTACAGAGCATCTCTGTGTGTTGCAGCGTTACAGTTTCCCTTCACTGGAACTAAGAGGCCCAAACCTGTTCCAGCATGATGATACCCCTGTACACAAGCAGCTCCATGAGGACATGGTGTTCAGGTTAAGGTTGGAGTGGAAGAACTGGAGTGTCCTGCACAGAGTCCTGACCTCAACCCCACTGAACACCTTTGGGAAGAACTGGAACTGGAGCCTCCTCGACATCCCAACATCAGCGCCTGACCTCACTAACGCTCCTGTAGCTGCATGAACACGAATCCCCACAGCCGCGCTCCAACATCTAGTGGGAAGCCGAACAGCAGCATGGAGCGCGTTATAACTGCACAGGGGGAAACATCTGGAATGGGATGTTCAGCAAGTACAAACCTTTGGCAATATAGTGTTGATAACTAGTTGGATGTGATAAAAACCAGTACTGGAACAACACCATTAGTGTGATTCGGTTTATAAACTCCCTTGTGCATTATGTTTTATTATATTTTCTCCCTTCATTCAGTCAGAACACACATTAAGAGTAGGGACAAAATAAAACCACTTCTTATAAATAAATAAATGAATGAATAAATAAATAAATAAATAAATGACACTTCATCAATAATGCTCTCAATCTTGTGATTAAATGTTTTAATGGGAACCATTTTATTATTCTGTAATCTTGTGTTTTTGCATGCAGGAGATACATATAGTGTATAGATATATACTGAGCCATATATAATAGATATATAATAGATATATACTGAGCCACTACTGAGATATATGTACAGTGTTTATGTGTTTATATATACAGCGAAGTCCTGTACACTTCTGGGCAAAACAAATGAGGCAAACCCAATATTGCAAAACATTAAGCTTTAATGGTCTTAACAGCAAATCATTGGTCAGGAAAATGAGCAAGAATAAAACAGATAGATAAAGTAAATCGGTGTGGTGCAGCTTTTCCCTCGTTTCCCTTTAAATGTTGAAGGCTTGTGGGTAAACTTGCAGACGGCTTTTTACAGAAAGAAGAGTCCATGTTGTTCCACTCGATGTTAAAGTCTTCAAACAGAAGAGATTTTGGAACATTTTGAACCCCGAGACAAGTTAGTTTTAATTTTATATCATTTAAACATTTCAGTCTTTTAATGATTTTCTCTTTGCATACCAGAACACTAGGTAAGTGAACTTCCCTGTTTCCAGCTTTCCTCCCCGACAGTTTCAGCAACGAGCATCGACCAGCAAAAGAAGGCCGAGGCCTCAGGTGAGCTTTTTTACTTCCTGTTCATTTCCTGCCCAATGATTTTTTTTGAGACCATTAAAAGCTTTATGTTTTGCAATATTGAGTTTTGCCTCATTGTTTTACAGGCGTGTGATGTTTTATTCCTCTAATACCTCAGTAATTTCACATTAACTTTTTTAAACTGAAGAATGACATATCACTCTTTTTATCAGTTTATAATTACATTTAATGTTAGAAATATTGTACTTTTAATGTCAATTAAAGCTATCTAGCAAGGTGGTCTTATTGGCCAGTGCGTAATTCCTAACCTCTGGCTGGGAAAAAATATCTCATCATCCTCCAAATGAGAGGCAACTGACTATATAAACATATTTTCTGTGCAAGGAAATAAAGTTTCAAAATAGAAATTTTAAATGAGATTTCAATCATTATAGGTTTAGAAGAGGTGTGCTGACATTTAAACCATCTAAATGCTAATGCTAATGAAAGAATAATGATAAAAACCCCAAAACTGCACCCACCATTTTATAGTAATTGAAATGGTGGTGCAAGAACACAATAACAGAATAAGAAGTCCAAATTCCTGAATTCTTCCACAGCAAGTTAGCATCATAAGCTAGCTACATAAAATGTGCTATTGTTTAGCAAGAACAAAATGACAAAACGGCAGTGAAAAGAATGGAAATATATTCCCGAATTCTCCCAGAGCTAGCATCGTAAAGTTAACATTGTGAGCTAGCTATGTGTATTATCTAGGTAATTTTAACATCAGAACAATGCCAACAAAGAACAAAACAAACATGACTGTTAGTAAGATGAATGATTCACTACCAGTTATAAAGTGACATTTTAGTTAGTCGTTTGCTCCATCTCTCTTCAGATTCTCCCGAACTCTCACAACACTACGCTACCCACACACACCCTGCCGTACACTTATATCAAATCAAACCAAGCAAGTTCACTAACAGCTTCATATATTACTATAAACCTCTATAAACATGAAACTAAAAATGTTGCTAACAGTGCATAACAGGTACCAGAGGACATTTAGCATTTAGCTATGTTCATGCTGTAGCAGGGAAAAGCAAAGCAAAGGAACCACTTAGCATTGTATAAACTGGACCATAACTAGCTTTCATTCTTTAGTTGTTAAACTAGCTCGCAGTTTTTTATTAGTAAAATCATAAGGATCTAATGGAAGTTACTAATGGAATCAAGCATGCTAGCTAGTTAACTTTACCTTTCATGTGCGAGTAGTGATTATTGTGAGGGCTATTAAATATAAATGACATACTGTGGTTTTATATATTTGTAAAGCAGTAAGAGGTAATTAACATAAATATAATGCTAGACTGTAAATATTAGCATTTATTATCTAATTTTGAACATAGCAAGGGCCAGTTAGCAAGATCATGTTTGTGCTAGGTAGTTAGCATTATCTTTTATTGTCAAAGTTTGAAGATAATAATATCCGGTTAGCATTAATGGAAGGCTAGCTAGTTATCATTAATTTTCCATGATCAAAAACAGTAAGATGCAATTAATATTAGCTTTGATTTTAAATTATGGAGATAGGAAGAGCCAGTTAACTATTGTTATCATTAACATTATCTCAGCATTATGGTTATGCTAGCTATTGAGCATTAGCTTTTTTATTTGTTTTTGTAAGGTCCAGATATCTAACTAGTTGATTCATTTTTCATTAGTGAAGATATTAAGGTTGTGTAGGCCAACTAGCACTAGCTTTTATTCTATAATTGTTAATAGAATTGCCATACTAGCTATTTCACATTAGTGTTCATTCTTTAAACCAAGGGTTTAGGTAATGCTGGCTACTTTAAAGTAGTGTTTGTTTTCTATTTTTGTCTTTATAAGCTAAGATAATGAGCATAAAGGTCATCAAGGTGATGTTAGTGTAATACATCTTTTATTTATTATTAGCATTTCGGCAATTTTTATCATTAAAGCAATGCTAGATGGTTTAAATTAGGTTTCATTTGTTTATTAGCAGTGACAGTAAGAGGAGGTTAATGTCATCTGAGCTGATGGGTATCATGCTAAATTATAGATGTAATCTAAATGTTGGATGATTACATTTACACTTATGGCATTTAGCAGATGCCCTTTATCCAGAGCGACTCACAGAAGTCTAAATCACTGTTGTAGAAGTAATATAGTGTCATGACCCGCTCCGTACTGCGCGCCATGAGATCTCGGCCATGCACGCATCTCCGTTGCAGGAGCACGCACTTCCACATGTTAACGGAGAACACCCCAATCAGACGGACTACAGTTCCCATCAGCACCTGCTCCCAGTCACGAGGACTGTCAAGGGAGGACAGGTGCATCGCATTAATGGACTGATTAGCCATCTCTTAAAAGGACTGCCTTTTGCGCTTCGTCTTTGCGAAGCATTAGATTAGCCCCATGTTGTCATTGCCAAGCCCTGTATAGCCCGTGTTTGTTTTCCTGTGTTTTGGCCTCTGCTCGTGTTTTGGTTCTCTGTTTTTGGATTTCCTTTGATACACTGTTTGCTGATCGCTCAACCTTGTTTCTGTTCATTGGATTATTCTTCTGCCTGCCGATTCAGTACCTTTGCCTGCCTGCGTGCTTTAAAATAAACACTATGAGTTTTACTAAGCCGTCTCCTCACCTGCGCATTTGTCCAGCCACACCCCGCAAACATGACATATAGTAAGAAAAGCACACACACCATTTATTTGTTCTAATTAAAGTGTTCTAAAATTGAAGTACTTCAGGAAAAGGCAGGTCATTAGTCGTCGTTTGAAGACACACAGCGACCTGGCGGTTCAGACATCTAGGGGAAGTTCATTCCACCACCTAAACACCCTAACAGAGAAGAGTTTAGATGCAGGTCTTCCCAGTAGTCTGAGAGACTGTGGAACCAGTTGAGCAGTGCTGGAGGATCGGAGGGAGTGCGGTGCCGTGCGGGGTGTTATAAGTGCTTTGAGGTAGGAGGGTGCTGGTCCATGTTTGGCTTTGTAGGCAAACATCAGTGTTTTGAATCTGAGGCAGCAGCTACAGGAAGCCAGTGGAGGGATCGTAGCAATGGGGTGGTGTGGGAGAACCTGGGAAGGTTGGAAACGAGTCGTGCAGTTGCATTCTGGATCAGTTGCAGGATCAATTGCATAGAGGCAGACCTGCTAGGAGCGAGTTGAAGTCATACAGTCTTGGCATGTCAAGAGACTGAACAAGTACCTGAGTGGCCTGTGTGGAGAAAAATAGACGAATCCTTCTGATTTTGTAAAGGAGAAATAAGCATGAGTGTGTCAGTTTAGCTACATGAGATCAGATGAAGAGGGGATTGTCCACAGTTACCCCTAGGTTGTGTGAAGTGACAGAAGCTGAGATTTAAGAGATGTCCAGGGAGATCAGAAGATCCTGATGTGGGGATGAATCACCTCAATTCAATTACATTTTATCTGTACAGCACTTTTAATAATGGACAATGTCACAAAACAGCTTTACAGAAAGACTGATACATTCTTAACTTAAGTACGATAATAAATAATTTCTCTTCTATAACTGTATACTATAGTAGTGCTAAATGTTATAAAAGGAACTTGAGTATGAGCATCATTAGAGTTTTAAGTCTCTTGTATCTGAAGTTCTCTTGTTACTTGTATCTCTTGTAAATGAAATTATCAACTGTTCAGCGTTTAAGACTTGAGTGTAAACTGTTCTTAGCAATTGCAATCATTAGGTTATCCAAGGATGAATGTCTACAGGCAAACTTAGTGTGTCTGTGTGGTACCGTACAGGGGAGGCTGAAGTCTCCGAGGACAGTGAAAAGACAGAGGAACGTGTCCATTTTTTCAACAAGGTCTCCTAGGAGACCAGGAGGGTGGTAGATGACCATGATGAGTTGGTTGGAGCGGTAGCTGTAACTGCATGGAATTTGAAAGATGAGATGTTGAGATGAGACCGAGGGAGAGGTGTGAAGCACCATCTCCGAGACAGCAGCAGGCCTGTGATCCAGCTCTCAGTTACTGCCAGAAAGTGGAGAAAATACTGAGAAGCTAAAGCTGAGATGAAGTCAGTGTTGTGTACTGCAGTGTATGGCAGCTCCAGAGCCCACCTACCACCACTGTGTGAGACTGAGAAAACAGGGAGGGAAGATGAGGTTACTGATTGTTTGATTGATGTCATGCTAACTGCTGAATATCATGCTAATTGGTGAATATCATGCTAACTGGTGGACGTCATGCTAACTGGTATATGTCAGATTTAATTTGTTACTAGTGTGTTTATGTGAAGAAGCTCATTACAGCTCTGAGGGGGTTCAGTTCACCGCTCCTTTTGGTGTGTGTGTGTGTGTGTGTGTGTGTGTGTGTGTGTGTGTGTGTTCTCTCATGTGTTCAGAGAGCTGAGAGGCTCCATAAATCATGCTGCTGCTGTCTCTCTCTCTCCCTCTCACTCACTCACTCACTCACACACACACACACACACATACACACACTCAGTATTCCCTCCATTCTTACTCTCCATCATTCCCTATCTAACACTTACTCTACCTAACCTCATCCAGCTCGCTCTCTCTCTCTCTCTCTCTCTCTCTCTCTCTCTCTCTCTCTCTCCGGGGCTTGTCTTCATCTTTCTGTCTCACCTACTCATTTCCCCCTAATTTTACCCCCCCTCCCCCTCTTTTTCTCTTTTTTCATCTCTTCTTCTCCATCATACTCCACATTTCACTCACTTCCCCTCTCTCCATCTTTATCTCCCATTCCACATTCTCATTCACTCATTCATTTCTTTTTTCATCTTTTCCTTTCTACCCCTTTTCCATACCCCTTTTTGCATCACTATTTTCTTTCACAGTCTCGGTCACCACTGTCTCTTACCTCCTTTCATTTTTTATCTCTCTCCCTCTCTCCTCTTTTCTCTCTGTTCTGTTTATCACAGTAAATCGGGGTGACAGCGCTTAGGAATTGCTCCTGTCTTCTGAAGCGACTGGATTAACCACCAGGTCACCTTGAAGTCTGTGTGTGTGTGTGTGTGTGTGTGTGTGTTTGTGTGCACGAGTGCAAAACGCTTTCCTCTGAGGGAATTCAGTTTCTAATATTACAGTGAGAAAAGACCAATAAGACCTGCACTTAACAGCACTGCAGGACATTACAATGGTATTACAATGTGTGTGTGTGTGTGTGTGCGTGTGTGTGTAATGGCTCACAAAATGGCTGCTCTTTTGATGGTATTGTACTCTTTTCACACACTACTGATCAGAGTTTATGGTGCCTATAAGGTGCTGGGAAATAAACACCCACCCACCCACACACTCACTCACACACACACACACAGACACATAAGATTAAGGTTTGTGTGTTTTAATGCGCAAGAAATTACTAAACCCGCTGACAATCATCAACATCAACCTCATTAAAAAGACAGGACTCATGAATATGCATGAAGAAGCAAATTAGAAATGCCCCTGTGTCCACTAGTCATCCTTAATAGGAATACTGAACTGTAGGGAATACTGTAGTGTAGGGAATATTGAACTGTAGTGTAGGGAATATTGAACTGTAGGGAATTCTGTAGTGTACAAAATGCTGAAATCTAGGGAATACTAAAGTGTATGGAATACTGAAGTGTGGGGAGTATTTTTGGAATATTTCTACATTTTTGTTTAGTTGGGGAACAGACACAGTCTCAATATGGTGGAACCTGAGTGATGACTCTGCAGGTAGACGGTCGGTTTAGCCTGCTTGTCTGTTCCTGGCCTGTTATTTGTCCTCCCCACCTGTGGATGATGCTGTTTATCTGTGTGTGTGTTTGGAGTTGTAGGCGGCTGATTGAATGGAAGACTGAAGAATCACCATTTTTAAATGACCCTTGTTGAGAATGATGAAGCTTCGCCTTTCTTCTCCCATTTCCCAACCTGACCATGCCGTGCAGAGTGACGAGTGAATGTAGAGTTCATGATTGAATTTTGGTTAGAAGTTAACTTAAGCATATGTAATGTTAAACTGATTTTATGCTGGAGTTGTTATAGTTCATTGTGTAACTGACTGCTCATTTATTAACATTTATTGCAGTCTATGTAATTTTAGGGGTGAGAAGCCAGTTTACTTTCATGTACCTTTTCCCCTTGTTTTTGTTAGGGAGTTAGGTAAGTGACCTGTATTTTGATTTCTTTTCTTTTACGATAGTTAGTGGGAGTAATCCTAGTTTGTTTTGTTTATTATTTTGGCTGTGCTCACCCCGATCATTGTTTACCCTGGCCTTTTGGGAATAAATGAATCTCTTGGACTTTTAGTTATGCTGTCATAGCTAGCCTTACCTTCCTGCTTGCACTCAGCACACGATATACTCTGTTCCTTACCATTAGGTTACAATGAGCATACCTAACAATCTGCCTTTTCTCTTTCTCTCTCTCTCTCTCTCTCTCGCTCTCTTTTTCTGTATGTCTATCTGTTGAGCTACACATGATACTCCTGAGATACCAGTGATCCTGACCCGTTCTGCTTCCCGGAAATGCCTGATCCATCCTGGTGTCCTACTCCTGGTTGGAGTCATCACTTGGAAACCACTTGCTCCTGCTGAGGACGGCCCCATATGAACTGCCTCAACACACACCTAGAACTGTGAAGATGGCATTGGACTGCTGTTGACATGAGCAGTTCTGGTACAATGGCATAGGACTTAAATTACCACCAACAGTCGTGCACTCAGATCTCCTTCAGTGCCTCAGCTGAGACAGAACAGACTTTACGTTAAACTATACTGAATTATGGAACTGTACTTTTTTGACCATATAACACACAGTCACAGAAGTGTGTTAGTTGTCGGCACACTATCCAGTGCCACCCAGATGAGGATGAGTTCCCTTTTGAGTCTGGTTCCTCTCAAGGTTTCTTCCTCTTGTCGTCTCAGGGAGTTTTTCCTCGCCACCGTCGCCACAGGCTGCTCATTAGGGATATATATAGATATATTTATAGATTCATAAGTTTATGTTCATATAGACATAAAATATATAATTTATATACTTTTATACTTGTGTAGCTGCTCTGTGACAATGTCTGGTGTTAAAAGCACTATACAAATAAAACTGAATTGAATTGAAGTGTAAGGAATACTGTAATATAGGGATTACTGTAATATAGGGAACACTGAAGTGTAGGGAATACTGAAGTTTATGGAATACTGAAGTGTAAAAAATACTGAAATGTAGGGAATACTGAAGTACTCAACAGTGAAGGATAGATAGTACCGATGTCTATGAAATACTGATGCCAAAACCTGACTGCATAAAGGTTTCCCATTTTTTTTTAAACTAAATAATTGGCTTCTCTCCATCTAAATGCACATGAGTCGGTATGTAAATTTTAGAGCGCCAAGTTAATCATCACAACCTGTGTATTCCATATTATCCATTCAAAGGTGGAACTGACATAAATTACTTTATTTGGCCTCCCACCACAGCCTTCTATCATCTACTGAAATGGTGACTTGGGGGATAGACTACTAAACAGCCAACACAAAGATCTGCACCCAGCTCACCATTTTGTGTTACTACTTGATAAAAAAACAAGCATGTAAACAACACTATGACCAAAGATGCAAAACCAGCTTCCTCTAGGAATCTTATGCTATGAAAGTTTAAACATCAAGAAAAAGATTGATAAAATAAATAATTGAATAATGCAGAATATTTTGAAAATATGTCTTGGTGGTGTTTGTTATTTTTTCCTGATGGACAAATCCTGATTCTATAGACTTTTTAATTTTTTTTTATTTTTTATGTAGTTCATAAAAAAAACTTTATGGTTTTATTTTCCAATTGGTAAATCCATAAAGAATTAATGGTTTACTGACATTTCAGGGCCAAATAGTTATTTATACATTAAAATCATGAAATACAAAATGAATAAAAGTTAAGTGCAAACTCAAACTCCATGTTCTAGAATTTTCTGCAGAGAAACAGAGATGGAGACAGGTAGCATAACGAGGTCAGCTGAAGAGTAAGGTCACAGCGAGACTGACAGCGGCTTTACACTGGTAAACTGAGACACGGCTTCAAGTGCAAATTACTCAGATGTGTGTGTGTGTGAGGGTGTGTGTGTGTGGGTTTGGGTGTGTGTTTGGGTGTGTGGGTTGTGAGCGGGTGCTGGGATGACAAGAGAAACAAACAGTCGGGGAACCAGTGATACGATGCTCAACAAAGTATCTTTTTATTCTCTTTGTGATTTCATTAAATCCACTCAGAAAAGGGGAAAAAGAATACTCCAACCGTGCAGCAACTAAAATATTCCACTGTTCAGTTTGTGTCAGGTATTTGCTTCCAGTCGATGCTGGGGGATTCCTGCGGTGACGCGGCTCCTCCAGGAATGGGGGGGGCCGCTGGCGGTGATGAGGAATTCCTCCGGCGTGGCATAGTAAATCCTCATGGGGAGTCTAAGGGAAAAAGGGAACAGACAGAGCATTTAAGTGTCGGTCAAATTTAGCCACGCTCACCATGTTTAGATGCCATCCCCCTTTTTTCCGCTGCTGCGACGAGCTGGAAAGTGGCCGGGAATCACACACCAGCCTTGCCGGATTACCCAGCCCCACCCAGCTTGTTGCCGATGAGTAGCGTGTTGTGGTGATTCTTCTGTGGCTTCCGGGATTCCCCGATGCGGCGGAGCTCTTGCTGATCCGAGCCTCCAGGGCTGTGTGGCCATCGGTGTCACAGTACCCCTCCCGAGCTCCTAACCGTCTGAGTGGTGACGGGAAAGAACATCGGCATTTCTGTGCTTCGCCCCTGGCCGGTGCACCACTCGAAAGGAGAAGCCCTGTATGGAGAGGAACCATTGAGTTAATTTGCTGTTTTTATTATGGTTTTGTTGTAAACATTGTAGTGGAGCGTGGTCTGTGATGAGGGTGAAGTGACGGCCAGTGATGTAATACTAAAATTCCTCAATGGCCCACTAGATGGCGAGGGCTTCCCTCTCGATGGCTGCATACCGTTGCTCAGCAGGGGTCAGCTTCCGACTGTATAATATTGGGTGCTCTTCCCCGTCGAACTCTTGTGCCAAGACCGCTCCCAGCCCAGTCTCTGAAGCGTCTGTCTGCACCAGGAAGGGGAGGTCGAAATCTGGGTTCCGGAGGATGGGGGAACTGGTTTTCAGTTCCTTGAATGCCCGCTCAGCGGCTGGGGTCCACCTGACCTTTTCCGGCTCACCCTTCCAAGTCAGATCTGTGAGGGGGGCAGCTATAGGCACAAAATTATGCACGAAACGTCTAAAGTACCCCACCAGCCCCAGGAACGCACGTACCTATTTCTTTGTTTGGGGTCGGGAATACTGCCGGACTGCTGTGATCTTTTTTTCCTGTGGCTTCAGCAGTCCCCGGCCGATGCTGTACCCCGGGTACTGTGCCTCCTTCAGCCCCAGATGGCATTTTCTTGGGTTCACTGTGAGCCCAGCCCGCCGCAACTCCTTGAGGACTCTGTGCTGTTGGTATAGATGATCATCCCAGCTCTGAGAGTGGATCACTACGTCATCCAGGTAGGCCGCAGCAAAGTCCCAGTGGGGGTGTAGGACGACATCCATCATGCATTGAAATGTCACCGGGGCTCCGTGCAGCCCAAAAAAAAGAACCCGTTACTGCCAGTGTCCTGAAGCTGTATTAAACAATGTTTGGGGGCAGGAGGTGGGAGTGAGTTGGACCTGCCAGTAGCCCTTCTTCAGATCTAATGTGGATATAAACCAGGCTCTCCCTAGACGCTCCACTAGTTCGTCCACCCTCGGCATCGGGTAGCTGTCGAACGCCGAGACCTCATTGAGCTTGTGGAGGTCGTTACAGAGACACAGGCTCCCATCAGGCTTGGGCACCACGACGATGGGGCTAGACCAGGGGCTGGTGGACTTTCGATGATCCTGTCTCTGAGCACGGTGTCCTCTTCCGCCTTTATAGCCTGATGCCGGGCCTCCGGCACTCGGTAGGACCGCTGCCTGACGATAACTCCGGTGGGTGTCCTGATGTAGTGTTGGGCCACATGGGTCTGCCCGGGCTCCAGAGAAAAAACATCCCTGAATTAGGATTCAATTTCCTCCAAGTCATGCCACTGGGTCAGGTGTGCTCAATCATGGAGCGGAACGGAGAGGGTTGGGTTTCCCAGGCCTCTCTGGCAAAGTCCAATAGTCTCCGGGGTCGCCGTCCAAACAGAAGCTCAAACGGGGTGAAGCCCGTCTAGGCCTGAGGTGTTTCTTGGACGGCGAACAGCACATATGGGAGGAGTAGGTCCCAGTTCCGGCTTTTGCCCTTAATGACCCGGTGGAGCATGCATTTTAAAGTCTTACTGAACCTTTCCACCAGGCCGTCTGTCTGTCTGTGAATGGTAAACTGAAGTCCCAAGATGGTGGATCTGCAGCAGCCGACACAGGTCCCGCATCAGGCAGGAGACAAATGGGGTACCCTGGTCCGTAAGGATGTCCTTTGGTATTCTCGCCTGACTAAATAACAGGACGAGCTCCCTTGCGATGTTCTGAGAGGTGGCATAATCTACCAGGACCAGGATGTATTCGTGGCCATGGTCGGACTTCGGCAGTGGCCCTACGAGGTCCATCCTGACCCGCTCAAAGGGGACTCCGATAATCAGGAGGGGGATGAGTGGCGCAGGGGCCAGTTTGTGGGGGGAGGTTATCTGAGAACTTGGACACGCCTGGCAGAAGCACTCCACCTCAGCCACCATCCCCGGTCAATGGAACTGGTCACAGATCTTCTCCAGGGTGTTTCTTGGTCCCAAATGGCCTCCCAGTGGGTGGGTGTGGGCCAGGTGCATGATGATGGCAGTCTTGGTTCTGGGAACAACGAAGAGATCACTCGGCCCTCCCCTTCGCTCTCTGTGGTAGTATAAGAGGCCTCGCCGAGTGAAGAAGTAGGAGTCAGGTAAGGCCTGGTTGGGTTGTTACTCCTCCTCGTCAACCCATAGAACCTGGCCCCAGCAGTGCTTCAATCAGTCATCCTTTTCTCTTGGCCGAAATCTCCCTCGCGAGCGACTTGCTGGCTGACACACAGGAAAGACATCTTGGAATTTTCCAAGATGGCGGCGCGGCAGTAGCACGCAGCGGCCACTCCGGATCCGAAAATGGTGCTTTTTTTGTGCTATT
>JAQQZR010000005.1:6676864-6687723 GCA_030068235.1 Notoglanidium macrostoma
TTATGTCAACAACCGCTCAACTAAGTAAAGAGAAACAACAGTCCATCATTATCCAGTCTCTTTTAAAGTCAGAAAAATAAAGAAATAATTGAATTAGAAGGTGACCCCAAACTTTTGACCGGTAGTGTACACACAGTGTGCTCAACATGTATACACTCTCCAGAATTCACGTCAGATGCGTAGCGTAGTGACTGTAATTGAATCGCAGGTTAAAATAAACTCGTGCTGTACGTCACACTCACCATTTCAGAAGTGTGTTGTGTGTTAATCTGGAAGCAGCGTAACCAGGAACTCATTTCAGACGGATGAGAAAATATACAAAATGATATCACCATTGCTTTCCTGATCTGTACAGTTAAATACAGTCACAAAAAGAAAGTACACCCTCCTTCAGTTCTGTTTGTTTTAAATCAGGGCCTCAATAACAATTGTGTGATCTTCAGCAACATCTATAAACAAACAAATAAGCTCAGCTAACAGTAAAAAAAAAACAGATTTCAACATGATGTCATTTTTCACCTATAGAAAGTCTGTAGTCGTTGGTGAGGACGACAAGAAAAGAAAAAGGAGTGACTGTGGATAAGTGTGATGTGCCTGAGTGTTTCAGGTCATACTATTATTTAATCATTTAAAGCATAATCTACCATCAAACACTGTCTCCATATTAATAACGCGGTCAGGAGACAGCTTTATAACACTAAAATGGAATAAAATAACGTAAGACAAAACCAAAACGGAACATTATTAACCCTGATCTCAATTTCTGCAGCGGTTTCGTCTCTGTCTCTCACCTCCATAAATCAGTGTCTAGCTCTCTGACTACTAGCTTTCTAACAGTAACAAGGGAAATGCTTCATCCTGATTGGCTAATCCTGTTCCTCATCACAGCAGCTGCTAGCCAATAGAATGGGACGATATGATAATCAGTCTAATAAATATTATTAGCTAATAGTGCATCAGTTGTTTTTATTTGTCATATGTATGCTAACACAGGGTCAACATTACAATGAAATAAGGGCTGTAGTGCAGACACCAGTATTGCACATTAGAGAAAGTGACATGTGTAATATCAATAATTGCACATTGTACAAAATGACATGTTTAAGTACCAAAAATTTCACTTTGGGGAAAAGTGACAAGTTAAGTAGTAAGTGACAAATTAAGCACTACTTGACATTGCAGACAGAAAGCAGTCTAGTGGTATATTGGTAACCTGTACACTGTGAGATGTTTAGCTTCTGGAGTTAAGGAGTCTGATGGCCTGATAATAAAAGCAGTTCTTAAGTCTGGTAGTTCAATTCAATTCAATTTTATTTGTATGGCGCTTTTAACAACACATTGTCACAAAGCAGCTTCACAGAAGTATATAAATTCTGAATATAAACTTATTAATCTATAATTTTATTTATATATATATATATATATATATATAAAATTTAAGTCCTATACCATTGTATGAGAACTGCTCATGTCAACAGCAGTCCAACGCCATCTTCACATTCTAGGTGTATGTTTAGGCAGTTCATATGGTGCCGTTCTGAACAGGGCTGATTAGACAGGGTGAGAAAGAGATGTGGTGCTTATTTACTGTGGTGATTAGACCAAAGCATGTCACACACATTCCATTAAGACCTCTGGGAACTGGGTCAACTTGTGGAAACGTGGTACAATGCATCACCTTTAAATGAGTTTATAGAAAAACCGTTAATAGTCTGTGGTTATGGCACTTTGAGGTCTCAGAAGCGCTGACGTGCCACGGGCAGAATGTGTTTACCCCGCTGTGCTGTAGGACTCACCTCCTGTAGCTGAAGGTGTGAGTTGCATCTCTGTGTTCATTTATTTAGCTAGGACAGTTCTGTAAACAGAATGTAAACAGACCACCTGTCAGCCAGAGAGCAGGCTTCTGTTGTTTATATATAAATCTTTTGTTATTTGTAGGCCAAGAACAGAGCAATGCACTACCTCTACTACATCGAGAGATACAATGACCACACCAGTAAGTCACGTGTGTGTGTGTGTGTGTGTGTGTGTGTGTGTGTGTGTGTGTGTGTGTGTGGGACATAAGATGACTTGGCTGTTTGCCCTGAGGTAGTAACAGAGTAAGGTGTGTTTGTTTACACTCTGTGACCTGTGTGTGTAACTGTGTTTGTTTGTGTTTACCTCCTGTTGTAGTTTATCAAGATATTGAGTCGACATTCAAGAGAACCACACTGCGCATGAAAAAACAGAACAAAGGTAAACAACAAAGATCAAATTATTGTTGTTTTTTATTATTTACTATTATTATTTTTTATTATTATTATTATTGTTAATTTTAAATGTCTAGTAATGCAATCATAATGGTTACATATAATAATAATAATAATAATAATAATAATAATAAAGAGCTTGTTTCAGCATTTAATTTGTATATTATTTAAGTTGGGGGGGTGTTGCTAGGGGGCAGTGTCACCTCAGTCGTGGTGTTACTGTATTAGCCACGTCTTTCAGTGATTCAGCCGGGTGATAAACGTCCACACTGGAATTAGCGGGTGTCAAACAAGGAAATATGATGAATTTGCATAAAAAAAATTAATGTGGTAAGGATTCTAGATTAATGATGTGTTTATGGTGACAGCCATAATTATAATATTCAAATTAAAATGAAATATAATTTAATCGGTACAAAATAATCACTGAAAAACATGAATTTTTGACTATGAACATGAATGAATGACTGTTTAAAAGGAATAACATTTTTAGCAGATCATTTTTTTTTTTTATTCCTGTGTGTTTTTGTGTTTGAACTGTGTGTGTGTGTAGGATACGGGCTGCACTGTCACAGGGCTGTAATAACTCTGTGTAAACTGATCGGGATTAAGGACCTGTACGCTAAGGTGGAGGGATCAGTCAATCTGCTTAACATCACCCGCGCTCTCTTCCAGGGCCTGGCCAATCAGGTGAGAGCTTCATCACCATGGAGACATCATTACCATGAAGGAGTTAGTATAGCGTGCATATACGGAGACACTAACATGAACCTGAGCTGATCATGAAAGGAAGAGATTCCAAAACAAATCCATTAAATAATGAATTTATTAATGAGCAAGACTAACTGTTTGATCGGGACAAAAGTAATAGCACCCTGTACAAGAAAGTGTTTGTCTAGCAGCAGATGTGCTTCAGTGGCTGAGCTGCATTACTACGTGCCACTCTTAGGAGGCGCTCTTTTACTGATTGGGCAGTATTTATTCATGTATGGCTTTTATGGAGTTTTGTGGGCATGGCTAAATGTAAAAGTGCTGTCTGTGAATGCATTTGGTAAATTACAGCTGACTAAGAAGAAAATTTGTGAATCTGGTGGTAATATTTAGTTCAGTTTGGCCATGAGAGTGTTCACACACAGCTTTACTGAAAGTGTAATAAAAGAAAAAAGTTCTGAAGTGTTCATGCAACAAAACTCTGAATTTCTCTTCAGTAAATTTTCATCTCCTCTCTCTTCCTCTCAACTTTTTCTTTCTTCTCTTATTGTTTCTGTCCTCTTCATTGCTGATTTTATTGTTCATGGTAATTCAGCTTGTGTGTTTATGTAGATAACATTAATCATGCTAACGGTTCAGTGACGAGTCAGAGAGCCGCGTCAGCGCTGAGTGCCGAAAGTACAGAGACAGGAAGCTGAGTGTCATCGTCAATCAGCCTCATTGTCCTCGTCTCGTTAGCGGCATCTCCTTTGTCTGAGTATCTGAATGAAGATGTTAAAGCTCTGCCACTTCTGCTGCAGCTTCATGAACACAATATGAACATTACAGAAACTATTTGTTTTCAGTCCCAGCTGTGTGTGTGTTTTTACTGTGGCCTCCATAAGGATAAAATACAGCCTTATTTAGTATAGTAGTAGTAATAATAATAATAACAAATTCACACCACCTTGATGATCTTTCCGTTCTCATGAATCATTAAGAAACAACACAAGAATAGTAATGAGTAAATAGGAACACGTGAAATTATAAAAATTGCATGCATGCGCGTGTGATTGCGTGTGTGTGTGTGTGTGCGCAGGAGACACACCAGATGCTGGCTGACAGGAAGCAGCTGAACGTGGTGGAGTTTAGTGAGGAGCAAGGGCCGTTGCCCATGGTGGTTGCGCGGCCGCAGCTCGGAGCCCGGAGCGATCCGGAGGTGGAGGACGACGTTCCGAACACGAAGCTGCACTGGGCCGACGTTCAGCTCGCTCAGGGCATGAAGCGTTCGGTGTGGGCCGGCGTCAAGAGAACCATCTGGTGATAAGTTTCACAAAAACGCATGTCTGATCACCGAGACCGAGTCTGAAACCTCAAACCAGATCCAAATGCCCTGACTGGGAGAACCAGAGAACCCAAACAGTGTAAAGTTCTGAGCACAGAACCAGCACTCAGTGTGGGTCAGAACCAAGACATCCACCTGCACCCTGTTTATCCTTATTTTTATTATTGTTAAAGATTGAAAATGAAATAAATGTTTAAAAAGAAATGTTTCTCTTGTTCTCTTGTTTTTAATGAATCAGACGTTCTCACGTTTTAGAGATTTATACGATTAAATAATGAAGGTAATAATTATAAAACTTAAAAAAATGTAATTGATGAACATATTAGTGGCAGTCCAAGTGTTGTGAACATAGATTTTTTTTACAGTGCTGTTCATAAGTTTTCACCCCCCTTTAAACCTCTCCACAGTTTGTAACGTTTAGGTCTGGGAACAGTTAAATTTTTGGTCTTCATTCTGACTCTCAGGACTGCAACCTGATGAGGCCTCCTGCTCCTGCAGCTCATCCACCTGCTTTTCAGTTCAGTTCAGTTTTATTTGTATAGCGCTTTTAACACCTGACATTGTCACAAAGCAGCTACACAGAAGTATATAAATTCTGAATATAAACTGATGAATCTAAAAATGTATCTATATATAGTATCTCCCTAATGAGCAGCCTGTGGCGACGGCGGCAGGAAAAACTCCCTGAGACGACAAGAGGAAGAAACCTTGAGAGGAACCAGACTCAAAAGGGATCCCATCCTCATCTGGGTGGTGCTGGATAGTGCGCTTACAGCTAACACACTTCTGTAACTGTGTGTTATAGGGTCAAAAAAGTACAGTTCCATAATTCAGTATAGTTTAACATAAAGTCTGTTCTGTCTCAGCTGAGGCACTGAGGGAGATCTGAGTGCACGACTGTTGGTGGTCATTTGAGTCCTATGCCATTGTAGCAGAACCGCTCATGTCAACAGCAGTCCAACACCATCTGCACAGTTCTAGGTGTGTGTTGAGGCAGTTCATATGGTGCCGTCATCAACAGGATCAAGTGGTTTCCAAGTGATGGCTCCAACAGGAGTAGAATATTCAATTCAGTTCAATTTTATTTGTATAGCGCTTTTAACAACAGACATTGTCTCAAAGCAGCTTCACAAAAGTATATAAAATATTGTGTGCTGAGTGCTAGCAGGAACTCTGGCAAGGCTAGATATGACAGCATAATAAAAAAAATACAATTTGTCATCACAGCACAGCTGTAAACACTGATGATCTGAATTACTGTAGGCTTCCTGCCAGCTAGAACCGGCCTAGCTGTTCTCCTCTGATCTCTCCCGTCATCGAGTCCACAGATCTGCAGCTCACTGGATTTGTTTTTCGCACCATTCTGTGTAAACTCTAGTGGCGGATGTGTGCAAATTCCAGAAGACTCCCAGCAGGTTGTGTAAATCGCGCAGCAACACCCTCGCCTCACTCAGCGTCCCTCTGATCACATTCCCCTTCCTTTTTCCTTCCTTCCTTTTTTAACTTGTTTATCCTCTTCTGGTGATTTCAAGTAAGCTGAAGAATTATTGGCACCCTTGGTAAATATGGATTAAAAAAAGTTTATTAAACCTGTCTTCATGGTTAATCTCACCCTGAAAATACGACAAATCTAATTAAAGTAAATTTATTCTAAGAGAAACAAATCCTCAAAAAGTGACATTAATGATACTGGTTTAATGGTGAAATAAAGAGGTATTAAAAACTACGTTCTCTACACGTAAACGTTCTAACGCCTCTCACTCTCTCTCTCTCTGTCTCACACACACACTTGTTTAGAGATCTAAAGCTCCCTGTTCTTGTGATTATTATATAATTATAGATCATAATTAATACAGCTAACCTGTGTGTGTGTGTGTGTGTGTGTGTGTGTGTGTGTGTGTGTGTGTGTGTGTGTGTGTGTGTGTGTGTTGAATAAGTAATCAGTCGGTCATGTTATTGTCCTTAGTCTCAGAGATACTTCGTTAAATATTTATGTGTGTATGAGAACAAAAGGAGGTGATTCAACACACACATCATCACATTACATTTTATGGTCTTTTATATTAACTGTTCATATTATATATATATATATATATTTCAATAATGAAAACATTTGAATTGTTTATAATTATCAATATAGAAATATTCATTTATACTATTAAGTAATATAATTACAATAATTAATGTATTGTATTAATAAATATTGTAATCTAATTATTGTAACATTAGAATAAATAATTTAGATTTTTTATTAGCACTATTTAAACAACCTAATATTCTGCAATGCCGTTCCCTACTCTGTGATTTCTAAAACCTTTTTTTCCATAATTAATTACTGATTGTGTTCTGTGTTAAGTGGCTGTGTGGAACCTTAGCTTCTGCACCACTGAGATGTTTATTAGTTGGTGAAACTCCGCTTTTATTTAAGGTGTTAAAGTATCTAAAAATATGCTTCCTGCAACAGAACCCCCTTTCCGTGGGAATGATGACTGTAACTGAAGGAAGAAGTCAAGTCCAGCATGAGTCATGTTTAAATCCTGAATCTAGGAATCACCAGGAATCATCAGGAAATCCAAAATCTCCTGCTCATCAATATAGAGAGGTTTTATTATCCTGTAAGTATAAAGTGACACCGCTGAGTCACGCTGAGTCTAAAAGACGAGCCGTGTTCCTGCTGCCAGCGAGTGATGAGGCTTTTTGTAGAGATGAACAGCAGTGACAGGTTTATTCTGAAGAGAACCACAAAAGTGCTCCTGCTAAAGAGAACTGGAGCTGATAATATTACCATCCCACAGCCAACATCGAGGAAGCATTTTATTATTACAGAGACGCCCTGGCTGGCTGACGGAGAGAAAAAAGGTGCTTGTGAGTCCTGCTGCCTCTCTCTGTGTGCCTTCACACTGGCCTTCAGGTGACCATCAGGTGCTCTCAGACCAAACTGTATCAGGAACTCACTGAGAGGAACTATACACTGTGGAGCTCTGCTGAGAACTACACATCCCCAAGGCTTTTTTCTGTTTGCATTCGCACCGCCAGCAGGAACACTGAAGTGACGTGAGTCGGCTGAGGGTTGCCACAGTGACATTACTTCTACGTGGCACACAGCAACACATTAAGAGCTGTTGTTTACACGGCTAATGTTTTACATACATTTTTTTTAAATGCCGGTTGCTGGTGCTGCATTGGCTCATATGTTCGACCATTCAACACGCACCCATCTCTCACAGTTCCTGTTGTGCTGGGAGAGTACCTGCCCTAAAGCAGGAGCTAAAAAAGCCCTCAAAAACAGTGTTCTAAGAAATATAATCGTTACCAGTTCGTGCAGTGCACAAAAAGGGGGACTTACTCCAACAGTTCTAAGAACTGAATGAAAATGCTCTTCTGGTATTAAAGCTCATATTAATTTTCTAACCTCGCATTAGATATGTGTAAAGACATTATGAAGAAAAATAACACTTAGAATAGTGGCGGAGAATTCAAGATGGCGGCGTGGCAGTAACACGCAGCAGCCACTCCGGATCCATAATGGTGTTTTTTTGTGCCATTTTGTCTTGGCGCGACTCCGATGGCACATGAACACTGAAATTAACGGTGTTCATGTCTACCCACGAGAAACATTACTGGACATTAAGGAATACTCAGAAACCGACCTGCAGCATGACCTCTTGGAAACTCTACGTGTCCTCGGGTTGCTGCGGAAACCAGGCCTCCTGTCCTCGGCGTCGCCTGATGCCAGCGCCCGGGGGAGAGTCCGCTGAAAGCGGTGTGCAAGGAAGCGGAAGCACGGCAAGCAGGCGGGGGTCCGTGCTAGGCTAAGAGCTAATCCTAGCCGACCGGCTCACTTAAAAATTTTTGCACATCTACCGCTACCTTTTTGTCACTACATTTGGATTAGCACTGTACTCTCTTGTCTTGTCTCGTGATGTCTGTACTGTCTCGTGGCAGTGTTTGTCTTTTGCCTTGTCTCGTATGTCTACACTGTCTCGTGGCAGTGTTTTTGTTTTTGTCTTTTTGTCTGTCTCGTTATGCCTGCACTGTTTGCAGTGTTCGCACACTTGCATACTCTGCACTTTGTTGTTTTTGCCATGTTTGCACACGTGCACCTTTTGTACCTCTGTTCTCTTATATGTAGCACCTTGGTCCTAGAGAAACGTTGTCTCATTTCACTGTACACTGTACCACATGTATATGTTGAAATGATAATAAAAGCAACTTGACTTGACATGGAAGGAAAAAGCAGCGATCGATATAACAATATGTAAATATCATTATCTTGAATCTCAGTACTGGAGTGTGATAGGAACATCAAATGTTTCTCCTTCGCTCCTGGCGAAGTCTTCACCTAACTGATGATGTGACTTTGGGAAAAATCTAATGAAATAAAAAAATCATCCAAAAAACCCCAACAAAGGTTAACCGCTTAGAGTTACTTAGGGTTAAAAATTTGGCATTCTTCCATCGTCTCCATATTCACACCATTATGAAAAAAATTTACTTTCTCCAGTCTTCTCCATATTCACACCATTGGTTACTGAGATGACGTAGACAGGAGCGCAGTTTGTTTTGTCCCATCACACTCTGACCTCAAAAATGTAATCTGTTTATAAAATCGCAGCTATCACCAGCTATACAATTTGAAGATGATTCAATTCAATTCAATTCAATTTTATTTGTATAGCGCTTTTAACAACAGACATTGTCTCAAAGCAGCTTCACAAAAGTATATAAATTCTGAACATAAACTTATGACTCTATACATTTATCTATATATACCCCTAATGATCAGATGATCAGTTGAGGTTCACAGTACTGAGTCTCCTTATGCACAAATCTGCACAAACTCAGAGTTTCACTGTAATGCTAAGAACTGACTATTTGATGGAACGCTTGGAGAATGATCAGTATGGTGGAATTTCAGAATTCAGCATCATGCTGTTTGGTCTCCATGGTGCACTTGAGACTTGGATATTTACCAGGATAAAAACTATATTTTACACCACATCAGAGGAAGAACATGGAAAGGGGAAAGACTGACTGTATATTCTCACTAATTTACGCTTTAAAATGTTTAATGTAATGTGACCAAAAATCTGTAGATTTTATTAACTGGAATATGAAATATTGTACCTGGAGCCTCCGATCTCAGCTTCTGAGTGCATGAAGAGCATGGAGCCGGGCCTGTTGTCTTAGTCCTGATCTCCCTAATCCATGCTGTGAGTTTGATTAAAATCTGAGTGGATCAAAGATTTTGACTAAACATGACTACAACCCTTAAAGTGCTTTGGCTGAAAAAATTTACTTCTTCTGATCTTCATATTCACACCGTTGGTTGCTGAGGTGAAGACTTGAGCGTGGTTTGTTTCACACTCAAACGCTGAGATTTAACCATAATATGTGTACACATTTGTAATAACACACCAATTATACCATTTAGAACTAATCAGGGTTTATAGTAGTGATTCCTAGAACTGAACATTTCTGGACAAAGACCTCCGTTGTTTTGCCTGGAATCTGTTGGGGCCACTCTCCAAGTTTTGGAGTCACAGCCCTCTATTACTATTGGAACCACTTTGGACTTCACCTTCCACATCTGCTCCAGTTGTTCCTTCAGGCCTTGGTACTTTTCGATCTACTTCCGGTGCGCCCAACGAGTGGCAGCCTGTTACGGCAGCACTGCTCACATTTGAGATTTTCTTTTTTTATTCTCGTAACTTTTTAGCTTAAGTCTTAGCAATTTAAATCTGACATCATGCACTATTTCGTGTTAGTTCTGGTTATTTTTGTTTGGTACTTTTTACTTTTTTCACCCATGTTGGGACCCGATGCGTGGCTCCTTTGTTTTCACTCGAGATCAGCTGTAAGCACTGTGCCCCGCTACGGTGCTGCCAGCGGTCAGACCCGACATCTCCAGTGAGTTGAGGAGGAAGAGAAGGGGTGTCGAGCCGGGAGGGAGCACCGTTGCCTGGGAAGGATAAGATATAGACCACCTCTCCCTTCTGTAATCATGGGAAATGTAAGATCTCTCACCAACAAGATGGATGAGCTAGTGGCACTGACCAGGTTCCAGTCTGAATTCCGGCAGTGTAGCATCATGATGCTTAACGGAGACCTGGCTAACACTGGACACAAGCGTGGCACTGCCTGGCTTCCAGCTGCTTTGGGCGGACAGAACAAAGGAGAGTGGTAAGAGGAAAGGAGGGGGTCTGGCAGTGTTTGTGAATGACAGATAGTGTAACCCTGGGCACATCACTGTGAAAGGCCGGTCATATCAGGTGACATGGAAGGGATCCACTTCTACTCCACGCAAGCTCTCCACTGGTGTCCCTCACGGCTCGGTACTTGGTCCTCTTCTGTTTTCCATCTATACTAGATCTCTTGGTGACTTAATATCTTCACATGGGTTCTCGTACCACTGCTATGCAGACGACACTCAACTAATCCTCTCTTTTCCTCCCTCAGAGAGTAATGTTTCTGCCTGGATTTCTGCATGTCTGGCAAACATCTCATCATGGATGGCAGCTCATCAGCTGAAACTCAATCCCAGCAAAACAGAACTGCTATTCATCCCAGCTGAT
>JAQQZR010000005.1:6696062-6709021 GCA_030068235.1 Notoglanidium macrostoma
GTGTGTGTGTGTGTGTGTGTGTGTGTGTGTGTGTGTGTGTGTGTGTGTGTGTGTGTGTGTGTGTGTGTGTATGTTCTTACCTGAACTATAAGGTCTCCCTTCTCATGTCCTGTGAAAGAGCCGAGAGCCACATAGTACAAATCACTCTTTTGAACAGTTAATGTCCTTCTATCTTCACCTTCATCATCCTCCTCCTCCTCCTCCTCCTCCTGCTCTTCATCATCATCTTCTTGTGCAGCATCTTCCTCATCCTCTTCACCCTCTTCCTCCTCACTGTCTTCCTCATCCTCAGCTGAGCTAACACACGTCAGGATTTAAAAAGGCAAATCAATTTGGAGTAGAAACCAGGATGAGTTAAAGTGTGTGTGGAGTGTGAGAAGAGTGTGTGTGGTGTGTGAAAGGAGTGTGTGTGGGGAGTGTGAGAGAAGTGTGTGTGGAGTGTGTGTGGAATGTATGTGGAGTGTGTGAGGATTGTGTGAGGAGTGTGTGAGGATTGTGTGTGTAATGTGTGTGGAGTGTGTGAGGAGTGTGTGAGGAGTGTGTGAGGATTGTGCGAGGAGTGTGCGAGGAGTGTGCGAGGAGTGTGTGAGGATTGTGTGTGGAATGTATGTGGAGTGTGTGAGGAGTGTGCGAGGAGTGTGTGAGGATTGTGTGTGTAATGTGTGTGGAGTGTGTGAGGAGTGTGTGAGGAGTGTGTGAGGATTGTGTGAGGAATGTGTGAGGAGTGTGTGAGGATTGTGTGAGGAGTGTGTGAGGATTGTGCGAGGAGTGTGCGAGGAGTGTGCGAGGAGTGTGTACTTGTCCTGGGGTTGTACTGTCAGAGCTCTGAGTTTCTCCTGTAAAGTCCTGAGTCGCTCCTCCTCCTGCCTCTTCCTCTGATCATAATTCCCTACAGGAGCCCATTCATCTGCCTGAGAGAGAGACAGATAAAAGCAAGACAGAGAGAGACAGTGAGAGAGACAGAGAGAGAGAGAAAGATAGAGAGGGTGACAGATAGAAAGACATAGAGTCAGACAGATAGAGAGTGACAGATAAAAGAAGACAGTTGGAGAGACAGAGAGAGACAGGTAAAGAGAGATAGAGAGAGAGACAGAGAGAGAGGTTGAAAGACAGAGCATAAGACAGATAGAGAGGGAAAGATAAAGAGAGACAGTTAGAGAGACAAAGAGAGAAGCAATACCATATATCATTGTTTATAATCCAATAAACTGTGCCTTCATTTACAGTCCTGTGTGTACCAGTGAAGGAGGCGTGGCCTCTCTGTGTCAGTCACACTGAAGGAGGCGTGGCCTCTCTGTGTCAGTCACACTGAAGGAGGCGTGGCCTCTCTGTGTCAGTCACACTGAAGGAGGCGTGGCCTCTCTGTGTGTCTCAGTGAAGGAGGCGTGGCCTCTCTGTGTGTCTCAGTGAAGGAGGCGTGGCCTCTCCATGTCAGTCACACTGAAGGAGGCGTGGCCTGTCATTTATTTACAGTGTATTTAATAAACAGTCAGTAGGAATGAGTAAAAGGAGAAATGTTACTTTGGTTAATTTCTGCAGCGTTGTTAGCGTGTCTGTCACTGCTCTCTGTAGGTCTGAACACCTGTAAAAACACATATCATCCAGATGTGGAAAATGAATTAACATAAAGTTGTTAATGATGACATTAATGCTAATATTGATAAAAACAGAATATCCTGTAAAACCGCTGTACCTCTGTGATATCTGTGTTCTGTCTGAGACGTCTGGTCTGTTAAAGTCCTGCACCAAAGAGCCCACCTGCAGTACACACACACACACACACACACACACACACACACACACACACACACACACACACACACAATCATCTTCAGTCCTGTATGATCAACATTCAGCTCAGTTAATCACATCTGTACTGTCTTTATCCCTGCTGAAAGAACTGCTTAAAGTGAGATACTAAGGGGAAAAATTTTAAAAATACTGAAAAAATACTTTGTTTAGTCACTTTGCAGATTTCTTTTGATTAACTGGATGTATAGCACATCTGATAAACTGTAGGCATAAAAATATTAACTAAACAGAAAAATGTTTATTTCCCTTGTTTTGTTTTTGTCCACTTGCAAAACCTAGACATCTGTAAGCTCTGCCATCTTCACAATCACATCATGTCCCTGTGTCATTATAATATACACATCAATATATGTTATAAAGCTTATAAACACACTAACTACTAATTACCATCAACAGGACGAGTGGAGCGATGCACACAGACATGTCACTGTGCTGCTATATTAAATTATCAGATTAACAAAGCAAAACTAACTGCTGTAAGATATTTTTATAACAGTGCATGGTATAAACTGATAAATATATAATTTAATTTAGTCTTCTTGAGTCTTCGCACAGTGTGAAATAAACATTTAACAGTCAAAGACTAGATACTTTTTCATTATTATTAAGTATGCAATTTTATGCATATTTACTTAAAATCCTCAAAACACAAAACTTCACTGTAAGAATATAATTATCATATTTATCTGTAGTGCCCAGTCTAAAAGGTTCTGCATAGAACCCAATAACATATAGTTCTCCTTTCACATGAGCTTTCCAGTAAACTTCATTTAAATACGGTAACTAGAAGCTTTATTTAGTGAACTTAAGATTCGTGTCTTTCTCCCACACTGGAGTTTGCAGTCTTTATGCTAATCTCTTCTCCTCACAGCTAGCCCTCTGTAGCTAACTTTATCATCAGACCCGAGGAAAATAAGCGTTGGTGTAATGGCTGTATTTTGATGTGCAGTTTGTATTATTTGTGTACGTTATTACGCTCAGTAACTCAGTTAGAAACCGACCTTCCTCTCCAGCTCATCCGTTTCCTTTTGCACAGTCTGAAGGCCTCCTTTCTTTTTCGGTGCCATTTTAAACCTGTCCATCAACAAACTACTCAATGTACATTACTATTACTCATTATTTGTACATTACTTAAGCCTAGCATAGCTGATCCGTGCGACGCTGCACACGGTTGCTAAGATACCGCATAGGCAGCAGAAATGTGACGTCATCAATATGCGCCCGAATGCCCGCCTCCAGTCCACTAGATGTCGCGTTCGAAATATCGATTTAAAACAAACAAATAAATAATTGTCCACTGTTAATTCTATCCGTGGTTATAAAAATAGTATTTGGGTTTACTTATTCTATATTTTTGAAAGAGAAATAGAATATATTATTTTATTGGTAATTATATATTTTTAAAACAGTATAAAGTGTAGGCCAGACTAGGTAGGCCCCTTAACACTCTCTGCAGCCTGAACACGGTTATTTAACACGGAGTCGGTGTGGTTCCTCACTATAGTGGTTCAGCTTTTATTAATTCGTTTACAGATTTTATTTTTGTTTTGTATGTTGTTCTGTTTTTTGTAGCCCCCCCCAACATTGATTTGTTTATGCTGTTTACATTGCTGTCTATATGTATATGATCTTTGATTTATAAAAAATAAAAATAATTAAATTGATATTAAAATATAACAGATGGAATGGAAATAGAGGCTTTAAAAATTGTAAATAAATTTTAAAAAATTGTATTATATATATACACAGCTTCCCTGTGACACAGATGGATAAAGCGGGATGGCTGGATGGATAGATGGACATATATATATATATATTTTTTTTAAGTTTCTTGAAACAAGCAGTAATAAAGTCTCAAAAGATGCACAGCTACAGATTTATTCTAACATCAGATTTAGGTTTAAAATGAAAATGTTTTGTAAATGGGAAACTCATCAAGTCCTGACAGTGTGATCAAAATACTTAAATAACAAATAATCCAATAGTCTAATAAATTTATAAAATTTCATATAATAAATTTAATAATTTAGTCCAATAAATAAAGAGAAAGAAAATGAGGAATAATATTCATTAGATTGAGGATTAATATAAACATGGAGAAGACTGATCCATTTAGAATTTCATGCTAAGCAGAAGGTTGTGAGTTTAAATCCCAGAGCTGTACTTCAGAGAACACAATTGTCAATCAGTAAACTATTTTATTGATTCCATTTATACAGCTTATTTATAAGACCTTGTAACAAAACATCCCTAATAAAATGCTTTTATCCAAATAAAAATCAGTGTAAAGTGTTTGTAAAAAGACTGCATCACCACCCATGTGGGTGTTTTTGTGTTTCTCATTATCGTGTCGGGACAAACAGAAGAAGCTCTGAATATCAGGTCAGGTTTGCAGATCCAGGCTCTGAAGTCAGAGGTCAGAGAGGAGGAAGAGAAGAGTCACTGGCTTCGGGACACCTGATACAGATGAAGAACAGCAAGTTAGAAAATCAAAAAGCGCCAAATTATATAGTTATATTAATTACACATAAAATAAATTGCAAAACAGCACAAACTACTGGCTTTTATATAGCACTGCATAAATTGTTTATTTTTTAAATAATAAAAGCTAATCCATTTTACTGCAGAGCATTAAAAGTCAACATGAATTATGCAGACATGTTATTAAAATGCACGTGTAAAATGCATTATTAATGCATTACTGTGCTGTGGCCCACCCTGTGCCACCCCATGTAGAAACACTAGTGACAGGTTTTCTGGTTATTTTCAAAGAGTCAAATATTTTGTCTCAAAGTCAAATGAGATTCAAACTGCTTGTTGCCATTTTTGTGATGCTGTGAAATGTGATTATTGTTCTTATGTTGTGTTTCGTGAAATCTTACTCTAACCCATTAATAACCAAAAGGACTTTACATCTGATTTTATAAATGGATCCCGTCACAATGATTCATTCAGACAGCTGAGAGTCAACCACACGGCTCACTATTCCCATTAATGACCAGCTCAAATGGTGAAAAGTTTTACAATGAAACATACTGATTAAGTCACGCTGCTGGAGAGCTGGCACTGAATACACCTGGAACAGAAACAACCTGCAACCTACAACAGAAAGAAAGGACTCAAAGAGATAAGTCTAATGGCTGACTCAAAGAACCGACTCAAAGAACCGACTCGAGTCGATTCAAAGTACCAAATCAAAGTTCTGACTCAAAGAGGAAACTCTAACGCCCGATTAAAGAGTCGACTGAAGGAGCCGAATCAACGAGCAAATTTAAAGAGCAGATTCACAGAACCGACTCAAAGTGCCGAATAAAAGAACTCACTTTAAGAACTGAATTAGAGAGCTGATTCGCTTGAGGACGACGCGTTACTTATTAAGACCTGCTCACAGACTGACACGTGCCTGTCCTGGTCCTGGTCCTGGTTCTGGTTCTGTTCAGGCCAGGTCCAGCTTCTTCTGGGTCTCCGTCAGTTTGTCCTGCAGCCGCTTCTTCCTCCAGTCCAGGAACTTCCGGCGCGCGCGGTTCGCCTGCCAGCCTGCCAGGAACCCTGCGGCGAAGGAGATCAAAATGGCGACATGCAGTGTCCTGTCCGAGATATCAGCCATGTTCACACACTTTCGCACTGAGCTCTGGAACCTCAGAACCCGTTTGTGTTTGTGTTACAGCTGTACTGTTTCACCTCCCACTCTCCTTCAGCAGCACGCACACCGGCTCTGTGCCAATCCCACCCATACTCACTACATAGTGCACACTACATGCTGCCGCTGACGCCCAATTAAAGGGAGTTAGAATTGCGTCACCTCCAGTATAAACAGTCAAATGTAGGTTTGTTTGATTGTTAATTGTTAAACAGCGCCCAAACGTAATCACAGAAACTTGTTGGTGACCGAAATCCAATTAGCCTTTGCACCCTATGTAGTGCTCTTCGTGTCCATTTCTCACGTAGCCTTTGTATCACGTGATCTACGGCGATTCTACAGGTCCAAACTGATGACGCGAGAAACCTGTTTTTGCGCTGGCTGAGATTAAGTTTTATGTGAGGTTTTTTTATTATGTAAATATTGAGTAAAAGGGGATGGTCACCGACAATATTTTAAAGTGTTGTTAGTTAAAAGTAAGACAAAGTATACATCAATATAATCAATATACTTTAAAATAGAAAAATGAAGCTAATCTTTTAAACAATGAAGTCTCAAAGTATAGTGGGGACATTTTTGTTGCATGCATTTTGCATTTTCGTTTATTATGGTTGTAAAGGCGGTATGGTTGTACACACACACACACACACACACACACACATACACACACACACACACACACACACACACATTTACTTATGCATTATATTGATTTAGTTATTTAGTAATTATTCAGGCTGTTGTGTTCATTGTGTTAACTCTACTAAGGATACAACGTTCATTTTTTTATACAAAAACAAGAAATAATAAACAAAATAAATGGAAACTAACTAAAATAATATTTTTTGTAGTTAGCAGTTGTAGTTTATAAGTATTAAAAGTTTTGGTACTAACAAAACAATATTTTATTTCCAGATCAATAAATATATACTGAATTAATTAGATAAATAAACCTCTTTGGATATGACCAGTCTCTAAAAAATCTTTTGGCTGTTTAAAACCAATCAGTAATATTGTATAACCATTCATAAGTACTATTAACAACAATAATACAAATGTTGTTAAAAATGTAATTCACAACCACCGACACAGACACTTCCGCGATGGGCGTGTCTTTCCCGCCTTCCATGTTGCTTCGCAACAGCCGTGTCTGTTCGTGCGCATGCGCAGTGCGCTCGGGAACCTGGGTGCTGATGCTGATTCAGGATGCGGGCGAAGCGAGACGGAGGCTGAGGGGAAATGCTGCAGCGCCGAGCGGGACACAATGCTCCGTGTTCCTCACGCCTCTCGCTCTGAAACTCTCCTGCGGCCACAGAAGAGCAGGTCAGACATCTTATTTATTCCTTCTTTTTATTGTCCGCTGTGACGGCGCGAGGGGCGACTTTATTAGCTTTGTTGGCATTGTTAGCCTATCGTGTGGTCGTTAGCTAGCTTGACATGGAGGAGGCTTATTAAAAAAATACTTGTAAATTATATCCTATCGTGTAGTAAAGAAAGAACCACAATTAATCCCACATACGTGCGGTGTAACGGAGTCCGTCATCCATTGATAGAGATTTCTGGGAGTTGTAGTTTTTGGTTCTTGGACTAGCTGTGTCTACGGCCCCTGTAAGAACTACACATCCCAGAATGCGTCTCGCGCACCGCTTCGGTTGATGGATGAGCGCCGAGCCAATCAGAGATTAACAAACGCGGATTGTGGGCGGGATTAGAACTCCGTCACCAGGGCGACGCCCAGGTTTGATCCTTCCGCTGCAGTGCGGAGACAAAACTAAGGCCAAACCTGCACAGTAATGTAGTAAAGACTGCGCAGAAAGAACAGCGCGCGCGCGGAGGGAGCGGTACTGTTCCCATACACTCTGTAGGGCACTAGTGAGCGGTTTGGGACGCAGCCCAAATAATCACAAATCACAGTTTCAAGGTGATGCTGTAACACTAACACACACACACACACACACACACACACACACACACACACACACACACTGTCCCCATACTCACACTGTAAAATTAGTATTCACTCACTCACCCTCTGATTTGTGTAGAATTTGATTTCTCATCTCATTTGCAATCTATTTATTTATTTGTTTATTTGTTTACAAACATATTTATTTTAATGCACATAAACACTAAAAAAGCAGAACTATTTCCTTTGCTTGCTCTAAAAGTGATCACGCTGAGGACATTTTTTTTGTGAAATTGTCTCCTGAATAAAAAAGTTTGCATCCCCTGTGAATTGGGGATAAAGTAAAATGTTTTATATGAACCAAATGAAACGCTGTAAATAAATGTAACACTTTATTTTTAGAAAGACAAGCAGTCAAATCCGCAGTCTCTCACGTCTCCACTCTTACTGCAGCCGTTTATTATTCATGACTAAAGACTAATATAAAAATAAACCTCTTATAAATGTCCAATCTGTCCTTTATTAAGCAAATAACAACACATTAATTCACTTTGTATACATGTTCATTAAAATAAAGTGTGTTTTTCTATTACATTTATCACTTTTGTCTTATGTTTTAAAAAGAAAAGGTTTTGTCCACTTCATTTTGTCCTGAGGGTGCACAAACCTTTGCACACCACAGAACAATGATGGTTCTTGTGTTTTCATGATGTATGTTCCTCCATTATGGTTGGATATGGATAACACACACACACACACACACACACACACACACACACACACACACACACACACACTCTGCTGTGTAGAGTACTTTATCAGTGCAAGTGCTCGCTGTGTCAATGTGTCTGACTCGTATGTAATGTGTAAGGAATTAATCCCTTGGGGTTGTGCTGTTAGAGGAAATTCATCATCAGGGCGGAGTAATGAGGCGGAGTCAGTCACTATCCTCTAACAGGAAGATGATTAGTTTCCTCTAGCAGCATGCAGGCTGTATGGCTGAAAGTGAAACGTTATGGAAAGCTGAATAAACTGTAAAATTGTCACTGCTCTCACGTGGACATATAAAGCACATGTTTGTGGAAAATGTCACGTCTTTAACGTGTGTTAGGATTTGGCGTATCGCGGCTGATGATCATGTCGATGCTTTCTGCTCTGATAGTTCTTATTAGTGGTTTAATTGTGTTATTATTGCAACCTGGTGGTGTTGGTCATCGGCATCCTGAGGCCGTCGCTCTTCCTCTGCGCAGAGAACACCAACTTTACTGAGATCAGACCCAGGAGAAGCTGCTGTACTCCAGTGGAACCGTAATCAGCAGTTCCACCTCATCACCATGACACACAGATCGACATTTCAGTTTGGAGTTGTAGAACTTTTCATGTTGGTGTTTGTCTGTGTCACTCCTGTAACGCTGCTCTGAACCGGACTCCTGAGGAGGTTACAGTGCACCCTCACTGCACTACTGTGATCATGTGACTGACTTAAAATGTTTTTCATGTGGATGGGAATTGTGTTTAACAGAGAAGTTAAAGCTACGGTTTCAGTAATATCCGTGTACGTGTGGGCGGAGCTGCGAACTGTACAAGCTTTACTCACAGCTTTACTCACAAGGACTGATTTCATCAAATGCTCTCAGAACTGTAAATTTTGGCACCCCTGCTGTAGAATATGAAACGGAAAACTTTTTAAACTCTCCACTTTAATAAACTTGACAGGCTTTCCAAGATTCTGCATTGCATTGATCCTTGACAACAGATTTAATATTTTATTTAACACAGAACCACAAGTAATGCTTTTTATATATTTATAGTTTCATTAATTGTTTGTGAAACAAGTAAGTTCTTGCTGTTACTTTATAGTAGCTTAAAATAGGCTAAACACTAGACAGTGTTCAGCTTACTGGTTTTCTTCTTCTTTTGTTTCATGGAGTTGTGAAGAAATGGAATAATGATTATAAGGCTGAGATTTAGATTAATAAAATAAATATCTTCATAATTGTGGATAAGATCAGTGCTGTAATTGTTTAATAGTTGAGTTAATTACAGTGTCGGTGTGATGATGTCGGTGTGATGATGGTGTGTGATAACGGTGTCGGTGTGTGATGATGTTGGTGTGTGATGATGTCGGTGTGTGATAACAGTGTCAGTGTGTGTGATGTTGGTGTGTGACAACTGTCGGTGTGTGATGGTGTGTGATGATGTCGATGTGTGATAACATTGTTGGTGTGTGATGATGTTGGTGTGTAATGATGTCGGTGTGTGATACCAGTGTCAGTGTGTGATGATGTTGGTGTGTGATGATGTTGGTGTGTGATAACAGTGTTGGTGTGTGATGACACTGTCGGTGTGTGATGACAGTGTCGGTGTGTGATAACAGTGTTGGTGTGATGCTGATGTGTGATGTCATTGTGTAATGACAGTGTCGGTGTATGATAAGTGTCGGTGTGATGATGTTGGTGTGTGTTGATGTCGGTGTGATAACAGTGTCGGCGTGTGATGACTGTCGGTGTGTGATAACAGTGTCGGTATGTGATGATGTCGGTGTGTGATGACAGTGTCGGTGTGTGATGATGTTGGTGTGTGATGACAGTGTCGGTGTGTGATAGTGTTGGTGTGTGATAACAGTGTCGGTTTGTGATGATGTCGGTGTGTGATGACAGTGTCGGTGTGTGATGATGTTGGTGTGTGATGTCGGTGTGTGATAAGTGTTGTTGTGTGATGATGTCGGTGTGATTGTGTCGGTGTTTGATGACTGTGTCGATGTGTGATAATAGTGTTGTTGTGTGATGATGTCGGTGTATGATGCCAGTGCCGGTGTGTGATGATGTCGGTGTGTGATGCCAGTGTCGGTGTGTGATAGTGTTGGTGTGTGATGATGTTGGTGTGTGATAACAGTGTCGGTTTGTGATGATGTCGGTGTGTGATGATGTCGGTGTGTGATGACTGTCGGTGTGTGATAACAGTTTCGGTTTGTGATGACAGTGTCGGTGTTTGATGATGTCGGTGTGTGATAACAGTGTTGGTGTATGATGATGTCGGTGTGTGATAATGTTGGTGTGTGATGATGTCGGTGTATGATAAGTGTTGGTGTGTGATGATGTTGGTGTGTGATGATGACAGTGTGATAACAGTGTTGATGTGTGACGTTGTCGTTGTGTGATAACTGTCGGTATGTGATGATGTCGGTGTGTGATGACAATGTCAGTGTGTGATGATGTTGGAGTGTGATAACAGTGTCGGTGTGTGATGACAGTGTTGGTGTGTGATGATGTCGGTGTATGATGACAGTGTCGGTGTGATGATGTTTATGTGTGATGTCTGTCGTATGTGATGATGTTGGTGTGTGATGATGTCGGTGTGATGATGTTTATGTGTGATGTCTGTGTCGGTGTGTGATGTCGGTGTATGGTGAGAGTGTTGGTGTGTGATGATGTCAGTGTGTGGTGATGTCGATGTGTGATGACAGTGTCGGTTTGTGACAAAGTCGGTGTGTGATGTCGGTGTGATAACAGTGTCAGTGTGTGATGATGTTGGTGCGTGATGATGTCGGTGTATGATAAGTGTCGCTGTGTGATGATGTTGGTGTGTGATGATGTTGATGTGTGATGATGTCGGTGTATGATGCCAGTGCCGGTGTGTGATGATGTCGGTGTGTGATGCCAGTGTCGGTGTGTGATAGTGTTGGTGTGTGATGATTGTCGGTGTGTGATAACAGTGTCGGTTTGTGATGATGTCGGTGTGTGATGACAGTGTCAATGTGTGATGTTGTAGGTGTGTGATAGTGTCGGTGTTTGATGATGTCGGTGTGTGATAACAGTGTTGGTGTATGATGATGTCGATGTGTGATAACTGTCGGTATGTGATGATGTCGGTGTGTGGTGACAATGTCAGTGTGTGATGATGTTGGAGTGTGATAACAGTGTTGGTGTGTGATGACAGTGTTGGTGTGTGATGATGTCGGTGTGTGATGACAGTGTCGGTGTGATGATGTTTATGTGTGATGTCTGTGTCGTATGTGATGATGTTGGTGTGTGATGATGTCAGTGTGTGATAAGTGTCGGTGTGATGATGTTTATGTGTGATGTCTGTGTCGGTGTGTGATGTCGGTGTGATAACAGTGTTGGTGTGTGATGATCTCGGTGTTTGATGACTGTCAGTGTGTGATGATGTCGGTGTCCGATAACAATGTTGGTATGTGATGATGTTGGTGTGTGATGATGTTGGAGTGTGATAACAGTGTTGGTGTGTGATGACAGTGTTGGTGTGTGATGTTGGTGTGTGATGACAGTGTTGGTGTGATGATGTTGGAGTGTGATAACAGTGTCGGTGTGTGATGACAGTGTTGGTGTGTGATGTTGGTGTGTGATGACAGTGTTGGTGTGTGATGATGTCGGTGTGTGATGACAGTGTCTGTGTGATGATGTTTATGTGTGATGTCTGTGTCGTATGTGATGATGTTGATGTGTGATGATGTCGGTGTCCGATAACAATGTTGGTATGTGATGATGTTGGTGTGTGATGATGTTGGAGTGTGATAACAGTGTTGGTGTGTGATGACAGTGTTGGTGTGTGATGTTGGTGTGTGATGACAGTGTTGGTGTGATGATGTTGGAGTGTGATAACAGTGTCGGTGTGTGATGACAGTGTTGGTGTGTGATGTTGGTGTGTGATGACAGTGTTGGTGTGTGATGATGTCGGTGTGTGATGACAGTGTCTGTGTGATGATGTTTATGTGTGATGTCTGTGTCGTATGTGATGATGTTGATGTGTGATGATGTCGGTGTCCGATAACAATGTTGGTATGTGATGATGTTGGAGTGTGATGACTGTGTCGATGTGTAATGATGTTGGTGTGTGATAATAGTGTTGTTGTGTGATGATGTCAGTGTGTGATAAGTGTCGGTGTGTGATGATGTTGGTGTGTGATGATGTCGGTGTGATAACAGTGTTGGTGTGTGATGATGTCGGTGTGTGATGACTGTCGGTGTGTGATAACAGTTGTTGGTATGTGATGACGTGTGATGATTGTGTCGGTGTGTAAAGATGTTGGTGTGTGATAATAGTGTTGTTGCGTGATGATGTCGGTGTGTGATAACAGTGTCGGTGTGAGATGATGTTGGTGTGTGATGTCGATGTGTGATAAGTATTGGTGTATGATAACAGTGTTGTTTGATGATGTCGGTGTGTGATGACAGTGTCGGTGATTGATGGTGTGTGATAACAGTGTCGGTGTGATGATGTTTATGTGTGATGTCTGTGTCGTGTGTGATAATGTTGGTGTGTGATGATGTCGGTGTGTGGTAAGTGTTGTGTGATGATGTCGGTGTGATGACAGTGTCAGTGTGTGATGTCGGTGTATGGTGACAGTGTTGGTGTGTGATGATGTCAGTGTGTGGTGATGTCGATGTGTGATGACAGTGTTGGTGTGTGATGATGTCGGTGTGTGATGATAATGTCGGTGTGTGATGATGTCGGTGTGTGATAACAGTGTTGGTGTGTGATGATGTCGGTTTGTGATGATGGCGTGTGATGACAGTGTTGGTGTGTGATGATGTCGGTGTGTGATGATAATGTCGGTGTGTGATGATGTCGGTGTGTGAT
>JAQQZR010000005.1:6777319-6792215 GCA_030068235.1 Notoglanidium macrostoma
TGTCACTGTAGCTGTTGCTTTTCTTGTCGTAAGGCACTTTTGTGCAGAATGATTCCGCTAAAGTTTGGTGAGTATTTTTGTGCTTGTACCTTTGGTGATTTACACCGGTCGGGGACAGCTGACTCACAAAGTGTTTTGTATTCTTTATATTTTGTGCGGTGGTTTGTTCACAGGTGGTGAAACAAGTTTGCTTACTCATTTCTAGGCAGCTATGCTAGCTTAACTTGTGGTGACTGTGAACAGCTATGCCCTCTCATTGCACATGTGCAGTAGTCTATCCTGTTAGATTACATTAGGGAGTGTGTGGAATTTCAAGGCGTGTTTTTGATTGTTTTTTGAAAAGTGAATGACACTCGATAATTTTAGCTCGCACATCGTTAAAACAATAATTAAAATATTATCGTAGACGATTTAAATTAGAATTATGACAGACTCTGTGTTACAAGCAGTGCTGCTCCCAGTGGCTCCTGCAGTGTATTACACTCTAAATTAACAGAAGCCTATGTAGTTTTACTTTAGGCCAGAGTGTGAATGATTTAGGGTCTGAACACTGAAGGTATTGTATATTTGGAATACATAATGTCAAGATGTTTCTGATTTTAAATTGCAAAGAGATTTTTTTTAATATCGACACGTGCAAAACAACACATCAACTGTGAAAAATTGCTAATTTTGATCATTTCTGTACTCTGTTTTGTTGAGTAATTGTCTCTACAGCTTTATTTGGGCAAAACACTGGCTTTCATATGATTTAAATTTCATAATTTTTAATTATCTAATAAACAACAGTGAAGCAGACCTTACCTTTTCATCCATTAATACAGGCTGAATGCCAAAGAAAGGCCTCATGGCCATGGCAGGTCGTATTTCAGCTCCAGGTTCAGCAGGCCGTGGTGCAATACACACTCCGCCCGTCTCTGTTGGAAAAAACAGGAAAAAATAATACATAACCTCTAGAATCTGGAAAGGCTAATAATGAATGAAATCATTATTGATTTGTGGAAAAATATTACATATTAGTGTAATTTTAACTCAGACACTGAGCCAAGTTCAATTATTAACAACATTAGCAGTGCTGGGTGTGAGGTGATGTATGCCTTTAACCATCAACTACTGTAACCTTCAACACAAAACACAGCTACCAAGCAGCACACACCCATTACACACTGTTATTATATATTATTACATTATTATTCTGATTAAATCTGGATTCTGATTGGTCAGAAGGTTTAGTTTTCTGTAAAAGCAGCTCTGACAGTAGTGCAGCTTCAAATCACAGGTTTATGTTAATGCGCTCATTCTAATACGTTATCGTTTCTATAGCAACAGCTTGTTTGCAGGGACATGTCTTATTAACAAGAGAGAGAATGAAGAGAGGCTGGTAAGGGAACGACTTTATAGCTGCTATAACGTAAGCAACAACATGAACTAAGTTGTCTCACTGGCGTTCCATCCATTATCTATACCGCTTTATAAGTCTGAGCCAATCTCAGCAGACGTTTCGGGCAAGAGGCGGGGTACACCCTGGGCAGGTCGCCAGTCCAGACACACACGCTCGCATTCACACCCATGGGCAATTTAGAGTAGCCAGTTGACCTAATCTGCATGTCTTTGGACTGTGGGAGGAAATCTGAGCACCGGGAGAACATGCAAACTCCACACAGAAAGGTGACCCGGGGATCGAACTCAGGGCCTTCTTGCTGTGAGGCGACAGTGCTAACCACCACACCACTGTGCCGCGTTCCACAAAACATTAAATTAAAATGATGAAGGGATAAAAAGTATGTCTTGTCATTCTTTAATAAATAAAAAATTGTAAGTGTTGGTAAATTGATGTTGTATATGAGGAGTAAAACACTCAGAGATGTTTTAGGAAAATAAGCAACTTCAGGATGGAAACAGTAACTCTATATTACATATCCTTCATAATGTCACAACTCTGGTTTTAAATGAAAGAAGAGAGTCAGATTCCAAAACAACACGTCTCACCTGAGCACCTACAGTTCATAAATAAACTCTAGTGACCCATAAACTTATTTTAATGAATGTGTTAATGACCTGTCTGCCACCACGTATCCACTAGAGGGCATCGTCCTTCTCCCACCACACTGTAGAACCAATCCCACGCCTCATGATTGATGGGTTCTCCAACTGCCAAGACCAATAACAAGAAAAATGACCTGTTACCAAACGCCCACGTGTTAATCAGGACAAAGAGCACAACACATTAACTTCAACCCGAATGAAGAACAATTTTCATGTAACTTATGAACAAGTTTGCTGAGGTTTCTGAATAATGAGCAGTCATACACACACACACACTCACCTGAGGCGAGGGTTTTGAGTGACGAGCGGTCGTACTTCTTCACCCAGCTTTCCTCATACTTCAGCAGCAGCCTGAGAGCCGTGGGAGCAGCGTAAAACTGATTAATCCTCAACCGCTGTACTGTCTCCCAGTACCGACCTACACAAACACACACACACACACATTTGTGCTGAAAATATTTGGCTGGTGATCATTAAATTGTAAAAGCAGCTGAAGCGTACTGAGTGTGTGTGTGAAACACGTGATCTGATTGTTAAGTGTAAATGTGTTTGTAACTCAGACTGCGATTTCACACACCAAGCTTTAACATTAAAATATAACGATAAATCCATGAGATGAAGCTCGATGATTCTGTCTGTAATCAACTCAGTTTATTTATCCATGTAGTGGTTAAATTTAGGCATTTAGTTAGGCATTGGACTAGTGATCAGAAGGTCGTGAGTTCAAATCCCAGCACCGCCAAGCTGCGACTTGAGCAAGGTGCTCACTTGTATAAAAAATAAGCTGTAAGTAATAACTCTGGATAAGCCTAAGCAATTACTCTGTATGTAAGTTGCTCTGGATAAGCAAAATGACATAACTGTAAATGCACCCATCAGGGTGGTGGGGAAGCTGGAGCCAATCCAGGCTGTGTGAAGGTGAGAAGCGGGGTTACATCCTGAACAGGTCACTAATCTATCACGGCTAACACAAACATTCACATTCACACCTTTAGCTTTAGCTTTACTCACTTGACCTAATCTGCATGTCTTTGGACTGTGGGAGGAAACCAGAGCACCCAGAGGAAACCCACTCAGGCATAGGGGGAACATGCAAACTCCACACAGAAAGGCCCGAGTTGGCCTTGCAGGTTCGAATGTAGAGGACTCTTGCTGTGAGGAGACAGAGCTAACCACTGTGAAAGTCATCTTTATTGAATAACTGAATCAAACACCTGCGGTGTTCAACCTCCAGGTCACAGTCAGATGACCAACTTCCAGCAGGTACATTAATGTTGTTTTATCTTTGATAAAACTGAAATAAAACTGAGCAGTTAAAGGATTAATTAGCACAATTAAACTTAGTTACTTACTGCTCCTTACTGAGCACACGGACAGGGCTGTGAGCTGTGATCTCTCTCTCTCTCTCTCTCTCTCACACACACACACACCTTTGCCTTACTACCTGACATAATTATTAATGCCAATAATTAACACTATGTTCTACAGAAGAACATTGTATTCACACAAAAAGACACATTATATCGTAATTTTGAGTTACTCGTAACTATGAGAAAATGTCCCGTAATTATGAGATCAGGATCTTGTAAAGAGAAAGGTTAAGGTAGCCTAGTTGTCAATCTTCACTAACTCAGGCTACATGATAAGACAGTGGGCAGTTATGGTTCTATCATATTTAATCTGCTTTTATTTCTTTCTCAGTATGAGACAGTGGGAAATATTAATGTTACTTAATATAGATGGCATTAATAGTATATCAACACTGTGCAGGCATCTTGTTGGGATTGTTCAGACGGAAAGCCTAGTCTGACCTGCTGGAAGCCTCTTTCTCCCTGAATGACCAGTTAAACTAATACAAGATGCGTCATGGATATAAATTCCTGCATTTGAAATGCATCCAAGCTAGCTTAGTGGTGTCACAAAGAACTGTGGGAAAAGCTGTGGCCAGCATGTGCCACCTTCCCAGTTTTCTCATAGTTACAAGATTCTGATCTCGTAATTATGAGATATTTTCTTGTAATTATGAGATCTTTACTTGTAATTTCGAGATAATAACTCATAATTACAAAATAAGGTGTCTAATTTTTTCTTTTGTTTTCTAATTGCAGAGAATTGCTGTTATAAATGAGATAACTGAAGTGAATGTGGCTTTGAATTGTTTATTACATGTTTATTTTGCATTTTACAGAACTAAGGAATTTACATCTATAAAACAACAGGAATGTGGTGTAGTGAAACAGGAAGAGCTCAGTGTGACACATTAACCTCAGAGCAGTGTTTTATCTCTGTATAAAGGAGTTTTAACCCCCTCTTTGCAGTTTTTAACGCGCTCCACTCTTCTGTTTGGCTTCCCACTAGATGTTGGAGCGCGGCTGTGGGGATTTGTGTTCATTCAGCTACAAGAGCATTAGTGAAGTCAGGCTCTGATTGTGAGTGAGGAGGCCTGGCACGCAATCAGCATTCCAGTTCATCCAATACGAAGGTGTTCTGAGGTGTTGAGGTCAGAGCTCTGGACAGGACACTCATGTTTTTCCACTCCAACTTTGGCAAACCATGTCTTCATGGACTTTGAACATGGGCATTGTCATGCTGGAACAGGTTTGAGCCTCTTAGTCCCAGTGAAGGGAAACTGTAATGCTATAGCATACAGAGACATTGTGTACATCAACATTTTGTGGCTACAATTTGAGGAAGAACCACTATTCGGTGTGATGGTCAGGTGTACACAAAATTCTGGCCATATAGTGTATCTGGACACAGTGGAAGACAGACATATTCCAATAACCCTGGCCTGGACATGCACACTGCCCTAAATACACTGCCTCCCTCCTGGACAGTGCTCTTCATTTGGCCAAATGTTGCTAAGCCAATTGTTCGATTACTTTTAGTCCCTTATAATAAGGGGACCAGATGTAAAGAGTACTGTAATTTATACACCGTTCACTTGATTGAAATGTAAATATCCTCAAATTAAAGCTGAACGTCTGCACTTTCATTTTCTCATATTCATTATTTAATTATAGATCTGGAATGAGATGTTGAGTGCAGAATAAATTTATTGTAAGGGATTAAACTGATTGTGCCAAAGATGTATATGTATGAATATCAATGTATAGATTCATAAGTTTATATTCAGAATGTATACACTTTTGTGAACCTGCTTTGTTACAATGTCTGTTGTTAAAAGTGCTATACAAATAAATTGAAATTGATGTTCACATCACACACTGTGAGCAGCTTTACTGTCTGTGGGAAGAAACTATTCTTTAGTCTTGTGAACCTGGTTTGTATAATCTGCGATTGCTTTCCTGATGGTGGAGGATTAAACAGGTAGTGGTTTTGGTGGATGGAGTCTGAGGTGATGCTGAACACTTTCTTTTGCTGTAGAAATCTCACATTAGAGACAAAATGGCTCCAGTTATGAACTGAGAAGTTTTTAATACTTTTGGCCTTGGAGTTAGGGATAGTAGAGCTGCTCTGAGCTGATTAATCTGTTCTCCACTATGCATCTGTAGAGATTACTGTTTGCAAACTGATGTGGTACAGGCAGAAGGCTAGACTGTATGTAAGCCATGACTAATTCAAAGCATTTCATTATGATAGACATGAGTGCAATTGTACTGTAGTCATTCATGCTTGTGATGGTGTTGTAAATGGTGACTTCTCTACACATACTGAGGTGAAGTTTGGTGTTCCACAAGGTTCTATTTTTTGGTCCACTGCTTTTTTCTTGAAATATGCTATCTCTGGGCAATATTATTTGTAAACATGGCATTAGTGTCCACTGTTATGCTGATGACACACAGTTGTATGTTTCTGCAAAGCTAGATGAGACACACCACTACTGTTGACCTATAACGCACTGAATGGTCTCATACCTCAGTACCTAAGCGAACTTCTGGTCCTTTATGACCCCCCACGCCTACTTTGACCAACAGTTCACTCAGGTGTGGTGACGGTGGAGTGGCTGGCCGCTTTATGTCCCAGGGGGCCCTCATGTCTGTGTTACCTTCTGGCTCTCCCTTTTAGTTATGCTGTCATAGCTAGTCTTGCCGGAGTTCCTGCTCACACTCCGTTGCATGACAATAAGCATACCTAACAATCTGCTTTTCTCTTCTCTCTCTCTGTTGAAATACACATAATACTCCTCAGATACCAATGATCCTGACCCCTTCTGCTCTTTGGACCTGCCTGATCCATCCTGATGTCCTACTTCTGGTTGTAGTTCTCATCATTATAATTAAATTCATAAATGTATATATCTATATATATATTTCTGTAATGCTGCTTTGTGATCTATGAACAATGAACAATGTGATATATGAACAATATATCTACTGTTAAATGGGCACAAAAAAAAAATTCTAATGAATTGGTTGTCTTTGGCTCTGAGATTATGGTTGTTGCTTTAAAGAAGGTGGAGACAGTAGCCTGGGTGAAGGACATGTTGAAGATCTCTGTGCGAATGGCAGCCAGCAGGATGGCACGTGCTCTGAGAACATGGTCAGGGATCATCATCAGTGGCTTTGAATGTATGCATCCTCATCAATGTCCTTCTTAACTCATCTGAACACAGTGAGAGAGCCTGGTCCTGTAGGGTGCCTGGGGTGGCATCTGCTTGCTCGGTGTACAGTGTAGTGGGTTTTGAAGCAGACATAGAAGGTGTTGAGCTCATGGAAGGAGTCATTATTGGCTGTAGCATTGTTGTCTATTTTTATAGTCAGTGATTGCCTGCATTCCCTGTCAGAAGCGCTGTGGATTGGGGTTACCAGAAAAGTCATTTTCTGTATTCAGTCTGTAGTTATTTTTAGCAGGCTTGATGCCAGCCTTCAGTTTGTTCCTGGCTGCTCTCAGTGCCACCTTCCCACCAGCTGTACAAGCCTTTATAAGGCTTTCAGCATGACACTCACCCCTCTGTTCCTCCAAGATCATTGGTTTGGGAGCATTTTGTTTTTGAGTGAAACATTTCCTGATGTATCCTGTCACTGATCTTGCATATTCTTCCTCGTTTATGTGCGGTTTTAATGTCCTAGTCTGTAGTCTGTCTCAATCAGAACAATCCTGAAGAATTGATTTGGCTCCCTCAGGCCACATGCAGCATCCTTTCAGTAGATTCGATTCAGGAGCTGTCAGTATGTAGAGAGAAATAACAGAGAGATGTGGTCTGTGTGGTAGGTGGTAGTGGAAGTGATCTGTGGGCTTCCTGGATATTTAAAACATGGGGAGTACAGTCTTCAGGTTTGTTCAGTCCCAGCAACAATGATCGCTGCTTCTGGGTGCTGCTTTTGCTGTTTGGTAATGGCCGTGGCTAATGTTTTTAGCGCTTGCTTATTGTTCCTCAGTGGTGATAAAAACAGCTCCAACAATGATGCTGGTGAATTCTCTAGAGAGATAAAACATCTTACCCTTAGGAATTCCAGATCAGTTGAACAGTGGCTGGAAATAGTTGCTGAGTTTGTGCACCATGTGTTGCTTATGAACATGCAGCTGAAAGTCTGCAGTTTAAGCTCATGTTCTTTATTGAATTATTTAATTAATGCCAATATAATGTGGTAGACAAGACAATAACTTTATAAATGTCCAATTACTTATGGACTGGACTGTATATAATTGTGAAGAAGAATCCTGCAGTGCACTTTAGTAATAATGCATACAGTGTGTGTGTGTGTGTGTGTGTGTGTGTGTGTGTGTGTGTGTGTGTGTGTTACCTGGATCTGGATACACAGGTGTGCTCTCAAACAGTACTGTAGTTCCTCCATTAGCGAGCGGTCCGTACACCACGTAGCTGTGACCAGTGATCCATCCGATATCAGCAACACAGCCGAACACATCACCGGGGCAGTGACCAAACACATACTGAGAAATCAATCACACACACGCATTCTCCGTCAACACTACTGAACACACACATCCTCCATCCATACTACTGAACACACACATCCTCCATCAACACTACTGAACACACACACATCCTTCACTACATTACTGAACACACATGTACTGTACATAAAACTAATCCTGTATGAATAGTACCTAAACACACACACTTTTACACACATACTAAAAATTTCCCTAAACAGGGTTGAGTGTTTACACACACACTCATTTAACTCACCTAAAATCAAAATTCTTTTTTCATTGTTTATATTCAATTTCAACTGATTCTCAGATTTACCATCAGGAGTAATGAGGAACGATTCATTAATCAGATTATATATTGTGGATGTTAATATTTAAGGTCACTGTGAAAAAAGAAACACAACCTGGATGAATAAACAGCATTACCACACAGTGAACACTGTGAGTGAGGGTTAAACACCAAGATAAAGAGTTAAACCCCGAAAAAAGAGTTAAACACCAAAATAAAGAGTTATACACAGAGAACCTTAAAGGGTATTACTATGGAAATGAGACCTCCTGCACTGATTGAACACCATTCATTACACATTGTTCATTTGTGAACATAACAAACTTTCAGGAGTGCTCGCGCACACACACACACACACACACACACACACACTTTGTGAGGACCTTCCACTGCCAGAATGGGTTGTGTAATTCGATTTCATACACTGCTAAACACTGGATCTAATCTCTGTTTTAAATGAAGAACAGAGATCAGACCCAGAGTACTGGACACGTGTATTTTAGATGAGTTTAGGAAAGTGCTAAAACTGAGACAGCAGTGAGATTTTATAGAAAGCACAGATGTAGCAGAAAGTGTACTTGAGTTCTGCAGGTTCCTCAGTTCTGCGATGTTAGCAGTCTTGTGGTTTTAACCACAAAAACACACTCAGTTAAATTAGTCAATGATCGTAGCACTTAATCATGTGTTTATCAAACCTACCTCAAACCTCAGCTACTTGCTAACAACACAGGAGGCACACACCATGATTTTACAGTCTAATCACTCTTATTCCAGCATTTTTAAACTTACAGAAATAAATCTCATTGTGCATGTGGATATACGATAGAAAAAGTGAAGAGCAATCTCTGGAAAACGCAAAACAGTGAGTAGACTGGAGGCTGATCGACAATTTCTGTGAGATGATGAAAAAGAACAGAGAGAATAATAATACAAAACTAGCAAAAATATAAACACTAATTCACTGTTGGATCTCTCTATCATGTCTGATCTCCTTTTTTAATCACTTTGTAATCACTTTTTCTCTTCATCATCTGTGCAGAGTACACCAGAATGCTCAGACTACAATGTTGAAAAATCACATGATCTACAGTTCAGGTGTTTATTTCTGAGAGACAGAGGTGTTGAGGACTCAGACGCTGTTTATAATCCACGCTGAGGATTTATTGCTGAAATTACACACATCAGTATTCAGACCTCAGACATAACTACAGACTTCATCGCTTTTCAAAAGTTATCCTGAGTTTTTTCAGGTTTAAAGGTGAGTGCTTGTGTTTAAAGGTGGTGATCTAGATGCTACTGATTTTACATGCAGGTGAGTTCAATAATCTTAATGTGGAGATCAGAAAGTCCACTGATACAGCTGCCTAACCCAACTCTTTATCCCTTTGTAGGGCTGCAGCAGTCTAGAAATTTCTTTACTGCAGTATTTGAAGAATAATGGTGCAGTGTGTGGTAATACCAGAACTCAAACCCCCTGTTTTTAATACAGGGCTTCAGGAGGGGCTGATCTCCCTACTAGATACTCCCGATCTATGTTCCTACCCTCACCTATGGTCAAGAGCTCTGGGTAGTGACTGAAAGAATGAGACCACAGATAGAAGCAGAAGAATGAGCTTCCTCCGCAGGGAGTCTGGGCTCAGTCTTAGAGATACAGAGAGAAGCTCGGATATACAGTACAGGAGGGGCTCAAAATAGAACTGCTGCTCTTCTGCATTAAAAGGAGCAGATGAAAGTGGTACGGACTTCTGTCTAGGATGCAGATCTCAGATCCCAGATGCATCTCTCAGCTGGCCTGGGTACACCTTGGCCTCCCCCCGAAGGAGGAGATGGTGGCTGAGAAGAAAGATTGCTGCTTCCCTTTATTATGGCTGGTACTACAGGACCCTCAGATAAGGGGGAAAAAGCTGTTATGACAGTAACCATGGTGACGGGGTCCACACTGCCGCACACCCCCTATTCTGCAATATGGCGGTGATGTGGTTATTGTTACAGCCTTGTCGCTAAATAAATTCTGACAAGACTTTTTTGAAGTAAGTCACAGACTCTGATGTAGTAGTACTGATGGTTTGTAGATGCTCTATAAGTGGAAAACGTTCTGTATCATGACAAAATTTGCGTTTAGATTATTTTTTTATTAAAACCTGAGGAAACTGGCAGAAATCAAGGCCAAGTGTTATTTGATATTTGAGTGTTTTGTGTTCCCGTAGCAGTTCTCCTGTGTTAATGACTGTTTAAGTGTGATGTGTGTGTGTTTCAGCCATCACCTGGTGTGTGAGAGCCGTGTACAGCAGGTATCCAGCCTGTGTGTGTACAATGCCTTTAGGTTTCCCTGTGCTGCCCGATGTGTAGAGCAGAAACAACATGTCCTCACTGTCCATGGGCTCCGGAGGACACACACATGATTCCCTCGCCATCGCCTGGAACACCATGGTAATCACACTCATGTAAACAAAAACAACAACAGCAACAACAACAACAACAATAATAATAATAATATGGAAATTCTCCGCTGATGAATGATTTATAATAACAGTGAGAAGTTCATTAAGCATTATTACAGGAGATGTTTTTAGAGCCTTAAAGAAAGAGTAAATTATTTCTGCAACATTACAGCCTTGGAATGTTATTTATTCAGTATAATAATGCTCCCTGTTAGCTGGGTTCTTCATCTCAGATATGATATAATGCATAAATCTGCAACAAATATAACACATAAAACAGCCCAAATCTCCTTTTAAAATAATCACATTAAAATTTAAATCACTCAAAAATTAAATCCTCTGACAGCAGCAAGGCTGAGTGACGTCCTGTTCACTACACGTGCTCACTACACAGTGTATAACATCATGTTATATATTGTGAACTACACGCTTAAAGAACACCTATAATGACCACTGATGGAACAAAGGACTTTTATGAAACATAACATTTTATATATATTTATTTAAATAATTCAAAAATAATTTAGCACATTTAGTGAGTATTTTCATAAGAAAAGTTTAGAAAATGTTTCGATAGATTTACACTGAGTAAAACTGAAATCTGTGATCTTAAACATTAAAATGTCTTTAAATGTAAAGATATTGCATTTAGATAATATTTATTCTGACACACGTGATTTTGTTTGATAAGATTAACAAACCCTGCCCTCACCTCCTCCAAGGGCGTGTCCATCTCCCCCATCGGCACGCTGTAATTGGTTCTCTGAGCCACAAGGACGCTCTTCACTGAAGGACAGGACTTCACTGCTGTGTCCACTGTCCCCTTCAGATTGATCACACGTCCACCTCTCACACCCTGATTACACGTGATCACCACCTTACACTCAGCTGTGTATGTGTGTGAGAGAGAGAGAGAGAGACAGACAGAGAGAATAATATCAGTAATTTTAAAGTGTTAAAAGCAGAACAACAGTTTCTTTAATCATATGTAAACAAAAACTTTTTAAACTCATTGATAATTTTCCATTTCTCAGAGATTTTTTGCGAGAGAGAGAATAGAGAGAAGCTGGTGAGGGAACGATGCTTTATAGCTGCTAAATCGCAAGTTTAACAACATTAAATATAGATAAAAAGCATAGTATGCTTTTTTATAAATAAAACATTTTAATTGTTGGTAAATTTCTGTTGTGTAAGAGGAATGAAACACTTGATGACGTGCTGAAAATAATCAACTTCAGGATGGTAACAGTAAATCCGCTTCGTAACATCATCATTGTTTATGTTATTTTTTTCCTCCTGTAGTTAGTGAGCTCTCGACAAGGGAATAGATATACCTTTGAACTGAAGAGCTTGTGTGAAGGAGATAAACGTGCAAGAAAGCAGCTGGGAGAGTACAGCCAGGATGAGTTTATCCCCTTTATGCCACTGTGCTGACATGATAAGACTCGTCTTCTTCTTGATTTTGATTTGCTCAGTGAGAGAGAAGCGACAATGACAAGTTCGGCGCTGTTCCAAAAGTTGGAATATTCAGCAAAAAATAAAGCTGAACACTGATGGTGTTAGAAAATGACTCTGCCAGCGCCAAAGACACACGTCCACAAGAACACAGGCCCAAACGGTGTGTGCAGAAACTGTACTTCCTGAAGTCATTTCTAATGTAAACTAACTGAGACTGGCTAGTAGACACATACAGAGTGTTGGAGTTGTGTGTGTTTATCTTTTCCACCCTAAACTAAATCTCAGGGTTAAATATTCACGTACAGAGGACAGAGAGTCGAGTGAACAGCTGCTGTGTGACTTTCCTTATCAAAGCTAGAAGGTCAGTTAATAAAAAAACTATAAAGATATGCACACGTCTACAGGACAGAAGCACACACATGTATGTAACTCAGACATGGAGATGTGTGTGTACAATGCTGACTCGGTATATTCACAACAATCACACCAAGGATTTAAAACCTTTAAGACTTGGATTTCACAACACATTTTTTTTTGTTTTCTGACTTTGCTGAAGTTTTTAAGTGCAGTGGAAACATTTTCTTCACCAGTACAGAAAATTTAGCCATTAAGCTACGATCAGAGAAAACAGAGAGCTTTGGCAGAACCTTCTGAAAGGTTTTTGGTTACACCAAACAAACCGTGTGGATTACAGACTGAAGTTGTGTAATGTTTCTTCAACATTGGTGCAACATTTGTAGTTGTGAAAACATGAACACGCATGTTTCCCTGAACATTTATAAACACAATAGACAACAGAAGACTGTACTATAAAAGTAGAATCCATGTGCGGTGTCTGATTTGTCCCTTGTCCCATTCCCTGTGTCCTCACCATCCTGAATCCTTCCTGCCAGAGCGTCGGAGCTGAATCCAGCGAACACTACAGTGTGAATGGCTCCAATCCTCGTACACGCCAACATGGCTGCCACCGCCATAGGAGACACAGACATGTAGATGGCCACGCGGTCTCCTTTTCTCACGCCATGGCTCTTTAGCGTGTTAGCTAACCGGCAGGTTGTCTCCAGCAGCTCTCTGAGGAGAGACCACATCTCAGCACGTTACACATCCTGAGAAATACAACAAACTCAATTTAAACATGTTAATGCAAATTTATCACATGCTAACATTCCCCTCAGCAAGAGAAACAAAACTTATGTAGATCGGAGATTTCAACTGAATCTCATCAGTGTAAATTATTTATCTTAAATTCCCTGTGAGACTCTAAGGCGACTAATATTAAGTCAGATTTTCTAATAAAAACCTTTAAAGCCTTTTACTTTCCATTTTGTGAAATATGTTAACATATTTTATTTTATTACTAGAATTTGTATTAGAATTTCTACAATTATTACCATTTTATGTAACATGATATTGACATTTCTATCACTTTTATGAACACAAACATCTGTCCACCCCTGACCATCACACCCATATGTGCTTGCTGTACATCTCGTTCCAGATTTATCCCCCTGTGCAGTTATAACGCACTCCACTCTGTTCGGCTTCCCACTAGATGTCGGAGCGAGGCTGTGGAGATTTGTGTTCATTCAGCTACAAGAGCATTAGTGAGGTCAGGCGCGGATATTGGGATGTCTAGAAGGCTCCAGTTCCAGTTCATCCCAAAGGTGTTCAGTGGGGTTGAGGTCAGTATTGGGCTTTCACTGATTTATTTGAACTGTTCTTTTTTGAGACTGTTTTGAAGAATGACTGTGCAACATACATCTTTAATAAACAAAACAATAATTTGGTGCATAAGTTTTAATGCAATTTGGGTTTTCTGAAATCAACACAGGGTCAAAACTATACAAACAGCACACCTAATATTTGGCTAAATGTCCCTTAGCAGGTTTTGGTTGGATATTTGACCACTTCAGCTGTTTATAAATGGCTGTAATAGACATAACTGAGTTGTGTAAATCTATTAAGCATTTCTCAGATCTGCACTGAGCTCCCTGGACTTTCCATTGTACTGGAAAGTTAAAAGACATTTTGGAATTTTCAGCCAAACTGAATTAATAATCTAAGTGGGTGTATGTGTTATTTTTCCCATTCCATGGTGACGTCATTTCCTGTTTTCGAATAGTTTGCCGGGAGTTCTTGCTGCTGCTGTCGGCGTTTATGCTATACGTTTTTTTTCTGTTTTTTCATCATTAATTTTGTGTTATTATTTTATTTTTTGCAGTGTTTTTTTACTTTTTTCCTTCTGTTACATTTTCTTTTTTCTTCTTTGTCTTTGGAGAACACGGTTTTTCTCTTTTTCATTTTTCTCCCTGTCTAAACGCTGCAAGTGGAGGCCATCCCAGTCAGATCTGCCAAAACAAATTACCAACAAAACTTCAACTAAGGTACGTTAAACATTTACCATGGCAAACATTCAGCTTGTTCAATGTGTGGAGTGCAGGATGTTTAGACATTCTTCCTCCATCAATAGTAATAACTTTACTTGTGATAAGTGTTTATTAGTTAGCTCACTGACAGAGAAGATTGATGGAGAAGATAGACACATCCAGTCTCTAGATAGGGATAGTGAGAGTGAGAGCAGTGGAGTGTCTGTAGGGAAAGTCTGGATGCCTCAGGCAGAGTTAGTAATCCCCCAGCTCCGGCATTAGAGCCCTCACAGTGGGGCGAATGGGTGACGACTCGGCGGCATAATCGCAGAGCCAAAGCTAACGCTGATGCTCGCCCACGGGAGCACCACTCCTCTCCGCGTCACGTGTCTAACAGGTTTGCTCTCCTCAGTGAAGCACCCGCTGAGAAACCTGAA
>JAQQZR010000005.1:6811752-6822498 GCA_030068235.1 Notoglanidium macrostoma
CAAAGCAGCTTCACAAAAGTATATAAATTCTGAACATAAACTTATGACTCTATACATTTATCTATATATACCCCTTATTTAAATTTATTAAATAATTAAATGGGTGTGTGTGTGTGTGTGTGTGTGTGTGTATGTGTGTGTGTGTGTGTGTGTCAGCTGAGAAAGGCCATCCTCACAGTGTATGGTGCTTTCTGTGCCTGGTGGCTCCTTGGCTCGAGGGGCATGACTGTTTTAATGCTTCACCTGAGCATTTCATTGGCTGTTGCTCAGCTGCAGAGCCCCACCCTTTCCTGGGGCTGCGCTCTGCTACTGCTCTCTACGCTACACATCAGGAATGTGCAAGACATACAGGTGTTTTTGTGTTTTTTTTTTGTATGAATTCTGGCAATGTTCTGTTCTTTCTCATACCTCGCTCTGAGTGGCTGCTGTTGTTAGCTGTTCACAACATTTGTCACATCATTTCAACCAATGACATAAAAACTGAATTAAAAAAGAAGTGCAGTCAAGGAAGTGAGGTCTAAGCTGACCTTTACTGTAGAACATGATGTTATCATGACTTGTGCTTTATAAATAAAGTTATTTATGATTGAATGATTGTGTCCTGTACTCTGTTCACAGCGAGGCTGGTACAACTCAGATGAACATTATTTTCTCCTGATGTTCAGCATCGCAATGTGTGTGTTACGCTGCGTCAGCTTCAGCCTGGAGCTGTGCTGGAGCCCACTGCAGGACAGAGGATCAAATCCTAGCTTCAGAAAATTTCTAACGCAACTCTACAACCTCATCTCATACTGTTTCTACCATCCACTGTTCTACAACGGACCCATCATTAACTACAACCACTTTAGCCAACAGGTGAGTAAATATACACTAACATACACACTAGAACAGTAGGACTGTACACTGTGATGGAGATAGAGCTAAATTAAAAACGAACAATTCATCATTCTAAACCACAAACATGAAGTCTGAGTCAGGGAGCGTCTGAGAGTACAGGAAGGCCAGTTCTTATGTTTTTGATTAGACATTTGGGTTTTAGAATAAAATATGAATATGAGACTGTAACGAACAGCCCCTTGAACTTCTTTTAAAGAGCTGTGTTACCAAAATGCACAAAGGGTTCTTATGAATGAAAGTAATAGGAAGAAACGTCGATAAACAAATATCCAGATGGCGCAGCACAGCCTCAAAAAAAAACATGCCACACAGTTCAATTAAACGGTGCACCAAACACTGTATATTGCACCCGCACCCAATATCCCGTCCAATACCAAACCCCTTTAGCTCAGTCCACAGAAATTTAACTAAATGTCTAAACTAAAGGAAAACAATGTGTCCATCCCCGGCTCGCGCTACAGTCCTTACACTCCATCGGATCCGTGGACAGTAATCCAACGCGAGGGTTTTTTGGTGGTTGTCGTCACACGTCCTCTTTCTGGAGACGCGTGCGCGCCCGCGTAACGCAGAGCCGGTGCAATTTTTATTGGTAATCCTCACTCCTCATTTTTTCGCCAACCACTAAAGCACAACCTGAGGACTATTGTGACAGTCAATGTAGTTGCAGTTCAGGACCCTGGCGCCTCGTAGTAGGGTAGGAATATCAGGTGGTCGAGGCCTCCACTGAACACCGCACACCCATACCAAAAGTAACTACAGTGGAAAACAATTACATCACACAGGTACCCATATGAATATCATTCATCATACATAAACATTATATGTTATTAATGTACCATGCAATGCTATGTAATATTTGCTTCTTACATGTTTCAGAGACACTAAAATTAATGTGACGATGTCACAAGACCATTGATCAGAATTTCAGCTTCCATTTCCTGTTATTTAAATCTAGACGTGTTAAACAGCTTAGAACATGGCACCTTTACTAGCAGACCACTAAAGACCACCTTTAACTGAGCAAATATATTGGAACAGATACTCTTAAAATAAATGAAGGTAAATGACACTTAATATTTGGTTGCATCTCCCTCGCTTGTAATAACTGCATCAAGGTGGTGACCCAATGACATCACCAAACTGCTGCATTCTTCTTTCTTCTTGCATTCTTCTTTCCTAGCACAGCTTCTATCAGTTGTTGTGTGTTTTGGGGAGTTTCTCCCTTCAGTTCCCCTCAAGTGAAAAAGTACACCCCTACCTGAGCATCATTCTCCCGTGAGTCAGAGATTTCCCCTGTCCTGTGTTGGGTTAAAGAATTCCCCCCTCTCAACTCTCAAATTTTGAAATAATTCAAATTATAGTTTGTAGAACCCGATGTGTATGTGTGCGGAGCGCTCTAGGCTCATGGTTATTTCTTAGCAGCTTATCAGTGCTCTTTCAAAAACTAAGCAAAAACCAAGTAAGTAAGTAAATAAATAAAGCTGGGTTGCAACTCACTCACTGCTTTTTGCCTTATTGCAGGTTAAGATCAAGGTTCCAGTTTAAGATATGTTTGTGTGTGTGTGTTTTTGTGTGTGTGTGTGTGTTTTTGTGTGTGTGTGTGTTTTTGTGTGTGTGTGTGTGGTAACCCAATCTATGCCAGCTATGACACTCATTCTCTCTAACATTAAAGGTTTTTTTAAAGTCTGTATGAAGATGACCTTTTTAGGGTAAGCTGAGATCAGGATTTTAATGTGTGCGTGCCTGTGTGTGTGATGGCTTTAGGCCAGGGGACAAAGATTGGTGGGAGCTGACTCAGATGCAGCAGATCAGTACCACCAAGAAATGGCTACATTCACACACACAGATTGATGCTGGGCAATGTTTACTGACTTCCACCTTGTCCTTCTGCTCATCACTCACACCTCTTTCTCTCTCTTTGTCTATGTCTCTCTCCTGTCTCCCTCTCTCTCTCTCTCTCTCTCTCTCTCTCTCTCTCCCTCTCTCTCTGTCACCCTCTCTCCTGTCCCTCTCTCTCTCTCTCCTGCCCCCTCCTCTATGCACATGCGTGGAGTGAGTGTTCTGAGCGGTGTTCTGAGCGGAGCAATTCTTTCAAGCTTATTTGCTTTTTTCTCTTGTAAATGTTGTAAATACTAAGTGGTGGTGGGATTATTGGTGTTTATATATTAAATGTGTAAATAAGGGGGTGTTGTGTTTAGTGTTTGCAGTCGGCCGGCGATTTGCAGGTCAGCATGCATAAAATGGACTTTTGTAAACTGACACGGAAGCATGGAGTGAGAATCTCCATCGGTTTTCCATGCTCAGTAGAGGAGTGCAGTCTGGCTGTAGGGGAGGTTGTTGGCTGCACCAGTGTTAAATGAACAGCGCTGTGGTGATTTTTTTAGACGATGTTACAAAAGTAAACACACTAACTGAACGTGGGGTTGTTATTAATGACACTTTCGTGCCCATTATGCAGCTCGCTACACCGGCTAAACGGGTTATTACTGATAACATCCCGCCAATCATTAACGATGAAATATTACTGAGAGAGCTGTCAAGGGATGGCAAAGTTGTATCCCCGATCAAAAAACTACTCTCGGGCTGTAAATCAAAACTGCTCAAACATGTAGTTTCATACAGACACCAAGTTTCTATGATCCTAACAAAAAAAGATGAAGACTTAAACCTAGTGCTCAATGTGAAGGTGTTCGATTTTGAATATGTTGTGTTTTGTGACCTCTGCGACTCTAAAGTGTTTTGGATGTGGAGGGGAAGGACATCTCATTAGGGCCTGTCCCGAGAAACTCTCCTCAACTGATACAACACAGAGGGAGGAGTGAGAAAAGACCCACAGAGACAAACAGAACTGAACAAACAGACAGGCACACAGAGCCAGACGAAACTGGACAAAGAGACAGACACACAGCAGAGTCAGGAGGAAACTGGGGAAAGCAATGAGAAAATGACCGTAAGTGAGAAAGTAACAAAATCAAAGTGCAGTTTTACAGAAAAAACAGCAGAGGAAATGGTGAGGAACAGTGATGAAGACATGATGGTGGAGGAATATGTTTTAAAAGTCCCAGCCCTTAAAAGAAAGCAGAAGAACAGTGTTAACGACTCAAAGGCTAAGAAAGGTGCAGTAAGCAGGGTGGGGAGGGAGGAGCAGGAGGAGCAGCAGGAGTCAGAGTGTAGCACAGGAGAGGAGGAGGAGGAAGAGGAGTGCGGGGACAGCCAGCCTCAGACTGACTCTGAACTTGCTGCTAACTCAGTGTAGGGGAAGATGTATGAAGTATAACAGCTCAAAAACTTCTTACAAGTAGCAAAGAACATGAAAAAAGTAAAAATTGAGGAGCATTTTACAGATAAAGAATTGTTTTTAAACTCATTCAGAGCCCAAATGAGCAGCAGAGGAAAAGGAGGGTACACTGAACAGGAAAGGTGCAGACTAAAGAAAATTGTTCTAAAGCTCAATCAAGAATTATCCAATAATGAAAAGTCAGACAGTGTGTAAGACACCAGGTTTTGGTGTTCCTGTGTCCGGTGTTATGTGTCCTTTCTCACAATAGAGATCATGAGTGAGTTCAGAGTCTCCACACTCAACATAAATGGAGCCAGAGATGTGAGGAAGTGAGCCAGTTTATTTGAATTAATAAGATTAAAGAGAACAGGTGGTTCAGAATGATGGTTCAGGAAATGCACAGCGACACTTCAAATGAGATGGACTGGAAGAAGGAATCGGAGGGGGAAGTCGTCCTAAGCCACTTAAGCAGAACTAATGGCGGAGTGACACTCCTTTTCTTTAAAAACTTTCTGCCAGAGTCATACGTGGTAGAGAAGGATGAGAAGGCTGGATTGATGGTGGTCAGAGCGAAGTATAGGTTTCTACAGCCCCAACACTGGACCAACACAGGAGGGGATTTTAACTGCACAGAGAATGACCAGTTGGACAGAAACCATGTAGAACCTCATGCTGCTTCCAAACATGCCATGAAGCAGCTAGTGGAAGCTAACTAGCTAGCTAGCTGTGGACTAACTGATGTATGGAGGGAAATGCACCGCATACACAGACAATACACATGGGTCCACAGCAGGGAAAATGTCTGTTCAATGGTCAGGCTTGACAGATTTTACTGCTTTAAACACCATGCCAGTATTCAGTATTTTCAAGATGTGCAATATTTTACCTGTTGGGTTTTCTGACCATTCCATGGTGTCTTGTAGCGCTTTTTTTGCAAATGTAAAACATAAATCTGCATATTGGCACTTTAATATTGCCCTGTTGTTAGATGCACATTTTACTGAAACTTTTACTTATTTTTGGAAAGTTTTTAGAACCAGAAAAAGAGATTTTATATCTGTGAAACAGTTGTGGGATTGTTACTCTCAATGTCTCCCGCTACATCACCAGATCTATGAGATCTGGAGATAGAAATAGTGGAACTGCAGAGTTCTGCCGAGTCCACAGGAAATCGAGTTCACATTGAAGAACTCAAAGTCAAGAAAGTGATTAACCCTAACCCTCCAGGCATCGATGGTCTTCCACCGGAATTCTACAAAGCTTTCTGGAATGAACTGAGTGGAGACATTGTTCATGTTTTCAATGAAAGCTTTAAAGACTTGTCCCTGCCTCAGAGCTGTAAGAGGGCAGTAATAGCCCTACTACCAAAGAAAGGTGAACTCCAAGACATAAAAAACTGGAGGCCAGTCTCACTGTTATGTATGGACTATAAACTACTCTCAAACGTCCTGGCTAACAGGCTGAAGGAGGTGATGGATCAGATCATCCACACAACTCCGACGTACTGTGTGCCTGGCAGGTCCATTGTTGACAGTGTGTCACTAATTTGAGACCTTTTGGAAGTCTCTGGTTCTTTGGGCATTGATGCTGGTCTGGTTTCCTTGAATCAGGAAAAGGCATTTGACTGTTTGAGCATCGATACCTCTGGAAACTCTTACAGAGGTTCGCCCTCATCCCTGGTTTTATAGCCAAGATGAAGGTGCTGTACGAAGATGTCAAGAGTGTACTGAAAATCAATGGTGTTTTATGTAAACCTTTTAAAGTGACCAGAGGGATAAGACAAGGATGCTCACTGTCTGGTATGCTCTATGCCTTATCTATTGAACCAATGCTACACAATATTCGCTCTGCCATTAATAGTCTAATTTTACCTGGTTTAAACACACGCTTCACTGTATCTGCTTATGCTGATGATGTTATTGTTATTGTCAAAAGCCAAGAAGACATAAAGAGCTTAGAAAACATTATCAAATGTTTTGGGGAAATCTCAGCTGCAAAAATGAACTGGGCAAAGAGTGAAGCTGTAGCAGTGGGGAAAGGGCTCACAGGTCTCCCTCACCTACCAGGAGGGCTAAAATGGAAGAGAGGAGGGCTGAAATACCTGGGTGTGTATTTAGGAAACAAGGAGATGGAAAAAAGAACTGGGAAGGAGTGGTAGAAAGGGTGGAGGGGAAGCTATCCAAGTGCAGGTGGCTGCTACCCGACATGTCATATAGAGGAAGGGCTTTAATTATAAACAATCTTATAGCATCCACTATATGGCACAGAATAAACTGCATGGAACCCGCACCTGGGCTCTTACCAAAAATCCAAGCCGTCATGGTAAATTTTTTCTGTGAAAATTTACACTTGATTCCACAATGTGTACTTTACTTGCTGAAAGAAGAGGGAGGGCAGGGTTTAGTTCATCTGGTGAGCAGAACAGAAACATTCAGGTTACAGTTCCTTCAGAGGTACCTCACAGGGTATGAAGATGTTTTGTGGATACCAGTTGTAATTTTAAGAAAAATTGAAAGACTGTGTTTAGATACGTCCCTGTTCTTAATGGATTGTTGTTTTATACATCTGCATGACTTGTCATCTTTCTATCAAGCACTTTTTAAAGCATGGATCTTTTTTAAATTGAAAAGGCTAGAACTGGGTTAGGGTTAACCTAACCTTTAGGGATTCCAAAACACAGAGGCAGTGGCATCTCGGCTGATCCTGAGGTCAACCTGCTACACCAGGGACATTTTAAATGGGTGGACCAAAAGACTTTTGGTGCGGTGAGGAACTGGAAATGTTGCGTGACTACCACACCGGGACAGAAACTCTAGATGAAGTGGACCCTATCCCTGTACTTGGACTGAAAATAGACCAAACTGGACTAGCAGGACCACTGCTGGTCTTTAACTACGGGGTCCACTACGGCGGTGGAACTACACTTGGCAAAGGGGAAAGTGCTGTACAAGCACTAAACAAGAGGAAACTGAGCAAGAGGAAGGACACTGTGTGGAGACAGAGACTGAAGGTACGAGAGAACTGTGAGCCAGTGTGGAGGCTGTTTTATAAACCGGTGCTAAACAAGAATGGAGGATCTTACATGGAGCGCTGTCCGTCAACTACTTCATCTCTAAGATCAACCTTACTGTGTCCATAAACTTCATTGCTTTTTAGACTGCAAAAGACTGAGTTCTCTGTTCAAAACATTAAAAACTGTTTTTAAACTGTGGTGTGGAGTGAGAAAGCTTTTATCTTTGGTGCAGGATACAAACAAGAAAATGCTTTTAAATTTTATAGTAGGACAAGCAAAACTGTTCATTTACAAGAGCAGGAAAAAACAGGTGGGAGGTGCTGTAGGTGAGGAAGCTTCAACATTGTTCAAGGCTCTTGTAAAATCTAGGGTAAGAGTGGACTTCAGGTTCTACTCTCTCATGGAGAACCTGGACGAGTTCATGTGCCAATGGTGCTTCACAGACGCTGTCTGCGCGGTCTCTGTTGGGCAGCTGAGTTTTAACTCTGTGTTTTCATAAAATACTGGACTGGTCCTTTTATTTATTTATTTATTTATTTATTTTGTTTTATCCTTTATTTATTAATCTATATTTAATGTTCTGAATGTCATGTTAACATGTTACTAGTGTCACACATCAAGCATCTTGATAATAAAGGTATCTTAAAAATAAAAAATCTCTCTCTCTCTCTCGCTCCCCCCCGTCTCTCTCTCTCCTGTCTCTCTCTCTCTCTCTCTCTCTCTCTCTCTCTCTCTCTCTCTCTCTCTCTCTTTCACTCACTCCCTCTATCCCTCCTTCCCTCCCTCTCTCTCTCCCTCCTTCCCTCCCTCTCTCTCTCTCTCTCTCTCTCTCTCTCTCTCTCCCTCACACCCTCTATCCCTCCTTCCCTCCCTCCCTCTCTCTCTCCCTGCTTCCCTCTCTCTCTCTCTCTCCCACCCTCTCTCTCTCTTGCCCCCCTCGCTCTCTCTGTCTCTCTCGCTCTCTCTCTCTCTCCTGTCTCTCTCCCTTCCCTACTCTCTGTAGATGGAGAGTGCGGTGTGTACGACATCACCAGCATTTTTATTGTGCCGAACTTTGCGTGTTTGTGTGTGGTGGTGTTTAGCTGAGCTTATGATCCACCTAATGTACATACACAGCATCCAGAACAATGAGACCTACCTCACCATGCTCTCATCCTGGGCTCTGGGTAAGTGTGTGCATGTTGGTGTTTGTATGTTTTGTTTTGTTTTGTTTTTTTTTGGGGGGGGGGTTGATCTTGCATATTAATGAAGTGGCTAAGACGTTAGAACAGTCCCGACTAAGATATTATACTGCTGTTGTATGCAGTTGACCTGCTGTTGGTCCTGCTGTTCCTCGGTGCATCACCATCAACAATTACAGATAATTATACATTAAATATTTCAGTGCCTAAAATATCTCACTATAAATGGCAGGACTTATGAATATACATACATTGCTTATTTTTCTTCCTCTTTTCCTGGTGTGTGTCATGGTGGCAGCAGGCTGAGAAGGTCAGTCCAGACTTCTCTATTCCAAGCCAGTTCCTCCTGGGGGTCCCCAGATGTCTCCCAAGTGAGTTCTAATCTCTGTAGCAGGTCCTGGGTCTGCCCTGGGGTCTCTGTTCAGTGTGATGTGTCTTTATACAGCTTTACTGGGTGCTGACCAGGGGTCCATGTACTTTATGTCCAAACCACCTCAACTACTCAGTGATTGTCAAGATCCTCATGCTGTCAGGGAGAGAACGATTAAGGATTTGAGCATGGTCCATTCAGAATCATTTTCTGCGACATCACTTTTGGATGTGTGAGTTAAAATTGTCTCTCACTGAAGATTCTGCAAGATGCTTCCTAGTAACCATTAAGGCTCTCCTGGGTTTACCATGAAAATCTGGCCGGCACACTTTGTGGAAATCATTACTCTTCTCTTTACCTGAGTGTCCAAAACAGATGTCTCAAGTCTGATGATACAATCAAAAAATAGGCTTTATTTCGAATGTCATGACTGAACCGGAAAATAGGTCTTATTGCAACTGCTTGTTGAAGAAAACAGTAACAGCAGCATGAAGTGACATTTATTGGTGGCTTTTTATTAGATTTGAATATCTTAACATTAGTGAGAAGAATAAAATGGCTTTGTCAAAACTAACAAAGGACCAGAAGTGGAAAAATACTAACAGTGACTTTTGCTGTGTGTCACAAAGCATGATGTCAGGGAAGTTCAACTGCACGGCAGGTTTCCATCACTTCCCAAAGGATGATACCTTAAAAAAATCAAGTTCAAGTGGCTGTTATTGTCATTTCAACCATATACATGTGGTACAGTGTATAGTGAAATAAGACAACATTTCTCCAGGACCAAGGTGCTACATATAAGACAACACAGAAGTACAAAAGGTGCACATGTACAACAGAATACACATAAAGTGCAAATGTGCAAACATTGCAAACAGCACAGATATAACGAGACAGAAAAGACAAATAATAATCCAAATGTAATGTGCAAAATTGTAGCGGTAGATGTGCAAAATTGTGAAGGTAGATAAGTGTACATTTGTGTGTGTGTGTGTCAGTCCAGTCCCTGAGTGTTCAAGAGTCTGATGGCTTGGGGGAAGAAACTATTACACAGTCTGGCAGTGAGGGCCCGAATTCTTCGGTACTTCTTGCCAGATAGCAGGAGGGTGAAGAGTGTGTGTGGGGTCATCCACAATGTTGGTGGCTTTGCGGATACAATGTGTGTGGTGAATGTCAGTTATATAGGGACGAGAGAATCCGTTGATTCCGATAGGTTCTTGCGATCCGATACGGTGCAGTTTCCATACCAGACAGTGATGCAGCTGCTATTAATGCTCTCAACAGTCCCTCTGTAGAAGGTGGTGAGGATGGGTGGTGGGAGATGGGCTTTCCTCAGCCTTCGCAGAAAGCTAGAGTGGGCTTTCTTGACGATGGAGCTGGTGTTGAGGGACCAGGAGAGGTTCTCTGCCAGGTGAACATCAAGGAATTTGGTGCTCTTGACAATCTCCACAGAGGATCCGTCGATGTTGAGTGGAGAGTGGTCCCTCTGTGCTCTTCTGAAATCAACAATCATCTCTTTGGTTTTGCCCACGTTCAGAGACAGGTTGTTGACTATGCACCAGTCTGTTAGCTGCTGTATGGTGACTCATTCTTGCTGATAAGACCCACCATGGTCATGTCATCCGTGAACTTGACTATGTAGTTCGAGCTGTGCATTGCTGCACAGTCTTGAGTCAGCAGAGTGAACAGTAGTGGACTGAGCACACAGCCCTGGGTGGCCCCAGTGCTCAGTGTGGTGGTACTGGAGATACTGTTCCTAATTCCGACTGACTGAGGTCTCTCAGTCAGGAAGTCCAGGATCCATTTGCATATAGAGGTGTTCAGGCCCAGCAGGCTCAGGTTCCCAATCAGGTGCTGAGGGATGATTGTGTTGAATACTGAACTGAAGTCTATGAACAGCATTCGTACATAGGTGTCCTTATTGTCCAGATGTATGAGGGCCAGATGTAGGGTGGTGGCAATGGCATCGTCTGTGGACCGGTTGGGGCGATAGGCGAACTGCTGG
>JAQQZR010000005.1:6859324-6875236 GCA_030068235.1 Notoglanidium macrostoma
TCCAATTAAGCTGCAGAAACATCTCAAGGATGATCAGTGGAAACAGGATGCACCTGAGCTCCATTTTGAGCTTCATGGCAAAGGCATTGAATACTTATGTACATGTGCTTTCTCAATTTTTTTATTTTTAATAAATTTGCAAAACTCTCAAGTAAACTTTTTTCACGTTGTCATTATAGGATGTTGTGTGTAGAATTCTGAGGAAAAAAAATGAATTTAATCCATTTAGGAATAAGGCTGTAACATAACAAAATGTTGAAAAAGTGATGCGCTGTGAATACTTTCCGGATGCACTGTATATATATATATATATATATATATATATATATATATATATACATACACAGGGGGTCCTTGTTTTATGACATGGTTCCGTTCCTACGACAGTGATGTAACCCGGATTTTGGTGCAAGTCGAAACACACCCTAGCTTTTTAGTCTTACCTATCCTAACACAGTTGTAAAATCATAACCTAGAACATAAAACAAAGCCACAGAAAAAGACAAATATTTGTTTAATATAATGTGCGTTGCTGAACTCCCTTACCGCCCTTACCCTCGCCGCACTTCTGCGTATTCTTCCCCCGTCCAGTGAGCATTGTAAACTGGAAACGTCGTATGTTGAGATGTACGTAACCCGAGGACCTCCTGTATATATATATATATTTATATCCCTTATGAGTAACCACTGGCAATGTTAGTGCTTGGCAAATCAGAGAATTAAGAGAGTACGTTCTAAATTTTCATAACTGTGATGCATGTGTGATTTTTTTACTCAGTTTAAGTCCAACTCTGTCTTGACATTGTGCTTGAACTCCTGACACAATCTGTGCCTTATCGGGAGTCATGATTTTTATAGTCGCCCATTGCAGTGGGTCTGGGTGAACTGGTTCTTTGTTTTTTGATCCATCACTGTGCTCAGGTCTGTTTCTCTGTCTCTGTCTTTCTCTCTATGTGCTCCCTAAGCCATGCCCCCTCCCACTGCAGACATCGGTAGTGTAATCACTACAGCACTGTGGTTCTTTATGTGGCTTTTCAAGATGTATTCATAAAGTATTCTGAAAACATTGCATTTTTAATGGAATTAATTACTGAATACATTTTGGAAGCTCTGTTCAGAACATGTCATTATATGTATAATATATATTCTGTTCTCTTGGATCTGTACTGTAGGGCAAGGGTTCTCAATCTTATACATAAAATGTCAGTGTGGCTACAAGCTTTCATTCTAATCAAACAGGAACCACACATCTGATTCCACTTGTTTAATCAGTTGATCTTGGTCTGCAGTCATATATGAAGTGTACCTCCCATTTGGCTGGAATGAAAACCTGTCACCTAGAGCTGTGCTTTGTGCATAAGATTCCTGTTTTCGAATGGTTCCTGTTTTTGAATCATTTGCCAGGAGTTTCTCGCCAGTATCAATATTTAAACAATTCCTTTCTTTTCCTTTTTTTCATCACTTATTTTGCTTTATCATTTCCTTTTCTTATATTTTTTTCACTTTTTCCTTCTGCCCCATTTTAATTTTCTCAAATAACACTTGGGGACATAATCACAGAGCCAAAGCTAACACTAAGGCTTGCCCACAGGAGGCAGTTCCACCATATTGAGACTGTGTCTGTTCCCTGAGCTAAACAAAAATGTAGAAATACTCAGAGAGTTTGATTCTAATAACCTAATTAAAATTAATTTGGATCATATTGAATGTATAGCCTAAACCTTTGATCTAAAGCTAGGATTGTTAAATATTAGATCTTTTACATCTAAAGCGCTTATTGCTGATGAAAGTATTACTGATTGGGAGTTTAATGTACTGTGTTTAACAGAAACATGGATGAAATGAAATTAGTACATAACTTTAAACAAAGCTAGTCCTCCTGTCTACAGTTATATACACCAGCCTCATCTAACTGGCAGAGGAGGAGGCATTGCAGTTGTTTATAATGATAAACTAGGCATCACACAAAAAATTGGACATAAATTAAATGAATTTGAGGTTCTTTATACTAACATATGTGGCCACTAAAAATAAGTCTGTTCAGTCATTTCCAATAATTATTATTTACATATTCCGAATTCCTTTGTGAATTTGAATGCTAAAGCAGACCACTCTAAAATTAGAACATAAATGGCATCAAACTAAACTGGTAGTGTTCCAGTTAGCATGGAAGGAGAGCCTCCTGAGCTATAGCTCCCTTAGTGCTGTTCGATCAACCTATCTCTCCACTCTAATAGAAGATAACAAAAATAATACTAGATTCTTATTTATTACTGTAGAAAAATTAAATATGAATGACTGCTACAGAAACATTCATACCATCATTGTTTTTGTTTAGTCAGTGTCAAAATTTATAATATTAGGTACAAAATTCAGACTATGAATTTAAAACAAGATAACAATATCAGATATTAATCAGTAATATGCTTTACTCTGCTTTAAGAGACCAAGCTACAACCTGAATTCCAGAAAAGTTGGGACTTTCTTTAAATTTGAATAAAATGAAAACTAAAAGACTCTCAAATCACATGAGCCAATATTTTTTATTCACAACAGAACATAGATAACACAAATGTTTAAACTGAGAAATTTTACAATTTTATGCACAAAAAGTTATAGAAAGACTTTTAGTTTTCACTTTATTTAACTTTAAACATCCCAACTTTTCTGGAATTCGTGTTGTAATTTAAATAATTTCTTCATCAATATCATCAACCTGTATATAAAATCCCTTACTGTAGAACCCAGGGCTCCCCTTATGGACCTTGCCCCTGCTGCCACAATTACCTACACATTTCTTTAAACATATAATCCGTGTTGTGCATGAATGTGTTAAATGAGTGCTGTTCATCGAACATGCTCATATTTTAAGTAAATGGAGAACTGAACAAATCTTTGCAACTAATGTGGACATGGGCGTGACTCTGGTTAGAGTGAAAGATGCTCACATTCACTTTCATTAATTGCAAACTGACTGGAAAACATCAGAAGAAAAAAATGAATGGGTGTCATGTGCACCCGAGGATTTATGGCACCCGGTATTGTGCCAGGCATGGCTAGTGCTATCAATTCAAACAATGCTGCCACTTGTACTGCTGAACCCAGTTTTATGAACATTTGAAGTTTATATGCACAAATCAGTACAGCAAATCAGGTGAAGCCTGTTCCAGCCTGTAATGTATTTTATGCTTTTGAATTTGTTCATAATTAATTTTCATAAATTTATTCATGCGGGCCAAATAAAATTTCCATTGCATCTATAGTCTACCTTTACTGCTCCTCTTTTTTCGCTTCCTGCATAATAAAAAATGTACATAGAACTGAATTACATTTGCAAACTGACATGTTCTGAGTTGTCCTGCTTTATGATATAATAAGCAATAGATCATATACTCCTATTGTTTTTCTTAACGTTTGAAAGTAATATCTGTCTGTGATTCTGTAGAAGTGTACAGTAATTCATTTAGTTTGGAAATTTGCAATGATTGGAGGCTGAGGTTGATGGGTAGGAAGCGGTTCTACTGAAAAATGAACGTTCATTTTAATCTGTGTGAATTAAACTTTGACTTAACTCTTGTTAAATGTGAACTTGCACAGCAATGTAGATAGTACAAGGATCAAACCTCTTCTTAACCTCTTCTTAACCTCTTCTTCCTCAACACTGGATATGTACCTAAATCCTTTAAACTAGCATTTATCAATCCCCCGATTAAAAAACCTGACCTCGACCAATCAGCTGTCTAACTATAGGCCAATATCCAACCTGATCCATCCGGACGCCCTGCCTCTGTTTGGAGTTTTATAGCCACCCTAAATATGGCTGTGGAAGCTTTCATTTTACAGTTTATGCAGTTTTCAGTTAATCACTGAATTTGAGCAATTTTATACAATAGACTTAATTTAAAAAATATAATGATACTCATACAAGTTCAGAACACTTAGCAATTTTTGACATTATATTACACAGTTATAGAAGCGTGTAATTTATAATCATACTACCCGGTGTCACCCAGGAGAGGATGGGTTCCCTTTTGAGTCTCGTTCCTCTCAAGGTTTCTTCCTCATGTCGTCACAAGGGAGTTTTTCCTCTTCACCATCGTTACTGGCTTGCTCATTAGGGATAAATTTAAATTTAAATTTTTACTCTGATATTGAACCGAATTGAGAATTGAATAAGACTGAATATCCCTCTTGTAGAAAATTTTATAGCCAGCCCAAGGCTGTGGAACTCTCTTCACCTTCATCTCTGTGCCTGCACCTCCATTCCCCATTTTAAAGCTCAGGCAAGGGCTTTCCACTCACCCAGTATCTCATATGTATTGTTTTATGTACTCTACAGTTTAGTTTGCCATCTGTTTTATCTCAGAATTATATAAACATGCAGTTTTCTGTTATTCTTTCTCTTTTAGATTATTATACTTCTTATTTTTTAATATTATTTAATTTTATCACTAATACTATTTACACTATTTTTCACATCTGCACAGTTCACTTGATTCACTTAAAAGAGTCATTCTGAATGAGTCACTCACCAATCATTACATATCATTCAGAATTATGAGCACATACAGTACAAGCTTTAGCCTAATACAGAACTGTTAGGAAACACTGTTCCATGTTAGTGGTGTTTCTAACAAAACAAAAAAAAGAGAAATCAGCTTTGTACATTCTCAGATTAGTTTAACAATCAGCATGATTATAGTGTGTATGTGGGTTTTTGTGTGTCTTTATCTGAGTGAAGTACCCTGTCTGTCCATGTCACGAATGCCAGGCTTACGGAGTTTGCCTGGCTGGGTGGGTTTGGCAGAACACATGTGCAGGACAGGAGATGGCTGAGTGAAACTCATACTGAGTTTATTGTACACACTATATACAAGCACAGGGCAGAGATACAAAATCGGCAGGCAGAAGAGTAATTCAGAACAGAAACCGAGTCAGTTGATCAGCAAACAGTATATCCCAGAATCACCAAAACATAAAAATCAAAACAACAGGCAGAGTCAAAAACACATACACACAACCACGGGGAATACTAGGCTTGGCACAGATAACGCGGGGTTAAGCTAAAGCTTCGCAAAACGGAAGCCCAAAAGCAGTCCTTTTAAACACGGCACAATTAGTCCATCAATGGGAGCCACCTGCTCCCCGCTGATTGGCCTACTGGCTGGGAGCAGGCGCTCATGGGAACTGTAGTTTGTGTGTTCTCCGTTCAGAAGCGAAAGCGCGTGCCTCCGCAATGGAGATGAAGCGCCCGCTGTGTGCGTGGCCGATATCTTACCGCGCGCTGAGCGTGGAACAAGGAGCAGGGTATGACAGTCCAATGGCCAATCAATTTGACTGATGACTGTTTAATAAAACTGAAGCATTTCATTAAAATCTGAGACTCTTTAAAATACACATGGGAAAACGACACGGTGTGAATTAGTCATAATTACTGTAAATTAGAGTCTGTGCAAATCCTCCCATGGTGAGCCAGCAGGGCATCATATCATTCAGGAACAGATTTTAAAGAGGGTTTTTTTCACTTTCATTTCAGATAATTTACATGTCATTTACATTTAATAGCATAACTGCCAAAATCACTTCTTATGTCACAAACACAAGGGCTGTCAGGAATCTGCTCCTCGCTGCAAGTGCGGCGTGCATTGTTTGCTCGGCCGCATGCACCATGCTTTCACTCTCTCCGTCGCGCTTAGCGCGGAAACGTGCGCATTCGCATTAGGGCGCGAACTACAAAGGACTACAGTTCCCGTGAGCACATGCGCCTGGGCTCATCATGTGACCTGGAATTGGATGTATTTGCATCCAATCCATGGACACTCAGGATATGTTTAAAGGACCCTCATTTGTGCTTCGTTTTCGCGTAGAATTAGTTTAGCTTCCGTTGTGTCCTATTGCCGAGTGTAGTTCCCGTGGTTCTGGTTCTAGTGTTTGGACTCTGTTTCTGTTTTTGTTCTCGTGTTTTGCCTAATCTTTGATGCCCCGTTTGCTGATCGACTGACATTGTTTTTGGATTACTCTTCTGCCTGTCGTGTTTTTGTACCTCTGCCTCGTGTGTTTTTGTAAATAAACGCAATGAGTTTTACAAAGCCGTCTCCCCACCTGCGGACGTGTTCAGCTAAACCACGACGACATGACAACACTGAATGTTTTGTTGGCAAAAACAGATAGATAGATAGATAGATAGAGATAGATAGAGAGAGAGAGAGAGAGAGAGAGAGAGAGAGAGAGAGAGAGAGAGAGAGAGACCGACCTTCGTATAGTAGCCTTTTATTAAGCTTCAATCTTATGTGTTCAGTCTGTTATTTGTTTTGACAATAATCTGACATTCATACCAATAAAGGAGATGAGGAGAGTATGAGAGATTGTAGTGAGAAAGAGAGACACAAAGAAAAAGCAGTGAATTAGCAGTAAGTTTTTATGCTTGATCAGAGGCCCCAGAGATTAGTGACAGAATATTCTCATCATTTTCACTTCTGTTTCAACTCAACTACAAAGCACTGTGATGATGGCTCAGAAGATGAAGATTCTTCCTGCTCTCTCCCAACATGATAAATATTCATTACTGTGTTTTGCTGCTTTACTGACCTTGAACATACAATTCCTGTGTAGAATGTTACACTAAAGTTGTGTAAAAGTTATAAGAAGATCTTTAAAACTTCAGCGAGCTTAATGAATTGATGTTGGTATTGTGGATCACAATCTGCATGTCAGTCTGAATTTCTTACTTTACAAAGTCTACAAGTGCATGAAGTGAGCAGGAATAAAAATTAATAAAGTGGTCTCTTCAAGTTCAAGGAGCCTAACCAGTGAAAGTTGACCACCCGCCCCCATTAGCATAAGTAAATATACTTCCCATCAGCCTCAGAGTAAAAACTTAAGGTCATCCATTTTGTTCAGCATGAGAGTAAAAACCATAAACTCCTGCTCATATGAGAGTTAAAAACCTCTTGCTCCCATCTCTTCAAGTTTAAGCTAACTACCACATTAGCATTCCATCCATCCATCCATTATCTATACCACTTTATCCATCTGGGTCGCGGGGAAGCTGGAGCCAATCCCAACATCTTCGGGTGAGAGGCGGTTAGGTCTGTTGGTCTGTTAGGATTTTCCAGTGTTAAGCATGTTGGTAAATAACGCAACTGCATTGGACACAAGCTTCCTGAGTCAATTCATGTCATTGTTATAAAACAATAAGTTAAATTTGATGATTGAAATCGGGAAATGGCACATCATGATATCTACCACAGGACTCAACATGATATCCAATGGTCCTCATGGAAAACAGTTTCTGAGAACAACTTCTTCATTAGGTCTGATCAACAGGGCCATGCTGAAGGTCAAGAGTTTGCCATTTGGGTTTATCATATCAAAAACCTGGTTATGAGTGGGATTCATTAAACACCAAGAGAGTCAATGCAATACTGTATGCTGCCCAATGATTTTTTTAGTAACTTGTTACTACCCACACAATCATCATCATCATGTCCATAAAGAAGAACTTGTAGTTGTATTTGTAAACATGAGTATGAAGCATGCATACCTCAAAAGGCAGAAAATTAAATATACTGATGAAAAATACAAAAGTCTCTTTATTACTCACATCCAATCATCATCATAGCCACGGCGAAGATCTTCTCTCCATCAGTGGTGGGCGCGATGTTGCCGAAGCCAATACTGGTAAGACTGGTCATAGTGAAATATAAGGAGGTGATGTAGACGGAGTCCTTCCTGGGCCCCCCCTCCCACCTTCCTGTGCCCGTGGCATTAAAGCGGTATGGTGTGCCTGCTGTCTCACCCAACATGTACAACCAACTGTCCTTACGTGCCACATTTGTCTCCTCATCAATGACTTCATAGTCTCCAATACTGTACCAGATACACGCGAGCCAGTGAGCAGCAAGGCCGAACACACACACCAACAGCACAAGCACAGCAGCGCCATATTCAATATAGTGATCCAATTTACGTGCCACTCGGCCCAGACGGAGCAGACGCACCACCTTCAGAGAACTGAACAAACTGCTGATGCCCTGAGAAACAGACAGAGAGACAAAAACAAGAAACATTAAAAGTGAGAGGCAAGTGTGGTAAGTAGAATTAGGAAAGATATATAGTGATTGAAAGAGGCAAACAGAATGAGAAAGAGTGAAATATAGAGAAAGAAATACAGAAGGAGAACAAATACACAAAATGAGGCAAAGATTTAGGTACAGACAGAAAACGGTTGACAGAAAACCGAGAGAGAGAGAGAGAGAGCGAGAGAGAGAGAGAGAAAGGGACTGAGAGAGACATAGAAAGCAAGGCGTAATCACAGCACTTTTATTTATCCATTCGTCCATCTCTAATTACTCTATTAATGATTGTGAAATAGGAAGATTATGCTTATTTGTTCCCATCGGAATTCTGAATGTCAGTTTATTTTGGAGAAAAAATAACTATGTATCTATCAGGTGTAGGTGTATGTAACCCGAGTTGTATTTTCTTTTTACCATGACTGAAAATTAATGGGTGGATGAATGTATAGGTGGGTGGAAGGAAGGAAGGAAGGAAGAAAGAAAGTAAGTAAGTAAGGATGGAAGGATGGATGGACAGAAGAATTGATGGATTGTATCTGCTGGGATGTCCGCTTGTGAAAAAATTGGCCACTGTTTTTAAGGTTCTCCAACTGTGAACATTTTTTTAACTGTAGAATGGTAAATATCTAAAAAAATAAATTTAGAGATGGCCTTCTAAACCTTTCCAGAGAGCAGCAGCAATTGCTTCTCTGAGGACATGGCTGACAGCCTTTATTCTTGGCATGATGTAGACATGCACTTGATACTCAACATACTGCCAAAAGTTCTTCTTTTATAGTGGTGATCACACTTCTTGATTATGAAACAACTGGCTGCTAATCACTCTCTTAATGATTGGGGAAATATGAGTGGTGTACTATGAATTTTGGGTTACATCTCCTGATCTCACCCACTGCTCAGTTTTACAGACCACAATGTGACCTTCCTGCTTCCGTACTACAGACAGGCATTGAAACGTCACAAGCCTGTGACCCATAGTGTCAGACAGAGGTCAAAGGGATCCATTGCACAACTTGGCTCATTTCATACATAGTTTATGGGAGAAAGAGGAAGCCTTTCTTAGGCAGGACTGGACTTCACTCAAAATCATAAGCCAACAAGTAAAGAATGACATAATCAAGTGCAAACTGAAATAAAAAAAAATAAGAATACTCACAGAACTGGACACAAAACCCATGATAGCAGCAATAACTGACCCCGCCTGATATGCTGAGGACCTTTTTTAGGTTTGACACAAGGTTTGACATAGTTCACTGCTTGCATAGAAGCAAGGCACTGCTAAAGACCCTCCCCATCCTGGAGCCAGTACACCCCACTCCCTTCACAGTGGAGGATATGTGCCAGCAGCTGAGGAGGTGCAAGCCACGCAAAGGCCCCAGGGCCGGACGGCATCCATGCTAGGTCGCTCAAGGAGGCGTTATGGAAAACAGCCATCATCATTCCAATACTCAAGAAATCCTTGGAAATACTTGGATGACACTGCCATACTTTCACTCCTCTATGACAATAAGTCTTTTTCAGCCTACCAAGACCATCTCTTACCTCACACAATGGTGTACCAATAATTATCTTCAACTGAATATAAGCAAAACCAAATAACTTCTTATCAATACCCCAGAACATAGAGAACAGCCCATAACATCACCCACAAACCCCACCTGCATTAATAACGAATCTATTGCAATCACCTGCTACTGCCGATCATACTCCAACCTATTGTCCTCTATTGTTCCCTTGCTTCTTCAATATGCTAACTGTCACCAATAAAAACAAATTCATATGCATCATCCTCACTGCATCAAAAGTTATTGGCCTCCCCAACCCCAAACCTATCAGACCTCAATAGTAAAGTCACCAAATGCAGAGAACAGACCACTGCACAGGACCCCAGTCACACTCTCAACCCCTTCTTCACATTGCTCCCATCAGGGCACAGCTTTGGCCTGGAAACCGGCATGCTATAACAAAAGTTTGTGCCCTTTGCCATAGCAACTTTACACGAAGCCACCCAGCAGTGACTGTTACAGGCATGTGGGCATATGGCAAGTGTGTACACAACAGGGTGCTTAAGTGAAGGCATCAATGTTTTGTGTGTGTATGTATGCTTGAGAGGCTCTGTATAGAATGTGACAATATATTTCTCCTGTGGACAATAAAGACTATCTATCTATCTACTTATTTTTTCCCACCTGGTTCCTGAATGTTGGGAAAAAAGACTATGCAGTGAAATCTGTTGGGGTTTTTTTGTCACCCAAAGTTATCTGTTTGTTTATAGAATTGGTGAGTACCACAAAATTGATATATATTCCCTGATAAAAACATATAGTTGAAGAATCCTTCTATTTATTCTTTTCCATGCAAATCTGAGGGGACTTCATTGTATTGTTTGTGTGTGTGCGCATGTGTGTGCTTTCTTGAAACAGAAGTGCATTGTTTGTCCTTGTCTATATTGTCCAGATTTAAAAATACACACTGAAGTTTGGCTGCTGACAACACAGAGCATGTAAATAGCACCTGAACAGCACAAAACAGTACAGTAAAAAAAAACAAAAAAAAAAACACTGTGCTGTTTTGTGCTGTTCGGGTGCTATTTATATTACTGTAATGTTTAATGTGGTTCATAACCCGACTACACTGTACACTGTATTGTGATTTTATATTTATTAGTACAAGCTGCTTGTTGCCAAGTGTGTGTACCCAAACTGCATGTAATGTGTAAAAATAACACCAAGATGCATACAGAGACCCAGACAAGATTGTTCAATTCTAAAAATGTCTCTCACTTTCTGGAGATGCTCTAAAAACTCTTCAGTCTGAAAGCTGGGAGATCAGTTTGCTGTCATAGACTGTTGACTGTAGCTAGCTAACAGTGTACATATCTACCATCCTGCAATCCAGTCTATGATCTACCAATTAGCAGTTTGTACAAACCAACAGCAAGAACAGGGATGATAAACAATTTAAACACACATGACATACACATGTGAACTGAGAACTGAGAACCAAAAAACTGAGAATTCCTCACTGAGGGCCTGAAACAAACAGTTTACAGTTACACATGGTACACATAGTAAGACATGGCTTTACTACAGAACTGTCCAGAGCTTCAGGTGCATGTTGGAAAGTGAGTATTCATCCTCTACCTCACTTCCCCTTTCAAATAATCTGTGCTGTGATATGCCTTTAATTCAATTTGTATATCAATTTTAACTATGGACATTGTCACAAAGCAGCTTTACAGAAATCATTTATTGATATCCATATCTAGCTTTCAGAACACTACAGCAGTGAGATGTTCTGGTCAGAACCCTCAAATTGTATGTGTAAGCTTTAGAAACACTGTACTGTACATGCAAAATGAATGTTACAGTAGTGTGGTCCACATTAGCAAACCACAGAAAGAAGTTTCCTTCTGCATCAGGTCTTGCACCTGGTAAACATCTTATGTCTTACCTCAAATAAACATGAATTATAATATAATCTTAAACTTAGAGGTAGTTTTTAAAAAAAGTGAGCTGGGGTGACCCCTAAACTGTATTGGTTATCAGTAAAGTTTTGTGTGGTATTCATTTTTATATAAAAGAAGAAATTAACCTTGTAGACAAACAAACTCTGTTAATTAATATTTTTTAACCACCCTAAGTTACTAAGTTACAGTTGCTTAATTTAATTTTAAATTTATATCTGATTTTCTGAAAAGCTGCTTTGTGAAAATGTCCATTGTTATGAAATGATATGTACATGAAATTGAATACAATAATTTTCTAATATAATTATGGCTTTGCAACAAATAAAGTTATGTTTTCATTATTTTTAACTTTTTTATTTTTTAGAACATATACTTAATGAAATGTATTATATACAGTGTTGTTATTTTCTGATAACAAATTGGACACTGAATAAAATGCCAACTGACCTCATCAACGTTTTCAAAGGCATTGATGACATCATAGGGGAGGCAAGACAGCAGATCAATGACGAACCACGTCTTCAGGTAATTCATGCGGATAAGCTTGGGGTCAGAGATGACCTCACCAGCTGGCCCCACAAATGTGGTGTGAAAGTTGAGGACAATGTCCACCAGGAAGATGACATCCACTACGCTGTCCACCACAAGCCATGCCACATTGTTCTGCTTGGTCTTGAACGAGACATTGTAGGGAACCATGATAGCTGTGTAGAAGGTGAGGATAAGAATCACCCAGTCCCATGTGGTCTTGAAGGCGCAGTAGTGTAGGATGATGTGCGGCGGTGTTTTCGGTGTCTCCTGTTTATATTGAGGCAAGATGTCCGAGCCGAGCTGCAGCACCTGGACAGGTGGTAAAGGAAAGAAGGAAACCTACACATAGATGCCAAGGTGTACAGTTACTGACACATTTACAGCATTTAGCAGGCACCCTTATTAAGAGTGGCATAAAGAAGTGTCTAGTCTATCAAAAATGCGAGGAAAAGAATTTCACTGTGCTGTAATGTACATTTGACAAATAATGACTTCTTTTTCTTAAAACATGTTCATCCTACTTCACTAGGTCAGGGCTAAGAAGGTCTGGTGGTTGGGAAGCACATAAGGAAGCCATGTACTCCTTTAAAAAAAGAATCAGAGCAACCAAAAGGAAATCCAACATGCTAAACTCAAATTAACACAAACTCAACTAAAAAAATCAAACTCACACAAAATTGAGTAACCAAAGGTAGTTCCTCAGTCTGGAAAGGCCTCCAAAGTTCCTTGCCTTGCAAGACATCACCAGCTACAAAAGTAAGCCACCGAGGGGCATGACTCACCCTGACCTGCCTGACCAGCTGAACCACTTCTATGACCATTAAATTTAAAAAGCAATTGACTGATAATCAAGCTGCCAGACTCACCACTTGATACTTCCCCATTCAGATTCCAGAACAGACCCCACTACTCATTCCTACAAAGGAAGTCTGTAAAATTTTTAAAAAGCAAAATGTCAGGAAAGCTGCTCACCCAGATCTCATCTTCCTCTGCACACCTTATATCCAGTGACAGTGAGATCACATATAGAATGCCGTTTGAACAGCTGGAAGCCTAGTGTAGGCATCTTGACATGAACACCCAAAAATACAAAGGAGATAATTATCAACTTCAGGAGACAACAACCACTCATTCCCATATTGCTCTAAAGGACTCATGTGTTGAAGCAGTTGAGTCATTCAAATACCTTGGTATTGTTATCTCAAGCAATCTTAAAAGGGAAACCATTAAAAAGGGCTCAGCAAAGGCTGTTTTTCTGTAAGAACTCAAAAATGTAAATCTTCTCCATACAGTTCTGGTCCAGTCCAACACTATCACAGGTCTATCCCTAAGTCTATCTTGACATCTTCCTTAATTATCTGGTTAAGATGCTGCTTCTACTCCAAGAGAATACTGCAGTGCATCATCCACTCTTCCGAAAAGATAACTGGGTGTAGCCAGCTGTGATGCAGTGAATCATTCAAGTCCAGATTGTGAAACCATTTGAAGACTATTATTGCAGACCTTTCCTATACTGGCTAGGGACCTATTTGAGGGATCACACTCTGGAAAACACAGAAAACCCAAAATCAAGACACCAAGACACTCAAATAGTTTATTTCTATGGGGATGTCTCTATTAAACTAGCTCTAACTAATCCATTCTGTTAACCTGTGTATCTGCACTGTGTACTTTGGATCTAACAATTACACACAGACACTGTACATTAAATTACAATTATTTATATTGCACCTTCTTACCTTGTGTTTATTGTGTGTAGTTTGCATTACTTGTACCGTGTCCTCATTGTTGCACTGTTGGTATTGGCACTGTTTTGTAGTATTTGGAATTGGACTGTTTGCATTATCTGCACAGTTATAAATTGTCCATCTAGATACATAATTTCTGCCAAGTCAAACTCCCAGAACATGCAAACGAACAATGTGTTGCTGATTCTAAAAAGACTGCCAGTGAGCCAATGACTCAGCTGTCAGGGGACATTCATTTACCCACCTGGGCACTGTCATGAGCTGCTCCTTGCTGGATGCGCAGCGCGCTTTGTGGACTTGGCTGCGTGCGCTGTGCTCTCGACAATCTCCGTCGCACTTAGCGCAGAAGCACACACTTCCACATTGTGGGGTGCGAAATATGAAGGACTACAGCTCCCATGAGCACATGCTCCCAGGCTTCATGTCACATGACCAGTGATTGGATGCAGGTGCATCCAATCTTCTAGTAATCAGGCAGTTTTAAAATGACACAGAGGATCTCATAGACTTTGCGAAGCATTAGTTTAGCCTCCGTGACACTATTGCCAAGCCATGAATTTACCCGTGCTTTAAAATGCCATCTCCTAACTTGCGCATGTGTCCAGCCAAACCCCGACGATGTGACAAGTACCTGGAAAGTCTCCCTGACTTTAAAGGATGGTGGGTCTAGGTGAGCCATGCTAGGGGATGTGAGTGTGTGGCAGAGCAGGTATAATAAATGCTTTATGATGGGCAAGTGCTGTTTGGCTTTGTTGGCAATCACCTAAAGTTTTTTAAATTTGATGTTGGCAGCTGGAGAATGCGAGTGGAGGGAAAGCAGAAATTGGGTGGAGTGTTATAACTTGAGGAGTTTGAACACAAATTCAGCAGCGAAATTCTGGATCAGCTGCAAGGGCCAGATAATGCACAGATGCATCTGACCCAGAGGCAGAGTGACTTGCAGGAGTGCAGTCTTGAGACGGCAGAGGACTAAAGATGGCAGAGCATTTGAGTAGCTCCTGCAGACAGGAAAGCTCAGATCCTCTTGGTGTTGCAAATGAGAAACCTGCATGACCGGGTCAGGTTAGCAACATAAGGTTAAAAAAAAGAACATGGAACATGGTCCAGAACTACTTCAAGACTGCATGTGCTGTTGGGTGTTGTATGTGTGTGGTGGATGGTGTGGATCTGATTGTTGTCGAGATAAGTCACAAGATCTTGACATGGGGATGCATTTCCAGGAATGAACAGTCTTGCTAGGATTTAGTTTCAGCTGCTGAACTGCTATCCATGATGAGATATCTTCTAGACATGCTGAGATACAAGCAGAAATCAGTGTTTGAAGGAGAAAAGGAGAGGCTGAGTTGAGTGTCATCAGCATAACAATGGAATGAAAACCCAGCTGAGTAGATGACTTCACTGCGATAGCATATATAATGGCAAAGACCTCAATAAAAAAATGGGTATAGAAGAAAAAGACCTTACTGAGAGATAAGGTATGGAGGAAGGACAGAAAAGACCCCAGCACTGAGCCTTGTGGGACCCCAGTGAAGAGTCTGTCTACAGCAAATGTAGTTCCCCTTCATGTCACCTGATATGACCATCCCTCTAGGTAAGACACAAATGACTGCCATGCTGTGCAATGCATTACAACACTCATGAGGATAGACAAAAGAATGAGTAAGATTCGTACCTCGGTCAGACGGGAGTGTTTATGTACGTTTTCCCCTTTGTGGACGGTGGGCTGGAGCTGCTGTAGGACACCTCGACTGCTGGTCAGAGCTCTGGTCAGGCGTGCAAATTTACCCCAACCTACACACACACAAAAATAGAACATCATTAACACACTCCAACAAACTCACATTCACTTAGACAATGCAGAACAGTGTGTAGGATTCAAGTCCATCAGAAATGTCTCACCATCATCAGTCCACCAAGATGTCCTGAAACAGATCAGTCATTATAAATTACTCTAAACACACCATCTGGCTTATAAAGCAGCAGTGCATTTTGGGCATTGTGTTCCTACCATTAGATACTATGTTTATTGCATGTTCATTCAGTTCAGTTTTATTTGTCATATGTATGTTAACACAGGGTCAACGTT
>JAQQZR010000005.1:6883150-6901764 GCA_030068235.1 Notoglanidium macrostoma
CACGAACACTTATTCAACAGAGTAATAAAATACAAACTTTATAATCATGATATTGATTTCTCACACAAATCCTGAGCTTGAGACACATTTAACCTGTAGAACCTGACGGATGCAGATTGTGTCTAAATACATGTCTCTTCTTCTCAACTGCGTACGAAGTATTCATCGCAGCGAGGTTTATCATATGAAATGGAGTGACTTGGCCTTTCCAAAGATGCCCGTTGTTTGTTTATGTGATGAAGTGTTAATGAGAAATATAATTTAGAATTGACCTCAAATTGCATGCAGCTCTGCGTTCATTTCCACACCGAGCGCTCATTTAAATTACTCATGAACAGATACAGAACACGCATTACAAGCAATAGAGGAACTGGAGTTATGTAATGATGCGAGGCACATTTGTAGAGTATTTGTGCATATCGCAGTAATCATATTATTAAGACAGGTCAAACTTCTGCAAAGTAATATTTATTCACCATTTTTCTCACTCCTGCTTCACTAAGCCAAGTCCCTATGGCTTCACAACATCCTGAATATAAAAACACACAGCAGATCTTACCTGTGCTATTCCTACGTGCAATAAAACATTGTAGAGCAACTCCGTTTTGAAATCACAGCAAATAAAACAATAACTTTTATTTCCATCAGGCACTAAGCACATTTCTTTTCAAATTGCTAAATCATGGAGTCTCCAACCATCATGACTCTGATACTGCCAGATTGCAGATAATCTCCCCTGCGCAATTATAGAAAGATATGTCTATTGTCCGCATTTTATTGTGAGATACATTTAACAACATAATTTCATAAAAACTCAATCTTTTTTATTTAAAGGATAATATAAAATTGTGCAAGTAATATCATATCAAATTATGGAAGATGTGAATAGCTGTGATGAAAAACAACAAGAAGATGATACAGCATGTATGACTGGCCCTTATGATGACCTAGATAAAGGCCTGTGTCCATCAAGTGCGCTTGCAGTGTCTATTTTCTACACAAAGTGCTCAGCTCTTTCCCCGCTGCCTCCAGGGGCTTTCACTGGAAAATAATAAAAAACATTTGGAACACAGCCGAGCTCGTCATCGTCGCGTCTCTCTCACCGACCAATCAACATCAAGAAGGGGCGGGACTTACGATATCAACACTGTCAGAAATGGCGGAGGACAAACTGATCCTTGCTGATCCTAACTGACAGCTCAGTTATTATGATAGAACACTGAAGGGTTAGCATTATCAATATCTGATATAAGATTCCTTTCCAACGTTTTAGCTAACCTTTCTAAAATAGCTACTTGACGTTCATAACAAAGGAATGCGGAAGTGCTGGAAGATGTTTACTGTAACCTAGCAACAGTAAGCGCTGAAAATGAGGTCGTGCTGCAGCGCAAACAAACGCATCAGGTGGACACAGGCTCTAAAGTTAAAGGTAGTGAAATTAGCCCAGGCTTCATGGTTAAGCTTTACCTGTGCGCGCGCAGGATAAGCAACTTGAGACGTTGTGGAGGAGTGCTGTCTGTCTACTGCTGAACTCATTATATAACAACTCTAAAAAGAGATTAACAATAACAACAACACTAATATCTTAAATGTTTAAATGAAATAGGGAAATTAGAGGAATATGTGAAACTGTTCTTACACCTATAAACCTCAAAATATAAACATGTATATACTAATTGCTCTTGATTGTTGTAAGCAGTTCATAAAGCGTGACTTAGAACATGATAAGGTCATTTAAATACTTTAAACAGGTTAATTACACTAAAACAGCTCGCTAAGGCCGAATTACATATCTCTCTAAATAGTGCACTACACAGGGTGCACACGTCATTATTTCATTCCTTAAGCAGTGAACTAGAGATCCATTTGGGATTCGGCCACACAGCTCTGTTTACCTTACCTTTAAAGCAAAACGGAGTTTTAAATCATCAAGCACAGACACAACGACGAGCTTTTATTTCTGCATGGATCAAATCTAACTGTAAATCTGTAAAACTGTCAGAAATTATTTAAAGCGTAGATGACTTGTTTTGCCGCATAATTCAGTAATTCAGGCGAAAAACCTGCAGCATTTTTTACTTCTTCAGTGTTTTCTAGCGGTTGGTGAAGCAGCTACTGGGCCCATTATCGCCACCACCTGGACTGGAGGGTAGTTCCAGGTTATAGGACGTTTACCCTAATCTAGGTAGCTAGGGTGCATGCATTAGTCAAAGCCACAAGTTCAGCAACTTGGGCTGAGAGATGATCAGGGAGATGACCTTGAGCTAGCACTGCATGTGATGAGCAACCAGCCTGCAATCATCTCTGGATTTTCCAGAGGAATCTCAGAAACATGAAAGTGGTGAATGTGAAAGAATCACACAAGCATGATCACTCTCATCTTTTGTATCAAGAATTGCAGTCATCACTAATGATGAAGGGTTGGTGATCTTGGCCTTTTGTTGGGTAATGTTGGGTGCTGTGAGACCATTGAGCGCTGTGAGAGCATTGAGCTAATTGCCCAATCACTGTGATCACACAAGTTGAGGACAACAGAAAAAGGACAGCATGAGCATAACATGCAGTGAGATGTTGTGTTAACACTACTGGAGAACAGGCAGTAACAGCTCAATAAGTGGCTCAAAATCTAACTGCATTTGTAATTGTGAAATAATTCCTAATTAAACTGTAATCCAATCACTACTCCTTTCTCTCTTTCACTCATGTCTTCACAACCTCCCACTCACAGGTAACCTCACTGACAGCTTAAGGATGCTCTTGGACAATCTCTTCCTATGTTTCTGCCACTTTTGAACATGTTGCAATATTTCTAAGGGTACTATTACTACTTTACTGCTGCCAAAGGATTGCAAAGTCCTGTCTCCCTTGCAATATTTTGATATATTGATTGTATTTATTAAACACTTTGTGGTCTATCTGCCAGTGGTTTGTAAACTGAAAAAATGTACTGGCCAAAAAGAGTATTGTTCCTAGTTGCCTGTGATTTCTTTTTTGTAGATCACCTGACCTGTGTATGTTTTATGATCACGTTTCTCCTTGCTGTTTTTGCATCTGTTTTGCTCGACTTTTAATAAATACTCAACCTGTACACGCATCCTGCATCAACCCTCTGTTTGTGACAGAATACTTTAGTTCAAGTGGATGCAGCAGGACAGAAAGAACAGCATTACATGGTCATCATGCCACAGTTGTTTCTACAACACTGTGAATCCCATCCCCCTATGATGGCTTGGTATATCCACCAGATTTTTTACAAAAGCCTGCAGGACCTCAAACCTGCAGAAATCATCTGGCTAAGATGCATGATTCACTGGCTCACTGGACCAGCACACCAGGGAGTATCTCACCACCATCCAACACCCCTTAGAGACTCGGCTGAAGTGTCTCTTCCAGGCACTCAAGAGGGAATCCCAAAAGATTTTGTGGGGATGGGCTGAAGTCTGTGTGGGAGCTCCAGAGTCACTCAGCCTTCACTCAAGAGCTTCCCCAGAGGCCGACAGGGCAGCGCTCACTCCAGAGCTTCCTTGAGAGGCAGACAGAGTGGCCTTCACTCCAGAACTCCCTCCAGAGACTGACAGGGAGGCCTTCACTACAGCCTTCTCAGCCTTCCGGGTTTGCTGACATCATGCTATCTCCACCACCTGGCTTTGCAGACTTCTTTCCATGTTCAGGCTTTGATGATGTCATCCTACTGTGTCCTGGCTTTGGAAATTATGTCGTTGCCCAGCCTTTTCAGAGATGACTTTGTCACTCCACCGCCTGGCTTCAGAAATTGTCATTCCTCCGCCTCCTGATTTTGCTGACACTGACTGTTCGCCACTTCTTTTCTTGGCTGACAACATGCTCTCTCTCTCTCTCTGCCTCCTGACTTTGCTGATGCTGTATGTACTCCAACTCTTGGCTTTGTGCACTTACCAGAAATGACGATCACAACATTTAACCAGGATCGTTGCAAAACCCGCAGAAAAATATCTGCTGGCTTTTTTTGCTCACCTCTTTAAAAATTAATGTATTTTTAATTTTCCTCACTTGTTTGCATAGATATTGCAAACAAAGAGGAAACTGCGTCCTTATCGGAATCAACAGCATGCCCTCCTGGCTGGCTGAAAATAGGTTGGAGGTCCTTCTCCTTCTGTTATGTAGCCAAGATGGTGACCATTGAGGGTGAGAAGTTTTATGTATATTGCCATACGTCTCAGTGTGAATGCAATTAAATCAAAATATTAAGTGTAAGTATGCAAATTGAGATACACAGATGGTTTTCTCTTTGCAGTCAGGCTTTAATGACATCACAATCTTTTGTTAAATTTTCATGATTTACATTTATGGCATATGCCCTTTTCCAGAGCAACTTACATTAAAGGCCTTGCTCAAGGGGCCAGCAGTGCTTGGATCTGAACTCACAGTCTTTCATTCAGTAGGCCATGTTCATTCTGAGTGCACTGTAAACTAACTAACTTTATAAAATACATCCAAATGTTATTGGTAGTCTGTGTTCACTCAGTAGCAAATGGCTTTTATACAAATTTCGATAGTTGGCTGCCTGGATGGAGGCTATATGGATAGGTAGCGTGATTGAATTTAACCAGTCTCTTCTGGGAAAATCTGTCAGTTAAGTGTACCCACTCCTACTTATTTTAATGTTTTAAAAGTTAATTTCTGGGGGAACATAAAAAACTTGCAGATATCAGTATATGGAAAACAACTGTTCGAATTAGACACAGTAGATGGAAGGACAATTTAGATGAGAAAAGTGACATGGAAAATAGACTGCTTTGTCATTGAAAGACAATCGGATGAGCGGGGCAAAACATTTTACTGCAGCCGGCCAGCAGGGGCGCTAGACCTGTAGTGGCTTCACTTTTTACAGTTGATGGGCTCTTCGTTTATTATGCAGTTGATGATCTGAACTAACATGCTTCCTCCCACCTGGATCTACCCTCCAGTCCAGGTGGTGGCGGTAACACACCCAGTATCTGCTTCACCAGCCGTCAGAAAACACGGAGGAAGGAAAAGACGCTGCAGGTTTCTAGCCTGAACAGCTGAGTTATTAGACCGAGCTAATAATTTCTGCATTAAATTATTATTGACAGAGTTTCATGTTTGATCCCGATTGATATAAAAGCTCGCCATTGTGTCTGTGTTTGGGGATTTCAATCGCCGTCCTGCTTTAAAGCCCTGAGGTAAGGTAAACAGAAGCTGTGCGGCCGAATCCCAAATGGATCTCTACTTAACGGTTTAAGTGCACTACATAAAGGATGAAGTAATGACGTGTACACCCTACGTAGTGCACTATTTATCCCACTGACAGAGATTTATTTTTATTCGGCCTTGGCGAGCTGTTTTATTCTTTTAATGCCAATGTAATTATTTGTATGTTTAAAGTCTTTAAATAACCTTAACTTGTTCGACATAACATTGGGACACTTTGCTTACACTACAGTGATGAAGTTAGTATAAAGTTAGCTTAGCAATTCGTTTTGTTTGAAATAAAATAACGTGTAAGAACAGGAACATGTGCGATCTGCATTACAACATTTCTCTTATTTCCTCTTTCAGTAGTCGAATAAAATTGTTTCTACTGTATACTTGTTGTTGCTGATTTGTGTTTAGAGCTGTTATAATGAGTTCAGCAGGAGACGGACAGCGCTCGTGCAGAAGGGCTCGGGCTGCTGATCCTGCGCGCGCACAGGTAAAGCTTAAACAGGCTCAGGGTTTGTGCAAGAAATCAAAGTTTGTCTTTTGTGATTTACACCACAAAATAAATTAGGAACAGGAAGGAATTTAGGAATAAATTAGAAAATCTATGGCTGTTTTCGGATGAGCAAGTCAGAGTTAATGAGTGTTCTTGCTGTTTCTTCCTTAGTGTGAGGATGTGAAAACCGAGACTTCTGATGGAGGGACAGAGGTGTGTGTGAAGAAAGAGGAGATGCAGGAGATGAACATCTACAGCCATGGAGACGATTTCGACAACACACCTGAAGTTATCTCCATTAAAGAGGAAGAAGCTGACACTGAAGACTACCTCTGTAAGACATCAGGCCACTAACACTTTAGTGGATTATTCTGCCCTGCACACTATCTAGTGCACTAAATGTCCATTAGGGAGTCATTTGCGATGCAGCCTCTGTGACTGGTGTTTAAAAGTGTAAAGAGCAGTTTTTATGCTGTGCTGTACGAGTCAGGAGAGGGCGTGCGTTACAGGGGATTTCAGCACAGCACAAAGTGGAGTAAAACTCGCTTACCTGTGAAAGGTTTTATAATCCATACGCTTATTGCTGTTATAAGTTTGCAACAAAATCAACATGATAAAAGCCAGTTTCTAATAAATGTAATGAACAATATTTGTTTTCAGCAGTTACTTTAGTAATAACTGATAAATCTGGAACATCTGGGAGGAAAAACATCATTTTACACACATTTAAAACACTCAAATATTGTATTTGTTGGAGTTGAGTAAAGTTTATTTTGGGCGTCGTTCCGTCCTGTTATGTTTTCTCTCCTTGCAGACTGCGAGCTTTGCAAATCCTTCTTCTTCAACAAGTGTGAAGTTCACGGCCCGGCGCTCTTCGTCCCTGACGCTGCTGTTCCCCTGGGGGTCACTAACCGAGCCAGACTAACTCTTCCTCCTGGACTGGATATTCGGAAGTCTGGTATTCCCGATGCAGGGCTGGGGGTGTTTAATAAGGGGGAGACTGTTCCAGTAGGTGCGCACTTCGGCCCCTACGAGGGAGAGCTGGTAGACCGAGAGGAAGCTGTGAACAGTGGCTACTCCTGGGTGGTGAGTTATTAAAAATATTAAAAAGTTTGTTGTATTAGGTAGAATGCAGTGTGTGACTGAAAACGTTGGGGGCAGTGTTGTTACCTACGATTTTCTCTCACCAGTTTGCTTGTACAGAGTGCATAATGTTTACATCCTTAAGTCATTCCACAGGTTTTCTGTAGCGTTTTGGTCTAGGGTCTGATGGGGAAGCTGTTCCTTTGTTGAATTAGCCTTGTCCTTTGGGATCGTTGTTGTGCTGGAAGGTTTCTTCTGTTGTCAGACAGAGGCCTGCAGGTTTTCTGCTGAAATAGATTGGTATTTGGAGGTATCCATGTTTCCCGCATGACTGGAGCCCCAGTGTCAGCTGAAGAAAAGCAGCCCTGTAGCAGCACAGTGGGCATGGTGTTCTTGGTCAGATCTGGTACAAGTAGAGCTGTGTGATATGATGTACACTACCAGTCAAAGGTTTTTGCATAGCAGAGGTTGTTCCTACTTTTCCATTCATTTCCAAACACACCTCCAGATTGTGTTAGAACTATTTAAAAAGGAAAGAAAAAGAAGACGAGCTGAAACTCATGGCCTGGCCACCACGGTCACCTGACCTGAACCCGGTAGAGCTAGTTTGGGACGAACCGGACAGAAATGTGACGGCGAAGCAGCCAACTAGCGCATCCTAGCTGTGGACGGTGCTACAGGAGTGTTGGAACGAACCCACTGAGCAGTGTTTAATGTTCCTTGTAGAAAGACTGCATTGGATTTGCCCTGCTGTTGTAACTGTACAGGAGGCTACTTTGATGAATTAAAGATATGACCAATTTTCTTGCTAATAAAGATACTCAAACAGTGAATGTGAATTTATTATTTGATAGCAAAGAATACTGAGTGTCTAGAATGAAAGTCTTGTGCAAAAACATTTGTATCTAGCTAATCTTCTGGAGCGGTACAGGCCACCTCTCAGATGAGGCAGGTCAGTGTTAATCCCAAGGGCCACATGCACCCCCGCTGGTGTTTGATGTTTATCTTGTATCATCCATAGGTTTTGGACTTGTGGTACTGAAGTAGGAAGCACCATTTTTAATGAACACAAGAAGCAGATCTGTTGATTTACACCACTCTCTCAGGTTGTAACAAGATAGGATTGCCTAGACAGAACAAACAGAAAATGTTTGAGTTAATGGATAAAATATAACTGTAATTATGTGCAGATACGCAGACGCAGGCAGCGTGAGGAATACATCGATGCCACCAGAGAGACGCATGCTAACTGGATGCGGTGAGCTGGATTCTTTTACAGTTCTTTATTTTGTTGGAAATTTGTCTTTCACCTGTCACTCTTATCTCCCCCATGGCATCTCTCACTCTGTATCTCTGACCACTGAGGTTAGTTTTTTAACTTTCTCCTTTATGCCATTCTCTTAGGTATGTGAATTGCGCTCGCAATGAAGAAGAGCAAAATCTGCTGGCGTTTAAGTATCGAGAGGGGATTCTGTACCGCTGCTGTCGACCCATCAACCCAGGCCAGGAGCTCTTGGTGTGGTATGAAGAGGAATATGCCAAAGATCTTGGCCATATGTTTGACGACCTCTGGAAAAAAAAGTGCTCTGCAAACGGTAAAATATAACCATAGTGATTTTAAGATCAATATTTGGTCTTTAAACAAAAATTTATGATTTAAAATCTTAAAGTACTGTCAGGTCACTGTCTTCTTGAGCTGAGTTGTGGATAAGATTAAGGTAACCGTGTACTTCAACTCTTGTTTTGCGTCTCTTAAGTACCAGGATGGTGATAAACACCTGGGTATTCTCTCGCATGCGTGCACTTGTATCCAGACTTTTACGATGATGATGGAGATGTAGAACTATGTACGCCATGTAAACGTAACTACAGTTCCTTTTCCCTACTTGTCTCATCCATGCTGGGACCACTCACAGAGTTATCCCGTGAAGGTTGTGACTTTGTTCGGGGCCAGTGATAATTTTGACAACGGACATTTTGACGAAAATTTACTTGACTACCTTTTGTTTCATGACTAAATGAAAACATAAACGGAAAAAATATTCGATGACAAAAATTTATTCTGCCTTAACAATTAAAGACGAGATGAAGTAGCTGGCTCTGTTCGGGCAGACACCAATTATCTCATGCCGAGAGGCCCCCTATGGTGATTGTGACGCTAAGCATGCGCACTCTAGCAGGAGACTAGCAGGCCTAGACCTTGGTGATGAGGTCGGCCACATCCAACCTGTCCAGGCTGTGAATTGTTAACACTGTAGCTCATTACTGGCCATCACAAAGACAAAAAAGCCCAAGATATATTTTGAAACCCTCTCTAAGAGTGTGAAAACGTCATATGGCGAAGCTAAAATCTGAGCGTCTCAGTGGAGTAAACACAAGGGAGTAAGGTGTGCCTGTGAAATGATAGCGTGCACAGAATGAGGAACAAAAACAGTCAGTTGCATAGCAACAATATCAGTACTTGTCAAGACCGCATCTGTGGTACCACCCACAGCACACAAACGGGGAACAAGGCCACGGAATAGAGAAGCTTGGAATAATAACTGACTGGGCGCTGCTTATTGCCATGTACTTGGGTAAGAACAGCAGACATAAGTATTCTCATTCACAAACGGAGGACCGGATTTGCTGTTATTAGGGAAGCCAAAGCAATGGCTTGATATAAGATCTGTTTGAGTCTGTCAGGAGATCTGGGTAATTCAGGGGTCCATGCCATAGTGTCAGTCATGGCCATGGATAGCGAATCAGGTTGTGTGTAAGTGTGGGCTTCTAATTTCCCTGCCTCTTCCTGCTGGTCTCTGGGATGTTGCCTCCTGTTGTATTATCTGCAGGGGGTCCAGGCCATGGTTGATTGTTTTGACCAGCATGGCAGAAATGGGAATAATATCCAACTTGTTTGGCACATCTGCTCACTTCCTCTTCACCCCCCGACAACACGATGATGCAGGCCGCCTCATCCATTTCCTCTTCCCCTGTTGCATTCCCTGGGCCCATAGTAGGACCCACTCTAGCATGATGATTGCTGGATGCAGTCTGGTAATACATCAGCTGGGCCTGTTCCAGTGTGTTAGCTTGCTTAAATTTTTGGCCTGGGTTTGGTGTTGTGATAAAGCCACACCTCCTCCAATGCCTTACCAGTCAGTGTGATTTGGAAACTTGGTACAAATGCACCACAGTAAGGCATTCCATTGGACTGTCCAACCTGCAGCCTCACGCTAGATCACATGGGTAATGTGGTTCCCATGGTTCATTCGGTCCGAATGAAATAATTCACAGAGACCTACCTTCTTACCTGCCTACCTGTGTGTACTCTGCCCGTGCACTCATTGCACATGACCGGAGTCTTTCACAAGGTTAGGCAAGAACAGCTAAAGCTAATGAGCTAGGCACACAAGAATGGAAGGGAAAGGGCAGACAAATTTTCCAGTTACACCTAATGTTATACCTTTTTATATTAATAACGCTAAACAGAATAAGAAAAGAAAGACTAAAATAGGAAAAGCTATGACGAAAAAAAAACTTGGATAAATGCTGCCTTCACAATCTGAATCTGAATTATGGAAAATACGAGGTAATTTCGAGTGGGAACTGTGGAAATAATTTTGTTAGCCGAGTTCCAGAGTTGGGATGACCTTCAACTTTCAAAGGACAGTTTCAGTAGTGGATGGTGCGTAATTGATTTTTTTTTTGTTAGTTAGATATGACAAAGTGCTACTCTTCTCTCCCCCACACTGTCTCTTATGGACTTGTGCTTCAGTGGTAATCAGGCAGTGCGCATTCATGTGTGTTGGAGGAGCGACTTTGGAGGAACCCTGAAGTGAATCGGTGTGATAGCTTGGTTATGCTGGTTTCTCCAAAATCATCTACTCTGCCCTTAAGTCTGGTCATGGATTATGTTTGTTGCCTTACCTGAGCCTACCTTACCTTAATTCTAAGTGCTTCTTGGGCTTATTTTTGATGATGATGATAATAATAATAATAATAATAATAATGATAACGATAATGGCAATAACTTTAGCCGTCATTAACACAGGGATAGATATGTTTTTCTAATTTTTTTTTTTTTTCTTTTTTTTTTTTTTTACTGCTCTAGAAGTAAACAAAGCTCCAGTTCAACTTTTCTCCTGCTCATTCTGTCCACTTTATTATACGTCTCAAGTTTACCTCAACAAACACATCCAGAGCTCCCATTATGAGGAGTATGGGAGACAGCAGAAATCAGAAGAGTGTCCGGTGCCCACGAACAGCTCCAGTAATCAGCAAACATCTGGTACTCTTAGTTTTAACACCTCTCAGAAAGAAATGCAGAAGAATATTAACTTTTGCTCAGAAACTGGAGAAAAATTAACTCCTCAGAGTGTTCTCAAGACGTATCCGTGCAGTCAAACCGGAGAGATGCAGTATCACTGCTTACAGTGTGGAAAGAGTTTTAATAAAAAGAGTAATCTCAGAAAACACCAACGCATTCACACAGGAGAGAAGCCGTATCGCTGCTCACAATGTGAAAAGAGCTTTATTCAAAAAAGTGATCTCCGGCAACACCAGCGCATTCACACGGGAGAGAAGCCGTATCGCTGCTCACAGTGCGGGAAGAGTTTTACTCATCAGAGTCATCTCCAGCTACACCAGCGCATTCACACGGGAGAGAAACCGTATCACTGCTCAGAGTGTGGGAAGCGTTTCAATCAAAAGAGCAATCTCCATGTCCATGAGCGCATTCACACAGGAGAGAAGCCGTATCACTGCTTACAATGTGGGAAGAATTTTACTCTACAGAGTCATCTCCATGTCCACCAGCGCATTCACACGGGAGAGAAGCCGTATCACTGCTCGCAGTGTGGGAAGAGCTTTACTCATCAGAGTCATCTCCAACGACACCAGCGCACTCACACAGGAGAGAAGCCGTATCACTGCTTACAATGTGGGAAAAGTTTTAATCATCAGAGTCATCTCCAACGACACCAGCGCACTCACACGGGAGAGAAGCCGTATCACTGCTCGCAGTGCGGGAAGAGTTTCTCTCAACAGAGTACTCTCCAACTACACCAGCGCATTCACACAGGAGAGAAGCCGTATCACTGCACACAGTGTGGGAAGAGGTTTACTTATTCTCTTACATTTAAGACCCACAAGTGCACGAACACAGAGACATTACACTATTTGAATTATTTGTCAAATTAAATATGACTATTATTGCTTTTTTGGTGTAACATGATCTGTGCAAACTGTATTTTTGCATTTATTTATCTTGACTTACTGTGGAAGGCAAAGTATATAACGCTATTTCAGTGATTCACATTCTTATTTTAATGTTTGCTTTTGACTTTAAATAGCCTTAACAGGAAAGTCATAAATTCTGTGGAGATCATTTAAGTGCATCGTTATTGTCATAATGCAGCAGAACCCTGTCTTCACTCTAGCAAGCAACGACGTGTCCGGCAACCATTATTTTCTGTGTATATGTGATCTGGAGCCATGATTTCACTGACAATGGTGAGAGACAAATTGACAGCACACCATGTGGGTTGAAATACTCTTAACTTGATGTAAATTAGATGACATGGTAAAGTGACAAATTCAAATGACTGGCTTAAAGATTCCTCGGACCAGTTGTATGGCATGAATGCTTCATTATTTAATTCCCCCTTTCACAACTTGTAACTGTTTTCATCTTATCTGGTCATATATGACCTCTCATTATGTGAGTATAGAGACATTAAAAATAACCTTAAAGCTTGGAAGGAAGTAGCAGAAATCATTGGTGACTCTGGAGTGTTTGTAACTAGTACAGTTAGCTTGAGCTGCTAATAGTTAATACAAAGCCTAGCATGTAATATGTAAATAAATAAACAATTTTCACATTGATTAATGTGTTATTTAATTTGTGTTTAACTACTGGGTGTTTGGTGGTGGTGGTACTACAGTGGTGCTTGAAAATTTGTGAACCCTTTAGGATTTTTTAATATTTCTGTACAAATATGACCTGAAACATTAGATTTTCACACAAGTCCTAAATGTAGATAAAGAGAAACTAATAAAACAAATTAGGTAAACATATTATACTTTGTCATTAATTTATTGAAGAGTATTATCCAATACTACAGATCTGGGAGTGGCAATAGTATGTGAAGCATTGCTTTCCATACCTGGTGTGATCCTCTTGTGCAGTAGTAAGTGCAGCTGAATGTTTGTGGTAACTGTTGATCAGTCCAGCACATGAGCTTGGAGGAGTTTTATCTCGTTCCTCCGTACAGAACAGCTTCAGCTCCGGGATTTTGGTGGGTTTCCTTACATGAACGGCTCACACAACATTTCTATTTGTTTAAGGTCAGGACTTTGACTTGACCTTTGTGACTTATGACGCAAACTATTACACACCTAGAGGTTCACATACTTTTGCCACTCAGAAAGAGATCACTTCTGTAATATTGGATCAATACGTGACCAAGTATAATATTTTGGTCATGCATTTAATTGGGTTCTCTATTTGTTTTTAGAATACATGTGAAAATCTAATATTCGGTCATATTTATGCAAAAGTATAGAGAATTCTGAAGGTCTCAACTTTAAAATCACCACTGTAAGTGTGTCTGAATCCTGAACATTAGTAGAAAGGCTACTGGATTTTGGATATAGAAATGCATTTACTGGACATAAAGCAGGCCATCTGACTAAAACATCATTACAGTGACCTAAAATGTGTAATTGAAATAAGTCCTTAAGAAATAAGAAATAAATCCTTAAGTCCCTGGACTTCATTTAAGTAACAACTTTTTAATTTTCAAATTGTGTATTAGTGTTCTTTTAATGTGGTTTGCTAACGTAGACACCGGGGTTAGGTCTTTTAAATGGATATAACTCTGTATCCAGCAACAGTGGAAGTCAATTCTGTGCTGTATTTAAATTGTATGATTACCTAGCTTTCTTTTTGTTGGTGGGACTCTAGCTGTAATAATTTCATACTCATAATTGTAAGAATATAAGCAGGATTTTCATAGATAAAAACTTCAATTTTTATTGAACATTGTGCTCGTTGCTTGTCCCAAATGCATGTCATCTCCATAAGATACTTGGGAGGTAAAAGAGGTGGAACCATGACACCAACTGCAAATCAGTGAACCAGTAATGAACATGATTTATCATATCAAACATAAACCCTTCAGCACCAGTCACAATCACTTGTAGCTATGGTACTGGTTAGTTGAGTAGCCTGGTTAATTGAGCCTTAACAATTGAAGGTACCCTGAGCAAATGTATAAACCATATAAGACATTGCATCATAAGAAGCACTACACTGCCATGGCCTGAAAGGCTGTCACACAAGGTAAGGAGTTCCTACACCAAGAGTGGTATAAATAAAACCAGGCTTTGCAGGTAATCACCAAGATGAACAGCTAGGGTTTTGGAGGACCAATGTTGGGGCCTAGTCATCACACTATGTATGAAGGTAAAAAGGGTGAGGATTTAGTTTTAAGATCACCACCTCAGCTGTAAAGCATGTTTGGGATGTTTTGCTGGAAAAGGGTCTGGTGCACATCAGGAAATAGGATTATCTAAAAATAATGCAGCAACATATCGTATCAGCCAAAAAGTTAAAACATGGCTGCAACTGGGTATTTCAGCAGGACAGTGATCCTAAGAAGACCTTTAAAATTGTAACAAAATGGCTTAAAGATAACAAAGTGAAAATTATTGGTAGCATTATAAAGCCTTTGACCTGAATTCCACAGAAAATTTGTGGACTGAATTGACAATTTGTGTGCTGAATCAACTGTGCTGGTCAACTGGCTCAGCATGGGTCAGAGCATCTTCAGGGACTATTCCAAAAATTAGATTCAGGCCCTTTTTGTATATCATCTTCCTTTGTTAGACTATGTTAACTCTGGTTTTCTTTCTTTCATCCTGAAACATATCTCTAGATGTTGTTTTGCTGAATATCTATGTACAGATGACTCTGCCCCATCCTGATTCAGATTCCTATGGCGGTCATATGTTAATGGGGAGGCTGCATGCACTCTGCTACACTACTAACAACAGGCTTCCCTAATTGGCCCATTCTGTCTGCCTAATTTTTTTCTATGGCCATTACAGAGTAGGAAGGTAACAGCCCACATTCAACACCTAGTACGTTCCCACATAACGTAGACATGTATTACTTCAAAAACAAAATTTTCATGGCAGGTCTCCATTAATACCGAGGACACTTTTCAAGCCGTAACGAACACTGGCATTGAATTCCAGCTGCCCCAGCACACCACTATACATCAGGCCAGATGAATGAAACCACAATGGTCAGCTGTAACTAAAGAGTACATATTAAACACACACAATAACTCTTAAGGGGGGAGTCCCAACAACCCCACACTGAAGTACAATTAAAACAAATTAAACAAAATCAGGAGGTGAAGATGAAGTGGCTAGCAATTGCTTAGCCACATACACACCAGACAGGGAGCAATAACCATCTGAAATTACATAAAACTAATAACAATACTACCAAACCACAAGATACAGGAGGCCAAAAATAATAAATCTTCAAGATGAACAACCAATAAAACTCAAAAGAAGATCAACCACAACTCCGTGGACAGTGACAGAATGGACAAAGGTAGAGAAGCAAAGTGATAAACCAATGGAGTATGGAGGAGGATAAAAAGAAATAAAAACAAGACCAATAAAGTGACAAAACCACGGCACTACCTACAAATGCCACCAAGCAGAGGCACAGCTTCCCAACCAGCAGGAGGATGAGAGCTGCAAAGGCAGAGGCTCACTTGCTGTTGACAACAGACCAAAGACCAAGAGAGAGTGTTATGTTAACTAAAAGCAAAATAATAGCTGAATGAAGTTGGCAAAAATAAAATTAGCCAGTTTACATTGAAAATAAAGCTGACTTAAGCAGTCTCAAAATGGAACAATAATACCCTGCATCTGCAGTAAAGAAGTGAGCCAACAAGGCTACAAAGCAAAGAAACAGAGGCAGATGTAACACTGATAACTCATTCTGTAAACATATAGTCCAAGAAAACAATAAGGGTGCATACCTTAAAATCATTGGAAAGAGAATTGTGGAGAGACATGGGGACTCACCAAGCCAAGCCAATCTCCAGACCACACCATCAACATGGAAGCCAGGTTCCCGGGAAGAGGAGGGGAGTGGTACATAAGTTCCAAGACAGAAACAGTCCTCTGTCTAGATATAATGCTGAAAAGGGACTGCCCAGTATTTAAGACTGCCCATGAATCAGCAAATCCAGCACGGATACAAGTGAGCAGGAAGATTGGAGGAAATTCTAATAAATGTAACACAGGAAACAAATGGTAATGTAGTGTGTGGGTAGTTAAAAAAAGACTTTAAATGTCTAACTTATTTGTATTTAAACTTTTGGCCTAAACTCCTAAATTTTTTTTGTCTTGGTTTATTTATATCATGGTCTTGCATACTAAACTGATTTTACGAAGCAAGCCAAATGTTCTTGTTTTTTTTTGCACTTTATGCCTCCAAGCTGATCATTCTAAGGTTACAGCTTCCCATGTGTTTGGATCTATCCTTTAAATCCCTCTTGCAGACATCTTTGTACCATAGTTGGGGTCTGCTTGTGAGACAGTTTCCCCATACCAGCTCTCCATAGAGTAGATTCTTGGGATTCCAACCATCATCCACTCGCACTACATGGCCGAGCCTGCGCATGCGTTTCTGTTTCGGCAGGGTGTACGTGATAGGGATTTTCACTCTCTCCAGGATGGTTTATTTAACAATTTGTCCTGCCACGTGGTATTCAATATACTTCGTAGACAGTGAATGACAGGCACGCAGCATCCAAGTCTTGCTGCTTTACAGGAGGGTCAAGTCAAGTCAAGTCAAGTGGCTTTTATTGTCACTTCAACCATATACATGTAATACAGTGTACAGTGAGACGAGACAGCGTTTCTCCAGGACCAAGGTGCTACATACAAGGTTTTTAACGCTGGGGGGGAATGTGCACTCCGATAATAAATACAGAGATGTTTGAAAGTATTTTGGTTGTTAGGGGCTGGCTCGCTACACTTCCGCTTCCTCACACACCGCTCTCGGCACACCGCTCCCGGCACATCCGCACTCGGCACACTGCTCCTCAGCACACCGCTCTCGGCACACCGCTTGCTCGGCACACCGCCCCCCGGCACACCGCCCCCGGCACACCACTCCCGGCGAACCGCACCAGGCGGTGCGGCACCAGGCCACACCAAAAACCGAAGGCCTGGTCTCCATAGCAACCCGAGGATGCAAAGCACCCCCAACAGGCCTTTCCCGCAGGTCGGTTTTTAAAGTATTTCTTTATATCCAATAATGTTTCTCGCGAGTAGACACGAACACCGTTCACTTGGTGTCCATGTGACGCCGGAGTCACGCCAAGAAAACAAAACAAAACAAAAAAGGCACAACTTTCAGATCCGGAATGGCCGCTGCGACCCGCGACCGCGGCCGCACCGCCATGACATGCCGCGTACTCATAACACAAGTTCTGTTGACCTGGATTTTGGTGTATTCTGTCAACTTGCTGTTAGTCCATACTCTTTTTGTCAGCGTCACCATGGTAGTAGCTGCCTTTCCAACATGCTTGTTGAGCTTGATGTCAAGGAAGAGAGAATCTGAGATGTTGATCCCAGGTACACAAAGTCATGAAGGACGTTGAATATATAGTCAGATATTCTGATGTCAGGTGAGCTATCTACTGTACATCCTGTACCATGACCTGCATTTTCTTCAGACTGATTGTGAAACTGAAGTCTTGGCAAGCCTCACTGAATAAACCGCCGAAGCTGAATGAGTGGTGACTGCTATGTTGCTGGCAAAAAGGAAGCATTTCAGCTCGCAGGCATTTCAGCTGAACTTTGGACTTAGCTCTGAGTCTTGAGAGATTGAAGAGCTTTCCATCCATCCTGGTCCGGAGATATATGCCTTCTGTGGTGGATCCAAAGGCATGTTTCAGCAGAACAGCAAAGAAGATCCCAGTGTTGGTCTGCTGCTGCTGATGAACTTGTGAGATGTTGAGCCACTAAAGAATACTGTGCCTTGCATATCCGCATGAAAAGGCTTGATGATGCTGCTGAGCTTGGGCCGGCAACCAATCTTGGGGAGGATCTTGAAGAGGCCATTTTTGCTGACCAGATTGAAAGCATTTGTAAGGTCTTTAAAGGCTATGAAGAATGGCTGCCTTTGTCTCTGTATTTCTCCTATAACTGTCTGAGGGAGAAGACCATGTTGGTGGTAGATTTATTTGTTCAAAACTGTGATTCCGGGTAGGCTCTCTCTGATAGTACTTTGAGCCTCTTCAGGGTGACCCAAGCATAGAGTTTCCCAACGATGCTGGAGGGTGAGATGTCGCAATAATTACATTTGGCTCTGTCACCTTTGATTTTGTACAGTGTGACTATGTTGGCATCACTCATATCTTATGGTACTGCCTTTTCTCTCCAGCATAGGCAGAGGATTCATTTAAAGCTCTTCAAGACCTCGGCAGGAATGCCGTCTTTCTCAGGTGTTTTGCCAGAGGCAAGAGAGTCCAGGGCCTCGCCGAGTTCATCTGGAGTTCTTCTCTGTCAAGCTCCTAGCTTGAGCCAATAATCCTTGGTGCATAACCTGGCACTCTGCTGGTCTTTGCTGCGAGCGGCATGGCGAATCTACAGGTTCCATTTGCACTTTGGCCTTGTATGCAGCAAGTGTGTATCTCTTTTCCTTGATAAGAGGTAATAATTTTTCAGAGTGGGCCTGGAACCAGTGTGGGCTTTATAGATAATTGGAGTAGTTTTGAGGGCATGACTGGCCTGTTAGGGCGGGACGGTATCCATCCCA
>JAQQZR010000005.1:6901864-6926469 GCA_030068235.1 Notoglanidium macrostoma
GTGGGAGGAAACCGGAGCACCCGGAGGAAACCCACGCATGCACGGGGAGAACATGCAAACTCCGCACAGAAAGGTGTGGAACCCAGGACCTTCTTGCTGTGAGGTGACAGTGCTAACCACCGCACCACCGTGCCACCCAGCTGCATTGATGTCTTTAGATAAAGATGGATTTCCACTGGGACCGCTATCAGCGAACGGTCGAACGGCATTATAGGTAACCAGAGTGAAAACAGACTAATTGTTTTTGATTGAAGTTTTAACCAAAAATCTTTTCCACAACTGAAGATCAGGTGTTGATGTTTTTGTTTGTCTAGGTTTAAATCCTAGCCTACGGCTTTGGTAGCGTCACCAGGGTTATCCCAGGCATGCTTTGGGATGGCTCACAAGCTGGATAAGATGGTAGGGCAAAAATAGGTAACTGTTTCATATGCAAACACACTGGACGCATTTTGTAAGACCACATTCTAAATCCTAATGAACAAAAAAGCTGAGTTCATATTCGAACTACTAGTGAAAGTACATATGAAGTCGGGCTATAATATTTCTTGTACATGTAATATTCTAAAAGTTCTAAAATTCACTGTTACTACAGATTTTAAATGGCAATCTTTCAGATAGAGGCTTATGAATGCAATTTGTATTGGCTTTGGTTGCTAATGACCAGTTCAACTCCTACAACTGCCTACGAATTCCAGTGCCCATTTCTGAAGGGTCTGATTACCTGATTATTATAAGATGCTAAATTCTTTGTTATTTCCTGAGTGTGTAACTTCATTATCTGGTCTGCTTGGTATTTCGTTCAGTGGCTTGGCTATAAAGAAAGAGTGAGGCATCTAGGCATTTTTTTAATTAGCCTTGCCTGCATTTCTGTAGGTCCAGGGCACAAGACAAAAGGGCTCTGCTTTCACAGAGTAATCCATCCTGACACTCACTTCAACACAGCCATAAAACACACCCATCCCACTCACCGCCTTGTCTGGGAGTATGTGAGGGCCTCTCAGGGAGTTCAGTGATGTGTTCAGTTTCTTTGAATACTCCAAAGGCAAGCGGGGAGAGCGGGATTTCTGGGAAAAGAGCAGCAGGCCCCCTTTTTCATCACGTGACAGGAACGGGAGCAGCAGGTCACCGGTGTCACGCTACATGGGAAAAATGGGAGTTCCCAGCACCTGTCACCTCTGATTTAAGATGTTTCATTTCTGTCCAACACACAATGAGAGCTAGAGTCAACTCCACAATTACTGCCAACTCCTCTGTAGTATTTTGAGCTTAAAAATAGAGATGCTGTATAGTTTTATTTTACCGCTAGTTATTTCTCCAAACATACATTCTCATAGTGCAGTAGTACAGTATATAGGTGGTGCAGTTTTGTTCTGCAAAACACTAGTTTCAAAATTATAAAAGGTGAAGCCTCTGTTGTAGAAACTAACAGCTCTGAGCTTCTTTAAATAATGCTCCTCCATTTTCTCAATGTTCTCCATTTTTTTAACCGTTATTATTTAAAAATAAATATCCATCTCTGATGTATAAGAACAAATGACAATATATTTAGTAGTAAATATATTCTTCTGCTGCTCCTTCTAAAAAAAAATACATTTATTCTACATGCACTTTATGGGTATCAATAATTATCTTCCTATCTTTTTGATGCAAGATGTAGTTACTGATACCACGCCAATTTTCCAATTGCAGTTTGTCACCGATTGCAATTTTTAATCTATTAATGAGTGACGGGATTTTTAATTGTTAGCTTGTTGTCACTTAAATTATAGCAGCTTATATACAGTCGCTCCCTCACCGGCCTCTCTTTTACACTTCCTGTAATTTAATGTTACAAAAAAAATGCAGTTTGTCATGTTACCACGTAACCACAAAGCCCTCCATCCTGAATACTTTTCAGTTGCAGAAGCATTACTGACTTACAAAGTGCCAGCGCTGAAGACTCCTTCCTTACTATTAGCCTTAGATCATGTGGAAAGTCCATCGTATAAGTTGTTTCATAGAAATGAAAATGTATTAGAATGAGTCCATTATTATAAACCGGAACTATTGTCAGAGCTGCAGTTATAGAAAATATATCAACAAATAATCAGAACAGAAAGTCAACCGTTCTGTAGAATAAAACAACTAACTTACTTGTTGATGAAATATACTGTATCTATGATGTTTATACTGCTTCGGTCTAGGGGATCTGTATTTTAAGTTTGTGTTTTTTGCTCTACTCAGTTATCCCCTTTGATGGTATTCTGGTTGACTTGTTTTGTCTGTCTTTTCTGGTTAAAGAGAGAAATGTGCTGACTCAGGAATTGTGGTTGGAGAAAGTCATCTCACTGTCCTGTCTGTCTGCTACTCGCAGCCCAAACTATCGATCTATCGATAATTGTTCGATTTTTGTTAACTCTTCATTCTTGTAGACTCTCCTTCCTCTCATGTGAGGTCAGGACGATTCACCTTTCTGCAGTGTGAGCAGAGAATCCAGGTGTCTCTCTCAGCAACTCTGATGGTGGTCAGGACTTTCCAGGATCCACACCACCTCGGCCTGTGCCAGTGTCTTCTCTGATTATCCTTCTGTGTGTTGCCGTCCTCTGATGTACATAAGAACAAATGATTTAGACCTTTATATCAGGCCTGACTATTGCCAATTTCTGCTTAACTGTTTGAGTCAATCTTTCAACAGCTCCAGGTGAGTGTGGATGATGAGCACAATGTTGTACGTATTAGGTCAAAACCCCGTTTCTCAGACAGATAAGTGATCACTTTGTTCACAAAAGGCCATTGACCGAGGAGAGCTTTTTTTGAATTGCCCATCATGGGATTGCTTCTCTGACCAGGTGTTACCGTCAGTGTGTCCTGTGTTCTGTAAGGGAGAACATGTCAACAATCACCAAACAGTATTTGCAATAACGTGCAGGTGTTAGTTCAGTGAACTCCATCGTTAAATGTTCAAAAGGAGCATCAGGTGTGGGATGTAAGCTCTGCAGAATGTTAGATGTTCATCTGCACATGAACTTGTACAACATGTAATGTTACTAAATCTTACTAAAAAACTGAGCTCGAAAATCCAGGTGCTTTTCATCCACTTGCCCACTTCCTTCCAGCTACTTTCACGTTTACACATGGAAATAAGAGGGACACTTTCCTCGACCCTTAAGAGAGATTGCTGCTCAAAGTGGAGTTGTACTGACACACCAATGAAATCTCTCTGAACAATGTTACTGATGATCAAAGATTCATTAGTAGGTCCCAGAAACCACTCATTTTCATAAGTGCCATCAGGGCTGGTGTGGGAGAACAGATCCATACAATGTAAAAATTCAGGAATCTCACAGTCTGTGACATTCCAGGAACAAAAGCACAAAGTGAGGTGACATGGAAGCCATTTTCAGGACTAGAGGCATTGAGGGCCTCATCCTGACATGAAAGTTGAAGGTTAAATCTGGTGAGTAAATCCCTACCCATTACATTTACAGGACAGCATTCTGAAACTTAAAATTTGTGATAGTGATTTATCACCTAATTTATTTGGCAGTGGTTAGCTTAAAGGTTCAACAAAACAAAAGACGTGAGGCTCCAAAAGTACGAATAGTTTCCAAACATATCTTTTGGAATTATGGAATTTTTATAGCTTTTGTAGAATTGTTCAGACCATACAGGTTAACAGACCATAACGTATTTTGTTAGAACTAGTTTAGGATGATTTGGTTAGACTTGGATGTTTTTTGTGAGAAAGGGCTTCTGTATTGCCCCATAGCCCAGACATGTGAAGAATACAAGACATTGTTTCACATGCAGAGAGTTAATCAGTGATTGTCAGATGTTCCTGCAGCTCCTTTAATGTTAATGTTGCTGTTGGTCTACCTGATAAGTTTTTGTCCTGTTCTTTTGTAACATTTTGGCAGGACGTCCTGTTCTTGATGATGTCACTAGATGTCATTTTGCTCTATTTACTCCACTTGTTGATGATGGCCTTCATGGTGTTCCTTAGTATATCTAATGTCTTGGAAATTCTTTTATACCCCTCTCCTGATTGTTACCTTTTAACAAGTGAGATACCATATGTAAGCTCTTAGAGGACCATTCAGAAGTTGGATGAAACCAAGAAGATATTTTTATTTAGCTTTTAGATGTCTTTATTTGGGGGAAAGCAGAATAATTTCATTGATGACTGCTGTATGATAATTACTTTTGAACAGATTGAATGTGATTGGTTCCTTCTGAATACAGCTACATCCCGAATTATAAAAGGGTGTGCACACTTATGCAACCAACTTTTTTTTTTTACCCTAAAATGTTTCCCCCTAAAATGTAATTTCACATTGAGCGTGGAAAATTTCTGACATGGTTGATCTTGGTTTAATTCTTTTTACTTCGCAAAAACCTGCCATTTCATCAGGGGGGTGTGGACTTTTTATATCCACGGGATGTCTTCTTATCCACGTGATTATGTTTTTAACATTTATCTAGTGAGTGCTTTGTACTTGATGTGAACTCGTGTACCTAGGGTGAACTTTGCTGAGTTAACAATGCTCTTTAGAGGAATAGGAAAATTTATAGTCAACGTTCCAGACATTACATCCCGCTTTGGCATTTCATCTCATAGCAGAGAAACATTTTGATTCCTACTCTTACTTTTAACTTCATATTTTTCCACATTTATTAACAAACCCCTTGCTTTTAACAAACTTAAGATAAGCATGACAGCAGGCATCACCTTTAAGGAATGCAAAGCAAGTCTCAAAATCTCCAGCGTATAAATATTCTTTGTAAGTGACTTCAAATCAGTAGCTCCCCTGACATGGTCAAGGTGCTGCTCAGTCCTTAAGAATCTTTTTTAATAAAATACGAAGGTGTTTGCTTGAGCTAATTTCTTACAGGATATCTACATAACACTCTAAATGCTTTATTTCTGCTTCTGACCGTTTTATCATTCCCATTCTTTATTCCACCAAGGGACTGATTTTCTCTCCCAACTTTTACTTTGTTTAGGGATAGCTACTCTGGCTGCAGCAGGTATGGGGGATGTCAGAAATTCATTTCATTCATCTGCTGAATCATCCTTAACTTCTAATAAAAGATCATCACATAAACGTTTAAACTTCTCCCAAACAGATTTGTAAAAAAAAAAAAAATTAAACCTTTCCACTAAGCCATTAGCCTCTGATTTTAACTTCCATCCAACTATACCTATAGTTGGAAAGTAATCTCTACCCATGTTATTTGAATCTAATACCTCCCATTCACTTTTACCTGTTAATTATCTACACTATCTTTAAATCTAAACATGATTGAGCGTTCATATTTATTTGAACTCTTGTCTGTTGGCCATCATTCAAACATACCAAATTAATTTGATTTTAAAAGAACTCTACAACCAATCCATTTGTATCAGTTGTATCACTCCCCCAAAGATTGCAAATAACTGTCGCTTGTTCTTGCTTAATATCCTCTATATCCTTAAATGCTTAATTAAGATATTAAGCATATATAGGATATATATATCCTTAAATGCTTAAGGATATATATTCTATATATGCTTAATATCTTAATATCCTCTGTTTCATCTAGGTTTAATTTTAAACATGGATTACAAAAATTGACTACTGTGATTCACAAATCTCTGTAACAATAGTTTCTATTAATACTGTTCGATATTCTATACCATTTCTAATAATGGTTGCACAGCCACACCCTAGCTTCTCAGTTGTATTTGCATATGGATACAAAGCCTTGGATAGCAAAAGATTTAAACCATATCTCCTGCACACATATTATTTCAAAACTGAATCCATATGTAGTAGCAAAGGTTTTAAATTCTTGTCCGTTCCCAATTAAATTAGGAGCATTCCTTTGTAAAAGATGAAACATCATCTAGCCTTCACCATCTCCCAGCAACTCCACACCAGTCCAGCCTAACAAACTGTATCCACCCACAAGCTCACAGATGCCTATGATTGGCCAGTGTCGCCGTATCAACAGGGGACACATCGGGTACAAGGGCAGACCAAGTTTGCTTCGCCAGCCACGGATGGCTATGGCATCATCAGGATTCGAACTCACAATCTTCAGATGATAGGGAAAACACGTTTCTGTTGCGCCACTTGGGAGTCTGTGGGGTGAGAATGTCAGTAGTCACTGACCATAAGTTAACAGACAGTTAACATTTTTTTAAGCATTCTGTATGGCTAACATGCTCATAAATACATAAAATATTGATTCATTAATCCACGTTGGGAGATATTGCAGTGCAGGGATGTCAAACACAATTTATGCCAGGGTCACATCTGCATTTTTGCAAAGTAATAAACTGATGGCATTCATTTTTAATTTATTATCTATTCTATCAATTTACACCCATATCATAGGTCCTGAAAGTAGAATAGGAAGAGTATATAGGGAAAAGGCTAACATAAACTATTCAACTATATGTACAACATCATAATGATTTTCATAAAAAGTCAACAAAGTCATCATGATTCCATATTTAGCCACCCGAACATCAAATTAACGCATCCCTTAAATTGTTTAATCATATTATATTGGCTACCAGTTGCTATGGTGAAATATAGGATTATCATAATCATGTATTTTCTGTTTCTGAATGAACACTGCTAGCTACCCAGCTACCGTATGAGCAAAAGTTTTGCTAGAGGATCAAAATTAGTTTTTCTGTGCAGGATGGATTGTATTAAACAACAGTTAGTTCCAGTCCACTAATCTGATTGGCCAAGCGGCGTTCTAAGAGTGCCTATATCTCCTATAACCAGCCGGTGACGTTGCACTGTGTGTATCACTCCGTTTGTCTGTGTTCACAACGTAAAATTCCACTTCCTAGTTTGAAACAGTTACTATAGTAGTGTTATCAAACATGGCAAATGATACTTTTCAGGAATACAAGTTTTGACTTAAAATATGCATCCAAATCACAGCCATGCCTATATCCAGTATAACTGCACCTTGCTCATGCAATTTTGCTTATATTGCAATATTCACCTTTCTCTACCAGTGTTTGGCCATGCACAGTTTTTCTTAAGAAAAGATGTCTTTGTTTGGTGTATTATTGGGATTTATTTGCAAGCTTGTTTTCTTAGTATCCAAAGTGATTTATCATATTATGAATGAAGTATTAATAATAAAAAAATAATACTTATTTGTAATTTCACAATAATGTGGTAACAATAATCAATGTTCTCTTGGCAACTGAATCCTTGCTGATGAAATCCACAAACTAACTTGCTCGCGTCTTTATTTCAAATCTCTTTCTTGAGCAAAGTGCACACCCACTCCTGGCCTTGACGCTTATCTGAAAGGATTTAACATCACTGGGGAGTCACTTTGTTCAATATGGCAGAGATAGCCTGCTTGTCATGAGCACATAGATAGTGCTAACACTCACACTTCACTACTGTGTACAGTTTCTGCAACTAGAACTTAATTTATGACCATGACTTCATTCGACAACTTTGAAATTACCTTCCTGGAGGAGGGGTTCTATGCACGAGACATTGTTAAGCAGAAGATCAACGAGTCCACCTCATCAGTGAGTTTTCTCACATTTCTCACATCACATTTTTACTTTTCTTTAGTTGGCTGGTAATGTGTATATCATTCTGTTGTCATACTTTTGCTTTCCCTGTAGGATGAGAAGGATGCTTTCTATGTGGCCGACCTGGGGGATGTCCTTAAGAAGCACCTTAGATGGGCACGTGCCTTGCCTCGTGTCACACCTTTCTATGCAGTCAAATGTAATGATAGCAGGGCTATTGTAGACACACTGGCAACACTCGGAGCAGGCTTTGACTGCGCAAGCAAGGTTTACAAATTTTTTTGACATTTCTGGAAGTTCATATTGTAAGAAATGTATAATGTAGCAGTAGTAGAAACTATAATGACTTGTCTGTGTCTCCCTATAGACTGAGATCCAGCTTGTGCAGTCTTTGGGAGTGGAGCCCAGTAGGATCATTTATGCCAACCCCTGTAAGCAAGTGTCACAGATCAAGTATGCTTCTGCACATGGAGTGCAAATGATGACCTTTGATAGTGAAGTGGAACTAATGAAGGTCGCTCGTAGTCATGATAATGCCAAGTGAGTACCTTTCTGTTTTTGAAGTTATGATGTTATTATGTAAACCGTGACAAACTCAGGAATGTTGAAGTCCATCTAACCATGATTTTTAATATATCCATGCAGACTAGTGCTTCGTATAGCTACAGATGACTCTAAAGCAGTCTGCAGGCTGAGTGTGAAGTTTGGAGCAACACTGAAAAGCAGCAGGCTGCTTCTGGAGCGGGCAAAGGAGCTGGGTCTGGACATCATTGGAGTCAGTTTTCATGTAGGCAGTGGCTGTACTGACCCAGAGACGTACACCCAGGCCATTGCAGATGCACGCTGTGTCTTTGACATGGGGGTGAGCGGTCACATGCTGTGAATTTGCTTGCTGATAATGTTAAAGTGCTCCTTCAGCACACTGTTGCATTACTTAACTGGAATTTACATCCTCCCTCAGGCTGAGATGGGCTACAATATGACCCTGCTGGATATTGGCGGTGGCTTCCCTGGCTCTGACGATTCCAAGCTGAAGTTTGAGGAGGTTAGTTTACCACTTACATTTATGATTTGTGTCATAAATGTATATATAAATATATATACGTTTATATACAGATATATATAAATATTTTGTTTTTATAATTTTGATTCCTTTAGATTACTGCTGTGATCAACTCTGCACTGGACAAGTACTTTTCTGTAGACTGTGGTGTGAGGATAATTGCTGAACCTGGCAGATTCTATGTAGCCTCTGCATATACACTAGCTGTGAACATCATTGCTAAAAAAGTCAACATGAAGGAGCAGTCTGGATCTGATGGTAAGATCCTGTTTTCTGTTGCCTTCTGTAATTTTATATCTCTGAAACAACAGAGCCTTACTTTTTTCCTAAATGTAATGCAGATGAAGACGATGGGGCCAGTGACCGGACTCTAATGTACTATGTCAATGACGGTGTTTATGGATCTTTTAAATTTGTACTTTTTGGTTATGAATATAAAGCCATTATGCACAAGGTATGAAGCTAAATTTGTATGTTCTTTTAGCTCTATTATTAGCTCTATTATTTTAGCCTTATTAATGTGTCAATGTGTGTCAGTATAATGTGATATACATATCATTGCATAGTTCAGTAAATTTTAATATCAGGTTTTGCCCTATAGAAACCCAAGCCTGACGAGCGCATGTACCCATGCAGTATCTGGGGTCCTACCTGTAATGGCCTGGACCGCATTGTGGAGCTGTGTACCCTGCCTGATCGGCAGGTAGGAGACTGGCTGCTGTTTGAAAATATGGGTGCTTACACTGTGGCTGCCTCATCCACCTTTAGTGGCTTCCAAAAACCAGACATCCATTATGTCATGTCCAGATCAGATTGGTGAGTTCACATTTTGTATGATTTCACATGATTTTCTCTGGTCGGACTAAATTGATATTTTTGCTCAATCCGTCTGTCCAGTCTGATAAAGTGAAGAATTCTTGTTCATCATATATTAGGCAATATATGCAGCAGATCCATGCCCAGGGAATGCCAGCTCTGGTGGAGGAGCGCAGCCCTGAAAACATGCCAATTCCCTGTAGATGTGAAAGCATGCTGGAGCTCCCTGCTTAGCTCTGTGCTACTTATGTGCTACTTGTGATGTACTTATGCGCTTCAAGCAGGGGTGATTCTAGGATCAGACCTTTAGGTGTGCTCAGCCCCTAGTGTGACACACATACAGTGCCTTGCAAAAGTGTTCAACCCTTCTGCTAAATCACAAACTTCACCTGATAACAGATAATACATTAATAATTTTCTATACATGATATTTTAATTTACAACAGTATTACTTTTAATGAATTACTAGTAAGTAACAGGTGTTTTACACAACCAAAATATTTTTTTAAGAAATGAGTCAGGGTTTGTTGCAGTGTTTCAATTCACTGTCTTAAACAAAGTTAAAAACTTAAACAATATACATGTCTAAAACCAGACACAATCTAAGTCACAGTAATAATGACCAATTTGACCCAAGGTTCTTAGAACCTTCAGCAATTTTATTTGCTAATGTTTCAATTTACTTGTGTTTTTTATCTGCACCATGAAATTCACTAACCTACTTCCTCTTCTTCTTCTTTCACTGGCATATCAATGAATGACTAGCAACACTTACTATACCAGATTGTGCAAAATTATGACTTTATAAAGAATACAGAACATTAAACCGGTATAAATAAAGCCATTTGATCCTGAAAAATGTTTGTCCTGTTTCTAACAGACCAAGGGCTAAAGAAAACATATATTTCATAATATTTCATTATTATGCTTATTCATATTCTTGTTATTATTATTTAGGCTATTATAATTTAGGGCTCTGATATGAAATTTAGGTGTGCTTGTTCACCCCTAAAGAGCGCCTAAAATTGCCAGTGACTTCAAGTATTTTCAATATTTCTTTTTAAAGAACATTACATACAATCATTAAAGACTTCTTTCTCTGATGCATCTCAGCTTCCCTTGTTCATTCTCGGCAAACAGATTAAGCCGTGAATGCCTTCACTTGCAAAACATGAGCGGGGTAATAAAATAAAGAAAATGAAACAAGCTGTGTTAGTCAGGGTACTTCACCATGCAAGAATTCAATATGTATCTCTGCTCCTGTTCACAACAGTGCACATGTACACGTTTTATAATTAGTCACAGCTTAGTCATAGCTAACAAGTCCTTAGGTTTATTACAGTTTATTATTGCTATTGCATTTATTATTGCTCACGCAATAGCTGCATCTTACACCCCAAGCCATGGGTGATACTGTTGTCAATAGTTAGGGGGCAAATGGAAAATAAAAAAGCACTTATAAGTAGCATTATTCATGACTGTGATGCATTTGAAAATATATTTATACTGCTTTCCTTTGGAAACTTTTTTAAAGTGTTTTTTTTTATCCATCCATCCATCCATTATCTATACCGCTTTATCCATCTGGGTCGCGGGGAAGCTGGAGCCAATCCCAGCATCTTCGGGCGAGAAGCGGGGTACACCCTGGGCAGGTCGCCAGTCCACTTATACCAGAATGATTGGAAGAGAGGGAGTATAAAAAAGGGAAGGAACTGCTCATTCTGAATATATGTTGAATCATACCACTTCATCTGATGGCATGGACATGTTTGTCTGCCAATGGAACTGGTTCCCTTTGATAATGTGACTGCTGAGAAAAGCAGCAGGGTGAATCTGCTCAGATTAAATGCTTCACAACCCGCTGGATACACTGCAGATGGACAGTGACCCGAAGCAGACATTGAAAGTAAACCAAGAATTTTTTTGAGGCGAAATAGTGGAATGTTCTGCAATGGCCAAGCCAGTCACCTGATCTCAATCTAACTGAGCATAAATTTCACTTTTTGAAGACATAACACCCTAAGAACAAAAACAGGAGCTGAAGACAGCTGCTGTAAATGCCTGTCAGAGCATCCCCAGGGAAGAAACCCATCATCTGGTGATGTCTGTAGGTTCCAGATTTGCTTTTGGTCCCATAAAAAGGTGGAGACCACATATAATAAAAATGCTGTGATTCCTACATCATTCACCCAGCTTGGATGTAAATAATCTTAAACTAATCCTGCACTTTGAGCTCGTAGTCAATAGATAATGTATATAATAATTTATATACTGCTTTCCAGACTTGGTCAATATTCCATACTTATACCATGTTTATATGGCATGTGCTCAGGGACTGCATGTACTGCTTTTATAAACTCCATGAGAGAAACATTTCACACTACAAGCTGAGATTTATAGATTCTGAGTGAGAGAGGACTGGACCATTGCTTAAAAAAATAAAATAAAAAAATTACCAAATTCATGAATAACAATCAGAATTCTCTGAAAAGTCCTTTTTTAATGTGAAATTGTGTACATGTCAATTAATTCCTTGATTTTTCTTTATGCATAATATGTAGAGGAACTGAGGAGTTGCATCACCCATTCAATATTTCTGTATAATCATGCTAAAACACATTTGTTCCGTGGATTTCATGTGTGCGTTCTCCAAAAGGTTTCTGCCCTGGCTCTGCATATGCATATCAACTCACAAAAGCAAATTTGTTTGATGTGGTCCCCACAATCATCCCAGGCATGCTTGGGGATACGTCACAAGCTGGATATAATGATGGAAAGACATTAGAAAATACGTCAATGCTTCACAGCCATACACTGGACTTATTTCTTAGAAAGACAGCTTTAAAAACAAAAACCTAAGAAATACCAAAAGATTTTGTAATGTTTAGTCCTTATTTTAACAATTCTAACTAGTATTGAATGTACAAAAGTTCTGGTTATACGAGGGAGAATCAAAACGTAAAGGCAAAATTTTATGGTTTTAATAGAAATAACCGTGAGCAATTGAACATATCACTTTTCCACATAGTCCCCATGGAAGATGATGCATTTGTTGTATCTTTCAACTAGCTTCTGTATTCCTGCAGAGAAGTTGTTTTTCAGCTGCCCCCGAATTCAGGTGAGCACCGATTCCAGATCCTGGCTGTAAGGAGGATGTGGAAGACGTTCAAACCCAAGCCGTTGAACTGTCTCTACTGTCGCTGCTGCTGTATGAGGACGTGCATTATCAGGAATGCTGTTTCGGACAGCATTCCTCTGGCACATTGTTCTTCAATAGTTCTATCTCGCAATAGAGTGTCCATGCATCTGCCTTCGTGGCTGCCACTCAACTAAAGGTCGAGCGCTGCACTGTACATGGTCGAACTATCCAACAAGCAATATACGAGTAAATATGTTTCGCTAGCTTCTCTTTGTTGCGGTTATTGCATAATTTAAAAATTGCCTTTAGTTTTTGATTCTCCCCATATTATTTTCTGTACATGTTTACCATAGAATCACTATGACTAGAGTTTAAATGTGGGTCTTTCTGTTAGATCTGGGGCTCAAGAATGTAATCTATGTTAAAACTGAAAGAAACCTGTATTTGTCATGTATACCTTACAGCACAGTGCCGTGGGGGGGGGGGGGGGGGGGGGGGGGTGAAACCCCCCCCCCCCCCCCCCCCCAAATAGTTCGACTTTTTTGTGTTTTTCCACTATAAAACACCTGACACCAAATTCTTTGTGATATCCTGTGTGATAATTTCTTTATTGGGTCTGGTTGTTATCTGGTTCAATGTATTAGCCATAGAGAGGGACTGAGGCATCATGGATTTTTTCCCCCCTCATAGCCTGCAATTCTATAGGCCCATGGCTCAAGACAAAAGGGCTCTGCTTTTGCAGAGTAATCCATCCTGACACTCACTTCAGGGAGCATGGTCGCTGCCTTGTCTGGGAGAGTGTGAGGTCCACTCAGAGCTGTGCTTAATTTCCTTGAATACTTCAAAGGCAAGTGGAATGGGGAAGATCTGGGAAAAGGGTAGCAGGCCCATTTTATCATCACCTGACAATTTAAGAATGAGAGTGAGAGGTCTACAGTCTCACCCTGCATGAGAAAAGTGGGGTATTCCAGCACCTGTCATCTGAGAGCTACTTTCTGTTTTTATTATTGCACATGTACTCTGCCCTCTTCAATTCAGACCACAGGTTGTATCACCAAATGTGAAGACAATGATGGCTTTTTTGCTTTGAGATGACAGTTTGTTTTATATCTAAATATGCTTTATTTTTTTTGCCACATAGCTTATACAAATGCACACACACCAGCCAATTTATTAGAATATTCACATCAGATATCAGAATGGGAAAACTGTGATCTCAGTGACTTTTTGCATGGAAATTTTGCATTTTGCACGACATTGCATGGTTGCTGGTGCCAGACTGGCTGGTTTGAGTATTTCAAAACTGCTCCTCTCCTGGAACTTTCATGCACAACAGTATCTATGGTGTACACATATTGGTCCAAAAAACAAAACAAAAAAACATCCAGTAAGGAGTTCTGTGTGTAGAAATGACTTGTTGATGAAAGCGGTCTGAGGAGAAAGTTCGAGCTGACAGGAAGGCTACAGTAACTCAAATAACCATTCTTGACAACCATGGTGAGCACGTCAGAACGTACAACATTGTGAACCTTGAGTCAAATGAGCCACAACATCAGAAGACCACATCGGGTTCCATTCATTTCAGCCAAAAACAGCAATCTAAGGCTACAGTGGGCACAGGGTCACTGAAACTGGTGATGTTGAAGATCATCATCTGGTCTGATGAATCTTGATTTCTGCTGAGGACACAGTTGGAAGGGTCAACAGCATGAATCCATGGACCCAACCCGCATGGTGTCAACAGTTCAGCCTGGTGATGGTTTTGGTGTAATGATGTGGAGAATGATTTTGTGGCACACATTGGACCTGTTAATGATGATTCAGCATCATTTGAATTCCACAGCCTAGCTTGCTGCTGACCGGACAGAATTTACCCTTATCATAACGGCTACTTCCTTCATGATAACGCACCATGTCACAAAGCACAAGTCTCAAACTTGTTCCGTGAGCATGATGACGAGTTCAGTGTACCTCAGTCACCTCTCCAGTAACCAGATCTGAATGTAATGGATCACCTTAGGGATGTGTTAGAACGGGAGATTTGCTGCATGAATGTGCATGAATCAGTATCAATTATGTAATGCAATCACATTAACATGGATCAGAGAATCAAAGGAATGGTTCCAACACCTTGTGGAATGCATGCCACAAAGAATGGAGACTTTTATGTGAGCAAAAAAAAAGGGGGTTGTGTCGGGGTCCTACTCTAGACTAGTGTTGCGTTCCTAATAAAGTGGTAGGTGAGTATTCTTAAACAGTTTCTTATATATTAAAAAAAATGTCTCAAATGTCAAGAGATATTATTTGGCATGAGCTCACAAGACAAGACAGACAATCTATCAATATAATGGTAGTTCAGTTCAGTTCAGTACTGCTGTTTATGAAAGATACCTCAGTGTAAGGGAACCCCGTTTTCTATTTTCTCTGCCTTTTCCTTCTTCTCTGTCTCTCCTCAGTCATTCCCTTTGTACAGTCTCCTTCCTCCCTGTCTGTTTCTGGCAAAGAGACAGAGGAGAGAAATGTGCCGACTCAGGTGGTGTGACTGGAGAAAGTGATCTCAGTGTACCATCTGTGTGGAGTGAAGGAGCAACACAGCCCAAATTATCCATTTTCCCAACATGTAGAAAAACAGAGTTTCTAAATGATATCGGCAAAGCTGCCAGATGCATAATAAATATTTTTTACAGAAGATATGCAAAACTGTTTTGTTGTACACTATCCCAAGCCCAAAATGCAGTGCTTTCCTAATGCAGTCACACAAACATCAAAGGCTGTGGTGTTAGCCAGTGACTTTTGTTTCCTAATGAGTTGTACAGAGGCTCTTGAGGTTGCATCACCTAAAAGTTTGGTCACCAATTTTCCAATTCATTCAGCTTTTCAGGAGCACTTTAATAGCATTAAGTCATGGAAAGCAGACACATTTCCAACCAATCTGTTACAACAAATATAAAATTCACTGTAATAATCCAGATGCAGTGATGTAGACATGGTAGACTGCAGACTGATGGATAACTGATAACTATGTCTATTAATGTAATAAAACAAACTTGAGAATTAAAAAGGAAACACAGGGCTGCTAATAACATGGGTAGACCATATTTTATTTAGTTTGTCTTTGTTTGAATCCATTGTGATCTCGGTATCCACTTTCTTTTCCCCAATAGCTTTTTGTTTATCGGTGATTAAAAAAAACAACGTGAATCAAAAACACAATAGCATATTGAAAATACAAAAATACGTACAGCGTTAATTAATTTCCATTAATGCATCTTTAGCAGTCACAATACACAATACTTAACACCTCAAAGTTTGATATGTTGGGCATTCTGAAATGCTTTTCTGCTCACCACACTTGTAAAGAGTTCTCAATTGAGTTACTATAGACTTCCTGTCAGCTCTCAGACCAGTCTGTTCATTCTCATCAACAAGGTGTTGCAACCTGCAGACCCACTGCTCACAGGATGTTTTTTCTGCTGCTGCCACATGGTTGGGTGACTGGATAACTGCATAAATGAGCAGTTGTACAGGTGTTCCTGTAAAGTGGACAATGAAAGTATATGGAAAAGCAAAAAAGATCATAGTGGTTAACAAACCCTGTCACAAACCTGAAGGTGCTAAATTAGAACCTGGAAGTGGAAAGATTGCTAAAACCCAACGTTTGGCAGCACGGTGGTGCAGTGGTTGACACTGTTGCCTCACAGCAAAAATGTTCTTGGTTTGACCCTGCCAGCAACTGGGGCCTTTTATTTGCGGAGTTTGCAGGTTCTCCTGCGTGGGTTTCCTCCCACAGTCCAAATATAGATTACAAATGCAGATTAGGTCAATGCAGATTAGGTAAGATTAGGTCATTTAGTTACTCTAAATTGAACATAGGTGCGAGTGTGAATTGTTGACTCTGTGTCAGCCCTGCAATATTTTGGCGACCTCCCCAGGGCATACCCTTCCTTTTGGCCGAGAGGTACTAACTATTTCAGGTTTGGTTACATAAGGTTTTTGCAAAACTAAGTAAAACACAACTTATTTCACATTAAGCTGCATTAGGAAGCATAATGGTTTAATACATGGGTTCAATGTTTGTAGGATTCTTTCTTCCTTGAGCCTACCCACCCATTCCCACCCATCTTCATGAAGCTCTACCCCCAGGATCTACAGCAGCCAAAGGAATATAGTGTCTATAAAATGACAGACAAGAGGCCCATCCAAACACATGGACCAGAAGTCGGTTTTCCACATGGGTTTTCTCAGCCAATTAATATACTTGTGCTGAGGCCATTGTTTAAACCATTATCTTTTATCATGTTCCACATATTTTATAGGTTATTTGTCCAATTGAGTAATAAAAAGAATTGACTATAGCACTTTTAATGTTTGTACAACAGATATAGTCCTGGGAGCTGTTTTTGTGTTTGAATCCCCGTTTTATTACAATTTCTCATGTCCTAACATGACTGTGTAATACCTGATAACACCAGCTGCTTACAAACATACACGTCCGTACTGCCTTTATGGTGCACCTGGCTGTACACTCCTCTGAGGTGTGTCAGAATTAAAGAATTTATTTATATAAAGGAAGGAGGACAGGAATCTGGCATTGTACACATGGCACAAAAGCACACTGAATAACAGCCTAAGGTAGGCTGGAAGTGAATATAGAGTTTCCGTTTCGAAGACCTTTAACTATACAAAAAGAAAAAAGAAAAAAAAAGCTAAGCTCATCTAAAGCAATTACAGAAATATTCACACTACAGACAAATGTCAAGGTATCCAAGTTTCTCTAAATAATCCCTAAATAATCTCAAATTCCGTTCCTTTCTGCATCCTAGACTAAACAGAACATTAGTCCAAGGCCAGGCTGCGTGTCTACAAAAATAAAGGTTAACGGAAAACTCCACCCAGATACACATTGAATAGGTTTGCATTTAAATATTTATGACTTGTTTAAATTCTGGTGCTAATTTGATGGTTGTTGTTGTAATGCCATTATTCCTGTGAGACGTTAGTGGCTGTCTGCCACTTTGAACTCACAGGGGGACATTGGTAGAAAGGTTACACTGACATAATAAGTGAAAGTATTTCTCTCACATTAAAAAAAACATTAAACCATGTGATTGTGTCATACCTTGAACCCAGCAAGGTATGAATAATCCAATGGAATTATTTAATATGGGTGAAAATTTTAGAATTGACTGTAGATCACAGCAGAATTTATTACTCAGCCAAATTCTTTTGTAGTTTGTAAGACAATCACTTTCTGGTGATGAAATACGTTATTAACCCAACATATACGTTAGCTTTAACCAGTTCAATCTAGTGTAGTGTTGTAGTTTCTATAGTTGCATGTGGTGCAACAACTGTATTCATAACTGCTGGTGACATAAGACTTGTGTATGTGTGTACAAGAACAAATCCAAGCGATCAGATGAGCAAGAATGACGCACATCCATCCGTAAAGGTATCTCAGATCTTGTGGTTTTGAATATCCGTGAATGTGTGTGTGTATGAGAGAGCGCGTGTGCAGAAGGGGAGGGCTCTGTGTGGTCTGTCTCCTCCCCTTGTACTTACAACAAGAAACTCCTCTGACGTGGATTCCAGTAAGTTGGGGTTTTTTTTGTGGAAAGGCTTGGTTCAATGTGTGTGTCACAATGATGATAATTGTACATCCTGAATTTTTAGCATTTATTGATGCTACACTTATACAAAGTGTCCAACATGTTCTAAGGAGAAGAAAATCTCTCTTTTTAAATTGAAGTCACAATTATTTTACATTTTGGCTACAACCATCAGATTGTTCTCATCTGGGAAAGTACATTTTCTATGAGGTACATTGTTTTGAAATAAGGACAAGAATCTCAACACTTCTGCAATACGTTTGCAAGGAATGTGAAGAAATATCTGTGTGTTCCCCTGTGTGTGTCTTTTGTGACAGGATTAGACAAACAGGATATGGTTCTATGGTCGATGTGCATTGACGTTAAAAAAATCCCTTCAAAATATATTTTAGCATGTGTGTTGTGGCAGCTGATCTCAAACACGTTACAGTGGTACAGCATGAGACTGAGGCCAAACGCCGATCTAGAGCTTTAGAGATTTCCATCTTTAAAAAAAAATAACAGAACAAAATCAAATAATGTTTAAAAATCCCCATTTGTGCATTTGGATAGCAGTGTGAGGCATTATTTTAATTATTTTTCTGTGGGTGAATTGAGTACAGTTCTGTGAAATTCAATTTCCATTTGGTTTTTCCATTTTTATGACCATATAACTATTTATACATTCATGTGACATCACTGCGGCATGCATATTCTGATAGCCCAGGCTGTCCAGGAAAAAAGATGTATATAATTTGATTGTACACTACAGGGTTGAGGTTATACAAGCATCATTAAAAAGAAGACCAGGCAAAAAAGGGGAATGGAAATGGAAGAAATGGAAATGTGAGACATTTTTTAAATATACAGTATCCTGTATGAGTAATCCTGTTATGCTCTCTCTCTCTCTCTCTCTCTCTCTCTCTCACACACACACACACACACACACACACACACTCACACACACAATATTACCATTACAATCATTCATAAGTTGCTAGGTTTGGGGGGGGGGGGGGGGGGTCATATTATATATGGCCACATCAGCACAGGAAGCTGCAGATCTGTTAAACAGTGATGTCAAACAATAGATAAACACATCATCTCTAACTTTCCTTGTCTTATCAGGAGGTGATTATACATAAGCTTGGAGGCAAATTAAATCTGTCTATTAACTGGAGCTGGACTGACTCAAATTCATGTTGTGGGGAAAGAAAATCCAAATTACAGATTATTTCACAAATCTTATTAATATTAAGAGATATTGTATACTATATTGTATACTAGATATAGTTTGTGGACACCTGACCATCCTACCCATATGTGCTTGTTGAACATCCCATCCCAGATTTAGCCCCCCTTTGTGGTTATAATAACCCCACTCTTCTGGGAAGGCTTTTCACTAGATTCTGGAGTGTGGATGTGGGGAATTGCTCATTCAGCCACAAGAGCATTTTGGGTGAGGAGGTCTGGGGTTCAGTTCTCAGTTCATCCTAAAGGTGTTCAGTGGGGATGAGGTCAGGGCTCTGTGCAGGCCACTTGAGTTATTCCACTCTTACCTTGGCAAACCATATATTTATGTATCTTACTTTGTTCACAGGGAAATTGTCATGCTGGAACAAGTTTGGGCCCCTTAGTTCCAGTGAAGGGAAATTATAATTTTACAGCAAACAATGTCCTTATACAGTGCAACATGTGGGGGAGGCCCACTTATGGATTTACCAGTCATGTGTCCACAAACTTTTGGCCAGATTGTGTAGGTAACCCCCATCATACCGTGATTGTGTTCGGTTGGCTGTAAAACATGTTGTCATTCGTCCCACTTTCGTCCCAATGTGTCCCAATGTGTTGTAAACATCACCAATGTGACCCTTATGTTGTTGTATGGAAACTGCACAGAAACCAGTACTGCAGTGTCTATGGCATTTCTTGTCATTCAAAGTTTAATTGCACCGTCTATGTTTTCCAATGAACTGCTATAGGTGGAGCCTAGGGCTGTTGCCAGAAATAAAGCCTTTTGTGGGTAGAAGGTTAAAACCTGCAGAGTCACAAACTGACCTACAGGTGATTTTACACTGTACACATGTATTATCCTACATAAAAGTAATATTAACACATTGCAGGCATACACGCCACTCCAGTCATGCCGTCCTAACACTGTCTCCTCCAAAGTAATGGAGGACTTTCAAGGAAATCGGGACTTCTCCTACGTTGGGTAAAGCTAGTAATAGGAAATGACCTCATACACTTTTCTGACTTTGAGGACTTAAATTTAAGAGTTGGTTATTTCCACTGAAAAATATTACTATGATCAATAGAAAAAAGTACTATGCTAAATATTTTGAGAATGGTAAATGACTGCTAAGCTTTTAACTACTGTTTAACTAATACAGATTCATTAAATAACAAAAAACAAAACAACAACAACAAAAAACCCCACATGAGTTATGTGACCCATCATGTTTGCACTTATGGATTTAAAACCTATCAAAAGACAGCATGATGGTTCAAAGTCCAAACAACTACTAGAGCGAGGCTAACATTTCAGAGACAATTAAAGTTTTTTAAACACATTCATGTTTAAAGAAATCATGGTTTAGAGAGCAGCTTTGATGTTAAATACATGTTTTCAGATTTAGAATAGACATTAGGGAAATATGTTTCTCTGTAAAATACTCTCTGAATATATTCACATCAATTACAGTTTTATTAGGCTAACCCAGACCAGGGAGAGAAAGGTTTTATTCCCCATTTAGGCATTCATTGGGTGGGGCATTCTCCTATTTTACATTATACTGTATCTACTGGTGTCAAAAACTTCAAACTATTTTAATTTAATCTAAGAGAAGTTTATCTGAGTACAAAATGCTTCAGATTTTTTTTTTTTGCTTTTCATCACCCAGAATTGTTTTGATTTATTCTGCATGTTGTGTATGCAAAACAAAATTGTAATTCTTTAATTAATCAATTCAGCAGAAATCAGTGTTTGGAATATATGGTCATAAAAGAGACCAAATGGTGTGACTCTCAGGAACATCTCCATTTGAACAATAACACTACATTACGTCTGTGATTTTTGCCCTTTGTTTATGGCTGCAAACTTTATTTTGATACAGGAGATGGCTGTGTAGCTTCTCTTTAGGGAATACACACTCAACTGCCAGTTTAATAGGAAGGCCTGTACCCCTGTTCATTCTAATTATGTTTAATAGTTTTATAGGAAGGCCTGTACCCCTGTTCATTATCTAATCAATTAATGATACGGCAGCATAAAATCATACAGATAATGTTAATGTTCACATGAAACATCAGGATGGGGAAGACAAATGTGGTCTCAGTGACTTTGACCATGGCATGACTGTTGGTACAAGACAGGCTTGAATTACTCTAGCTTTCCTGTCAGCTTGAGATGAGCATTCTCCTCTAACCTTCCTCATTAAGGCGTTTCCACCCTCAGAACTGCTGCTCACTGGATGTTTTTGGTTTTTCGCCCCATTCTGTGTAAACCCTAGAGACTGTCGTGCATGAAAATCAGAGGGAATCAGCGGTTTCTGAAATATTCAAATAAACCCATCTGGTACCAGCAAACATGTCAATGTCAAACCCACTGAGATCATAATATGCCAGTTCTGATGTTTGATGTGCACACTAACTAAAGCACTTGACTTGTATCTACATGACAGTTTTATATAAATTATATATTTTATATAAAATGTAAAATCATGGCATGTTTGGCTGATTTGAAAATTGCAAGGAATGAGCAAATGCCTCAAACAGTCTTTCTATATAAACACCTATTTAAATGAGTATGGTAAAAAACAGTAGAAAGTCTGAATCCACTACCTTATTGCATATTGTACGTTACGGGTGATGTTGCCCTCAAAACTAAAGAAAGCTCAAAACTGTTTTTGTCAACTGGACTTTTGTTACAGTCTTAAGACCATTTCAACACTCATCCAAGAAAGTCTTTCTTAGTTCTCATGACTTTTAGGTGCATCATAAAAGATATTCTCTAAAGATGTACCCTGAAACAAAGATGGAAATATAGGAAAAAGGCATGCATGTAAGTAACAAACTATATTTGGGAGGCTTATTAAAAATAACATAAGGCCCTGCTCTTATGAAATCATTAATGGGCCAGATATTGAAAAGAAAAAAAAAACATACATATACTTAAAACCTTGTACTTTCGGTTATTTTGAAACTCCAAACAAAAAATTTAAAGGTAAAAACTCGACTTTAGTGAGTGTAGCATTAAACATGCTTTGAGACTTCGCTGCGCGCGAAGGACGGTAACAAGCTGGAACCAGTTCTCAAGGCGGAGCGCAGAGGCCGGTTTCAGCTGGCGTGTTGCCCTGGAAACCACTGAGCTATAAATGGTTGCCAACACCGGTCTCATTCAGAACAGAGCACGCCGGTTGGAGGAGCAAGAAGAAGCAGACGATTATTTCATTTACCCGATTCTGGTCTAATGGGCAAAAATCTCTGTAAATGCTTTTTAAGGTACGTAACTGATGTTATAATATATTCCTCTGTTTTACGGGATGTTCTAGTGAGCGGAAAGCCGCAGGCTGACTTGGCTCAAAATGTAGCACGTTAGCATGGTGGTAAATGGGTTTGAAATCATGCTAGCACAAACTACTACGGCGAGTTTGTAAGTGGTAGTGCCTTTTTCGGAATAGCACGAAGACGGGTTGCTCGTTAACTAGTTGGTGCTATTAAGAAATGACTTTTATATTGGGTTTTTTTTTAATTGTTTTACGCAATTACATTTGAATGGGCATTGGGCCAGCTAGCTAGCTAGCGAGACTGAGGAAACCCGGCTAGGCTTGCGGGACATCTGCTTACAGCATTAAAATCAAGTTATCAAGCTGCTATGGTGAAGACTTTAATAGTCGGTGATCAAGAAGTTTGATCCTTAATCAGGTAGTTAACCTCTTTTGATCAACGTAATCGAGCTCTATGGCTTGCTAGATTTGCAATATGTAAAATAGCGATTTATTAATCCACGTGGCCGGATGTTGCAGGCTCTGGTTCATTATATTGAGCAAAACGTTGTGAAAGCGAGGATGGATTATAGCAAGCGTCTGTTCACTCGTACATACGCTGTGGAAACTTAACTTTAAGTAAACCTTTTTACCTTTTTGAATGTGCGAGTAAAGGTACTGAAAGCTGCATTTGCGGCTATGGCCTTTTCTTGTTCATGCCTGCGTAGCACTTGTTCTTATTGGTCCACAAATTGTAGCTCGTTGCCTATTGGGAGACACTGAGAGTCCTGCTGACTGAGGGTTGAGCCCAAACTGTGGAGTAATGACTTCTATACCCTATATAGTGCACTGGTAGGATTGGGATTAACCCTGAGCCATCCTTTACTCAGTTTGGCCATGTATGGGTTTATTAAAAGAAACGTTTTTTTTTTTTGTCTTTTCTTCCCCCATTATAGATTCTGTATTAATAATAATATGAGTAATATTTCAAAATAATGTCTCTGCTTGGTGATTATAATAATTATATAAGATGATAATTAATGTGTGATGCACTTATAGTAATATAAATGCCCTGACTGCTGAAAGCTTGAAACTTACTCTCTGCTTCTTCATTTCAGATCATTTGCTTGAGTAAAGCACACACTGGCCCTGGCCTTGAAGCTTATCTGAAAGGATTTAACTTCACTGGGGAGCCGCCTTGGGTCCACTGAATCTCTGACATTTAATAATTCCATCTCTTTCTGTCCAAGTAAGTAATGGCATTTACTTTGTGGCATAAAATCGACAAGTACCCTTATTTTATTATTATAAATATGTGATCCATTAAGGCTCCAAGCATGAGGTGCTTGTATCCCATTGTTCTTGTTGTGGTTTTAGGTTAAAGTAACTTGAGGACTGTTGTTGTGAATATATAACTTATTTAACTGATATTTCCTTAAGAAACTTCTAGTCACAATTTGTAAATTGATTTTGATGTGTTTCTTGTAAGGTGTTAGAATATTGGAGGCAACTTATTATTTTTTTTTTAGTAATTGTTAAATAATGCATTAATGAATTGATGTCAATGATAAATTTATGAATTATGAAGCATTCTTCACGGAGCAATGTCTTTGTTCTCAAGAGAACAGACCATGCCAAAATACCAGAGGGCAGCCCTTGATCATTGTACTGTTCTGGTAGAGATGGCATGGTTGTCATAAACAGACTGATGGTGTTTAATACCAGTGCTTCTCTTTCTTTAGTTTCTTTTGCAATCAGAATTTGATTTGTGACCATGACTTCATTCAACGACTTTGAATTTACCTTCCTGGAGGAGGGGTTCTGTGCACGGGACATTATTGAGCAGAAAATCAAGGAGTCCACCTCATCAGTGAGTTTTCTCCATCACATGTTTATATTTGTTTAGTTTGGTAGTGATGTGTATAGCATGCAACTGTTTTTTTTTTTTTTTTTTTTATTTATTAACCCCCCC
>JAQQZR010000005.1:6945264-6973107 GCA_030068235.1 Notoglanidium macrostoma
AAACATTTTGTGCCTAAACATCAAAGCTCTGTTTTTTTTTTAATGCATCTGTTGTTTCAGGTACACATTGTACAGTTTTTTTTTATTTTATTTTTTTTTTTTTAAAAGTAAATTGGCTGGTAATTTTTTTCTAAGCATCTCAGAAAATCTGCCACAGTCCTTCTGGAGACTTTGATGGTCATGCTTGCTGTGAAGTCATAAAATAAACATCTAAGGCAAATGTAGTATTTAGTATTCGGTACCCAAGATGTTTGCACTGTACTGTACCATATGTGAAAACTTGCAGACAAAATATTGTTAAAAAAGTAGTTTAGTACTGAAAACTTGTATTGCCTTTGACTATAGATCAGTGTCATAAATTTATGACATCAGAATTATAAGGCATTGTGGTCAAAAATTAACTAACCACATAAACCTTATCAGTTGAGGATACTTTATTAGTTATTTAAGGAAATTAAGAGATGCTTAGTAAGGAACCACCAAGTAGAACCTTATACAACGTTTCTATCGGTGTCTGGCCCGTGTTCAAAATGGACTTTAGATTTTCTAAATTCTCAGACAATGATAAAGTACACATGAAGTGGACTCCACTGTGTGGAGCTGCAAATGTAAAATTTTGCGTTTTAAAGTGTTGCTAGCTGGAATGTCAAAACCTTTATTCAAAAAATCTCTTCGCCCAGATGAGACCTGAGTATTATAAGGTCACAATATGGCCGCAAGATGCGCAATAAGAATTAATTGTACTGTACTAGTCAATTATTTGGACACACCTTCTTATTCAATGGTTTTTCTTTAATGTTTATTACCTAAAAGACACTTCATACCTTAAAAGTAATGATGGACTGTCGTTTCTCTTTAATTTGTTCATTGGTTCTTTATTCAACATGGAGTACTTCAGTTGTTGAATAAGGCTATTTACTGCATAGCAACACTACCTTGACAAAACACAACTGAGGATCTCAAACACATTAAAAAGGCAAGAAATTCCACTAATGAACTTCTGACAAGGCACAGCTGTTAACCGAAAAGCATTCCAGGTGAAAACCTCATGAAGCTGGTTAAGATGATGCCGATAGTGTGCAGAGCTGTCAAGGTAAACGTTGGATACTTTGAAGAATCTAAAATATGAAACATATATTGTTTTTATTACCACATAACTCCATACGTGTTCTTTCATAGTTTATGTCTTCAGTATTGTTCGACAAAGAAAATGAAAATAGAAAATAGTCAAAATAAAGAAAACCTATGAATGAGGTGGCGTGTCCAAACTTTTGACTGGTACTGTGAATTTGCATAAATTTAAATAAATTATTTCATGTCAAACTTAACAAGAGAAAAAGCAGGTTACCTGTACGATTTCCAACATCTCTGCTCGGCTGATGTAGCCATTGCCATCCAGGTCATACATACTAAAAGCCCACTTCAGCTTCTGCTCCAGCTTCCCTCGTGACGTCACACTCAGTGCGATGATGAACTCTCTGAAGTCGATAGTCCCATCGCCATTAGTGTCGAACGTTCGGAAGACATGCTCAGCAAATTTAGAGGCATCTCCGTATGGAAAAAAATTGGCGTAGATTTTTTTGAACTCGTCCACAGTGAGGTGACCTGTGGGGCAGTCCTTCAGAAAGCCCTTATACCACTCCTGCAGCTCATGCTCACTGAACTCCGTGTTCTCACGCAGGTCGTTGAGCACCTCCGGCCGTAACTTGCTGTTCTGCTTCCCCATGATGCCCAAATAAATGAATGCCTCTCAGGCCTTTCTCTCCTCTGCTCTCTCTTTCTCTCTTGCGCTCTCTCGCTTCAGTGCTCTCCCGTGTTCAGGCTTCTCCTCTCAGTCTTCTTCCTCTTATCTCCTCACACCTCACACTCTGTCCAATGACCATTGAGCAGAGAGACAGTGAGCGTGAGCTTATCATGTGGAATAAGAAGATAAAGTCTAAGTGGCTGGTACAAAAAGACAGTTCTTTCTTTCTACTGATGCCAAAATCTGATATTCATTTTAATTAAGATTTAAAATGCGCTACATTTAACAATTCAGATGAATTACAAGGCCAAATGGTTTCAATACTGCACAAAGCTTACCGTTTGGAAATAACAGCTATGGCTACAGCAAACAGTTTTTCAGAATACATGAAAGCATAATGGTATGCTAACGAAATATTATTTTAATGTTTATGTCTAATCTCCATATCTGATAAAAAAACATCAGCATACTGAAAACAAAGGATAGAGAAACAAAGCCCTAATGCATCCATTTAGAAACAGAGCAAATATTTCTTTTTCTCTAGTCATGCACTTACGATGCTCTCAAGTCATTATCTAAGCAGGAGTGATGGAAATTTGGAGAGATTTTACTCATAAAATCAGCACACAACATAATTTAAATTGCTTAAGGCAAATTGAAATCTTTAAATAATATATCAGCTAAAGTTTTAATAATAATAATAATAATAAGCAGTCCGTGTGCTATAAGAGGTTGGATTCAATTCATTACGTATTCCTTATTTTGAAATTCAGGTTGCCAGTCTTGTGCTGAAATGACCTTTAAGTGTTAACTGTAGTGAAAAACAATGTACTGTGGTTAGTATGAAAACAAGCCCTGAGAGGTAACTAGCTTTGTTTAGCTAGGCTTCATGATGATTGCAGCCTTGTTCCAAATTGCTATCCCCACTGTGATGAAATTATACGCATCCCACAGGCCTGGCTCTCAATGCCATCAAAAACATCCATTTCCTGTTCCATGTAACAAAGAGGACTTGGCTGGATTTAATGGATGCAATGTGCAGAGGTTTATTGGATGCACAGGGGTAGCTGGGTAACCAGAAAACAATAGTGAAAACAGAGCAGAAATCAAAGTGCAAGTACAAAACAGTGCAAAGCAGATAGTCACATAGAGGTCGAAGGTCAAAACTGAGAAAAGGACCAAAACAAGAAAATTAAGCCATCAATACTTTGTAAAGCATGCTAAAACATTATCAATTTATTTCACCTGTTATAAATGTTAACCATGGCAATGAAGATAGAGACACCTTCTGGCTGAAGCTGGTGTTGCATGTGACCAATTTATTCAGCACCACGGTGTCATTGTTTGTTCATTCATTCATGCATCTTCTGTAACTGCTTTACCTTGGCCAGGCCAGTAATGGAGCCTATTCCAGGAACACTGCATGCAAGGTGGGATAATTTACCCCAGAGATCATTCCCACCAGTCACAGGGCACCATGCACATTTATGTCATTCACAACTGGGGGCAAGTAACCATAACCAATCCACCTTCTTTCATTATTTTGGACAGCATGAGGAAACTGCATAAGCCTGACTAAACCTATGTGTATGCAGATTCGTGTACAGACAGTTAACTGAGCTCAGGATCGAACCAGGGACCCTGGAGCTGTGAGATTGTAATACAAACAGTAAATCAAACAACACCAGCCTTATATCAACAAATTGCTTAAGTGCCTAGAACACTACAACCTGCAACAAAACAACTCAGTGTGAAAAATGCCGCAATACGCAACAGTAATAGAAGAGTGACATGGCATCCTTGTCGTCTCGCAGCTCTAGAGCTCTCCTGGGTTCAATCTGGAACTCAGGTTACGGTTGCATGGGTTTCCTTAAGGTTTTCTGGTTTCCTCTCACTGTCCAAAATATGCAGATACATGGACTGGCTAGGTCATCTTATCCCCAGGTGTGAAGGAGTGTGAATGTGTGTGCTCGGTACACTGTGATAGACTGGCATGCCATCCAAACTTAACTCTCCAGACTTGAGCCCAGTTTTCCTGGGACAACCTCCAGCCATGTTTTTTTGTTTGTTTGTTTGCTTTTTCTTTCCTTCTAACTGCAAGTTGGCATCTAGATGATTCAGCCTGCTCTATAAAACATTAGCAAAAAAGACTAAGAAAGTCTAGTTCAGCTGAACTAGAGAAAGTAGCCTAAGGGAAACACTGTCAGTCAAAATCTGAAAACTTTCACCCATGACTTTCTGGCCATAAATAGCGCTGTTGCCTGAGGAATGAAAAGAAAAATCAATATCTCTTCACACACACAGGAAAAACCGAAGCTCAGACTGAAGTTTCAGTAACTCATCATTAATATATCAGAGGAGAATTTGCTAACCAGATAGTAGCGATCTGTCTCTGAATAAGCTAGCCATCAAGAGAAATAGTTAAACATGAATCCAGTCATTCATATAGCATCTAATCTTCTTATGTGAGGCTGTTCGTTGTTTTTGTTTTTTTTGCGCTGTAATCCAGGTAGGCACATTACATAAGATCAGATCGGAGCCACTGAAAACAAACATTATTGTTGATATTTAAAGTATTCAAAATGGTAAAGATTACGCTTATATAACATCAACCAAAATTATTTGGGTGATTTGGCTCGTCTCGGCTATTCAGTGAATAATTTGACACATCACATGTAAGAAATATAATGTATGGTGGTGTATAAAAATCAACGACAGTGTGGTGTGATGAGACCCAAAGTTCACTTCCTTTTTTTTTTTTCCCCAAAATAATTGCAAGCCCCAAAACTTGATTTACCCATCAGAGCTGCTATTATAGAAGAATAAATCAGCTCCTTCTGACCAATCAGAACGGAGAATTCAGGAGCGCTCTGGTATAATTGACCACACATATAGAAAAGCGCTATTCAACCTTTAATGCCCCCCAATTAGATACAGGAAGATCTCCATGACTACCAGCACAATGAGAAACATCAATCTCTTCAGTGTGAATGAGTACAGGGACTGCATTCATACACTGCATGCTAGTGAGCACATATGTTCCCATCTATAAATTGTGGGCAAGAACACAAATATGAAGAATCACATAAGCCGATACCCTATGGACACACCCACACAGGTTTCAAAAGCAGATGTTGCATCAATGTGCCAAGATCTGACACATACTATCCTTTCACCCAATAGTGAGAACAATACCCACCAGCTGCCATAACCGAACCAAATACACCTTCATGCACACGCAAAGCTTACATCAGTGACAGTAATCCCTCTCATTACACCTTCAGCTTCACTTTTACTGTCCATAGAGTGTCTGGATCCCTGACATACTGTGCCATGTCCACCCGTTTGCATCACATGTTTTCATGCTGCATCTTCTATAATAGCCATTCAAACTGATGGTGAATGATGGATTATAAAATTTGGTGGATTGGATATTTTTGAGACTAACAGACTGAAGACTGGAGTGTTAAAGTCTGCCAGAGATTAAGCCAAATCCCCTCCGGAGCATGCTGATCCCTGTCTGGTAAAAAGGAATGCACGAAATAGTGAATATTGATCAGAGGAAGAGATGTGTCCAGGGGAATGTCGTTAATTGGACAAAGCGCAGCTCCTTGCTGTCAAGAGCTCTTAAAGCTGATGACAATAATAGAGCTGTGGGGTAACTCGGGGAGTAGCGAACCAAACCACAATTCATCCAGATCACTGTGCATGAAATGACATCTGAGGTACACATAAACCCTTCAGTCCCAGATGGATTTATTGGAGATTAGAAAAGCGATTATTTGATTCATCATTCTCTCTTGAACAATTCTGCATTAATAAATTTTTTTTGTTTTCCACAAAATATTATATTTTAATGTTTCCATAAAATATTAACAATGAACACTATAAAATAAAGCAGTCTTAATTTAAATAATCATTTCAATTCTAGCATTAATTAGCATGTAATTTTATACCTGTAGTCCTACTTCTATGTGGGGTCAATGTGAGCAGGTTAGGCAAGGATGGGTACACCCTGGACAGGCTGCTAGTCTATCACAGGGCTAACAGAGACAGATAGCTATTCACATTCACAGCTATGGGCAATTTAGAGTTGCCAGTTAACCTAACCCACATGTCTTAAGACTGCAGGAGGAAACCCACACAACCACTGGGAGAACATGCATATACACAGCCCCCCGGTTGACCAGCAGGTTTGAAGCCAGAACCTGCTTCCTTGACTACAAACAATAATTTACAGGGTGAATTTCAACTGGCTTCATTGTCACCATATATGCTCACTACTTAGGCTACAACAATATTGTACAACCTTTGCCAAATAGAACACAATTTGAGGTTTTGCCTTGGTTCCTTTGTATATATAATTAGAAAAGTGATCAATAAAACCATTATAACATTCAATTATTTCATCCTCTTTTTTGATAAGTGTCATTTCATCAAATTGTTTAGGCCATGTGTGAACATGTAGAACACGGGAATTTAAACACTGCAAAGTTTGTTTTTTTTTGGTTTCAATTACAACATTATTAAAAAAAAATAAAAATTAAGTGACAATTTTAAAACAGCTGTATCAGAAATTCATTATTTTTCATGATGGCTGAAAATACACATGGCAAGTTGGTAATAGGGAAATAAATCTAGGCTATAGGCAGAAAAAATGAAATGCATCAAGATGCACTTTATGACTGCATCATCATACCCTAAATCGAAATCAGATCAAATAACGAGGTCCCTGGAGATACATGCCACCACTGCACAACAATCTGTATTAATGAATGCCAACTGAGAAAATGTTAGGAACAGGCTCAGAAAGAAAAGCACCATCACAAAGCCACTGATAAAAGAAATAACTAAAAATGGGTTTAATGGATCTAGTTTAGTCTTTTTCATGAATTGAATCACTCTCAATGTCCTCCTACTGATTCATAAAGGGACAATAGAAAACAACAACAGGATGTGGGGAAAAAAATGCTCACCCCAAATATCCTGTGGGTTTATGGGTAACAATAGACTATACCTCTTCCGGCTGTTGACTTGCCTTAAAATCACCGACTCCTCCAGGGAAGGAAGGAATTATTGAGGAGCGATCACAATACCTCAAAGAGGATGTTGACAGAAATACATCCACATACAAACAATCTCAGAATGGAGGTGAAAGTAAATCATTATTAATTAATAAGCAAGTTTACAATGCAGTACTATGCCTTTACACAAGTTTCATAAGCGGCTTCTTAGCTAACGCTCAAGTTAATAAATCACAAAGGAGTGTTGGGGTGTGAAGTTTTTCCTGCTTTTCTTTTCCAGAGTGGGCTTCTTCGGCTCTAAATATACAGTTAGTAAATGCTACTACAGTGTAAGATGCTAGGCTCTAGGGATTGTAGATAGACCTTCCACTCCTACAAATCTGACAGTGTGAAAAAATTCTGTGTTTCAGTGGAGGTGTGGGAAGTGCTTGCCTGTTTGGGAATGCTTAAAACCCATGACAAAATGCTACACTATTGCACACAGATCCAGAAAACACAGCATTGCGGAATTCTATACTGTATATATTAATATATACACACAAAAAACAAGTGGCAGAGCTAAACAGACCGATATCCAATCTCAAGCATGTTACAGGCATACTCTTAAAAATTTGAGTGCAGTAAAGACAAAATGTCATAATTTGCAGTCTATATACATAAAACGTTTATACTATGATCCAAATTTAAAATAGCGGTCAGTTGTGTGTGTGTGGGGGGGGGGGCATTTGAGGGGGGGAGGGGAGCTGATTAGTGTGGAAATCAACAGCCAGACTAATTAACTACAATCCCAGCAAGAATACACCGAGTTATACATTTTCTGAAAGCACTGTGTGTCATTAATTAGCATGTGAATTTTAGGCAAGATGCTACGTTTCACTTGAAGCATAAACCTTCATTAAGAGCCAATTTTCAAAATGCATAAATAAATAATCAAACGTTACTGTCCAATCTCGAACTACTGTAGTGTATGTGTGATTACCACAGAAAATCATTTCAACATCTTTCCCTGTACTGAGAAAAGACTTATGCAAACAATACTCTAGAAGATTTTGAAAAGACTGATGTGTAAAAAACAAAAGTCTGACACCCTCTCGCATCTAAATACAATGCGTCATTAGTCACAGAATTATGCTTGCCTTACACCAAAGAACTTTTCAAGCGATTATCAATAATTTTACAAAAACTGGGGCTCTTGCAGTGCCTAAGCTAAGACTAAAGATATTATTAAGTTATTAAAAGATAAGATGTTATCAGTTAATATTAATCTGATTTTATGTGAAGGATGAGAAAAAGACTAACCTTAAACGTCTATCCTGACCACCTTATAACAAACAATCGAGATGATGGGTGTGTGCCCCAACTATAGAAAAACTCATTATTTCATTCTGACACATTGGAAATTTGTCAGCAACAGCAAAATCACTTGTAAAGTTATTTGGTGCAGGGGCAGCATAATTCGAAGATATTTGTAAAATAATCTGTAAATCTACATAATTTATTCTTTTTGAGATGGGACTGCTTTTCCCGAGGGGAGAATTTGTAGTTATGCATTACTGAACAAAAAAGTGCTGGAGGTCCCCTCTGATTCCACAAATGAGTACATGGTGCCAACTGTGCTAACAAGAAACTCCTAGCAGGCAGAGAGAGGAAAAAAATTATTTTGCTACAAAGCCCTAGCATACATCAGTGGATGATACAGATGTTTTCAGATGAGAAATCAGCAAGCCAAAAAAAAAAAAAAGAAAATAAATCAGCAGCACTACTTAATAAAGCCAATGATAATTAGCAGGCCTTCCATTCCTTTACCAACCAAAAAGACCACAATACAGCCTTCTTGGTTTCTAATGACTCAAAATGCTTTAACTGACAAAGTCACAGATCAAAGTTCACCTAGATAAACTCAGTGCACTGCAAAAGTAATTGCTCCCAAAGGCAAGAATCTTTCACATTCCAGGTCCTTTCCATAGCTAGGGGTCATAATTGAAAATGTAACAGCTAAATCATAGATGTTTACAACACTCGGAGTCCTTTTCACTGTTTTGCTCAGCCCTACTGTTAGAAATTTGGATACAACCTCCACAAGAATCTTTGCCAAGATGTTCACTCATGTCTGTCTCAACCTCATCTCATTTGATAATTTCTGGATTCCTCTGGTTTTCGGTCTGTAATAGCTCAGTGGCGTCTTCATTGTGGCAGTGAACTCCTTCCCACACACAGGCTGTTACACCACGCGAGAGGAACCCAAGCTGTCAGCTCCTCTCTCTTTCTCCCGTTCAGCCTCTCACTCTTAACCCACCATGTGTGACCTTCAGCGGAGAGACTCTGACTGTGTAGAGGTGTGTTTATAAAAAAAAAGAGGAAAGGTGACTGCTGTGTTTGAAAAGAAAACTTTTTTTTCTCTGGCAAGTTTGACACCTTAAAAAGTATTACAAAAGACTGTGAAAGGAGCCCACGTATGTACGAACACTAGCCACTCCCCCCTCCACCCCAACTCTTGCTGCTCAGAAATAGACTCGATTAAGCTGCAGAAACTGAGCTACAGCCAAAAGACAATTGCACCATAGGGTATCAAGTAATTGATTTGCATTCATTTGACCTGAAATGTATCGTTGGATTATTATATTATTTAAAAAAAGAAGGAAATTGCATACAGCATTTGATGAACTAATGGTGCTGTATTCAACTGAATAGCAACCATTCATCAACACTATTACAAGAACTGGAGGCTACCAGCCATATGTTCACATCAAACAATGGCTTCATAACCCCCACTCACCCCCACCCTCCCAAGTCCCCCCCAGTCCCAAGTCCCCTTTAGCAATTTCTTTCACACCATCTGGTTCCAGAGCGAGAGGGAGAGAAAGAGCTAGAGAGAATAAAGCTACAACTCAGTCAAAGCTCTCATCACTAATGCATGTCCTCAGGTATTCACTCAACCAGGTCAACCAACAATGGAGTGAGAGTAACCTGACCAGGCCTTAGGACTACACCGCATGGTGGATACAAACACCACACACACACACACACACACACACACAGGATAACACCAGCAGTACATGTTCTCCAAGTTATTAAGCCGAATTAATGTGCTCTCTCGATGTGTGTGTGTGTGTGTGTGTGTAAGTAATATATATGTATATAAATTAATTAAATGTAATGAATAATAAAGGGAAGTTTTAAGGCATTTAAGGCATTAAGGTAAATTAATGTGCTGTGGGCATGGGTGTGTGTGTATATATGTGGAATGAAACTTGAATATATGGAATGAAACCTGTCGTCATGGTATGGGGTCATGTTGTGGTGTAGGCTAATATTATTCTATACTGATGTAAGAGCGTGTCTATGAGTGAGTCAGCACGTAATCTAGTAGTAGCAATACTTAGCATTGGCGACATAATTAACACTCTGGCAAATGCATGTAGGCCTGTGCGCCAAAAATAGTACTGCTAACCGTATTGAATACTACAGAGCCCTGCTCAGGAGACGAAAAGAAAAACAATATCACGACCACATTTTATTAATTCGTGCCCACGATATACACATTCACTCGTTTAGCTTTAATTGCGGGCACGTTTTAATAATTTGTTCCCTCGTTTTAGTTACATCGTGGCCACGTTTTAATATTTTTTCTTGCTGTGTCAATGAGCAGGGCTCTGTACAATACTGCTCTACAGGTGAAGAAGTTTATTCACTGTTTCACTGAGGAAGGCGATATATAGATAGATAGATACGCACAGGTACTGAAACAGTGAAATCATTAATCAGGTGTTTATTGTGGCATACATCGACATGAAAACAGCAAGAAAATATGATATGCTGCATCTTGGTGGTATTTTCATATATACAGCAACAAAGTTGAAGTGTACATAGGGACTAAAATAAACTAAAGGGAAAAAGATAGATCACCAAGGGGGTAATCAAGTATTCGTAATGCATTCCCAGTTTGGGGGCATGAGAGTCTCCGTTAGCTTTAGCCTTCCAAGGACTTCCATTCATTTTGGACTTTTTTTTTTTTTTTAACTTTACTTCTGAATCGTTCCGTCCCTTTATGAGACTGTTATTGTCTAAATAAACAACATTGTATGACCTTCTCCATAACCTTGTGACTCACTTTAAGGCTGTGCAATAAATGTTTTTCCATAACTATGATAAAAAAGACATCACAAACTTTGAGTAAGCACTAAGGGAAATGTGGAAAAACTCTCTGGCGCTCAGTATTACCCCTTTGAAGGGCTCAGTGAATCAGAACACTTAACACAATCAGCTGCACTCAGGAAAAAGACTGCAAAGTCACATTCAAAGTCAGAAAGTGAGCCAGAAGAATTTTTGGGGCAGAGCCATCACCAACAGTGTGGCAGCTCCCAATGGCTTAAGTCATCAAAACTGAGCCTTTTGCTGCACAGTAGACAAACGGTCAGAGACAGGTTCACCAGGAAGTAGCTTCAATTTGGTTTCACTTCTCTCTATTCAAACCCTATGAACTGGCGCCGTCCATTCTTTTTTCCCTGTGTTTGGGCCACATCCATTGCTAACAGGTACATAAAATCAAGCACATAGCCATTCAAAATCATTGGAATGGGTCATAATGAAGAGCTCAGTGACTTTAAACATGGCGCGGTCATAAGATGCCACTTTTGCCACAAGTCAGATTGTGAAATTTCTGCCCTGCTAGGTCTGTGCTGGTTAACTCTTACTTGTATATTTGTGAAATGAAAGCTTCTAGGAGCAACAGCAGTTTTCCCACAAAGTGGTAGACCACGCAAACTCACAGAGCAGTGAAGCAGAGTGCTAAAATGCCTGTCCTGTGTTTAAACTCTCACGACAAAGCTCCAAACTGTCTCTGGATGCAACATCAGCACAAGAACTGCATATCAGGAGCTTTCCATTGCACACAAGCTTAGGATCACTGTACACAATGCCAAGTGTCAGCTGGAGTGGTATAAAGCACGCAGCCACTGGACTCTTGGGCAGTGGAAACATTCTCTGGAGTGATGACTCATGCTTCACTATCGGATAGTCTGATGGAGGTGTCTGGGTTTGGTGGAGGCCTGGAGAGTGATACCCACTGAAATGCCAAGAATAAAGTTTGAGAAAGGGTGGAGAAGGGATAATGGTGTGGAGTTGTTTTTCAGGGTTCGTTCCAGAGAAGGAAAATGTTTATGGCACAGCATACAAAGACATGTTAAACAAGGTGAAGTCCATAAAGAAATGGTTTAATGAGTTTGGTGTAGAGGAACACCAGTAGCCTGCAAAGAGTCCTAGCCTCAAAGCAATGAACACCACAGAGATGAATTGGAATGTCGAATGCCGGCCAGTCCTTCTCATTCAACATCAGTGCCATATAAATGCCCATGGTTTTGGAATGGGATGTCCCATGGGATGTCATAAGTGTGATGATTGTGGTCTACATGCTTATATACATTTCCATTAACTTTCGGTACTACAGCGAGATTAATTTAAGTCTGTATTGCCACTGTGGTACAGTGGTAAATATCAGAGTTGTTGTAGCCTTTTAATATCCAGCTATATCCTTCATAGAGTGTGAATTTTAACAGATAGAGTGGCCAGTGGCATCCAATGGCTGAAATATTGAGCTGATATTTAGTAACATTTTAATATGTTTTTTTTTGTAGATTTTGTTTTCTATTATTTCTCTGTATTACATCTGTGAAACACAGCGTCAGGAGGAATGTTTAATTGCAAAATTATACTTGACTAAGCCATATTAAATATGCTTTATTTTCCTTTTTCAGTTGTTAGTAAACATCCATTCACTAACTCTTACAGGTATATTAATAATAAAATTAAGCAGAAGCATTTTATTTTCCACGTGAAATTTGTCTCTGCTGTTCATGGCAAGCAACGTTTTGCTGATTTTTATTTTTTTTTTACTTTGGACAATGTATATATATATATATATATATATTTTTTTTTTAAACCAACAGCTCTGTTCTTTCATAAGTACTTTCATAAGTACACAAATGTTGTATGTCAGTCTGGTTTGAAGAAGCATCATAGGTACAGAAACAATGCAGGTTTAATAATCTATTGCCTGCCTCACATTGAGGAGAGATCTCTGCTGTAGTTCTGTTGTGATTGAGTGCACCATAATATTTTGATGGACAGCCTTGACAGATAGCTAGATCCTGGTTGATCTTAACCCTACAAGATGCTGAAAAATGCCTAGATTTGACTATCAACATGTTTCTCCCTGGCTGCCCTGCTGGACTGTTTAAGTTAAACAAATATTTACCAGGAAAACTGTTTTAATGTCTCAAGCTACAAATCTTGCTGATCTCCTAAGGAAGTATGGTCCACCCCAAGCAGTTCACGCAGCTGAAGTAGGCCTGATGTTAATTTTGAGTATCAGTAGTATAGTAGAGGTTAATAGTAGTGTAAATAACAGTTAAATAATAATAAATTTGTAATGATAGAAATAATGAAGATGGAAAAACATCTGCAAACCTTCTACTTCACATTTATACTTCAGTTAAAAAGGTCAACGATGACGACCTTTAAGCTCACTCATGCAAACAAGAAATTCACACAAAGTTTTTCCCCCCAATGTCTTCGATCCTGAATGTTGCCTAACCGCAAAATTATATTTTAACATAAAGTTAAGAATATTAATTAATTCATATTAAGAATATTCCTAATTGTACTGTTGATGTATTATAGCATGTTCTGCCACATGGACCTTAAGAATAAAATACAGCATATCCATATTGCGCATACTATACAATATGACCTTTTCTAACAAACTCGATGAAAGACTGCCATTCCCTTGTACAAGGAGAGCTCAGATATAGCACTGACTTAATGGTGGTGGTCTTTATTTAATCCTGGAGTTTAATAAGGACAAACATGGACAACTTGCAGAAATCACCTTGAATGAGGTCAATAGCTAGAATGTGTGAATCTTAAGGGATCGTGTACATCTCTGGATATTCTATATTTTTACCTATTCATATTGATGTGGCAGGTGGCAAAGCACTGCAGTGTTCGCCTGAATTGATTATGCAAGCCACCAAGGCTTTGAGCAATAGCTCATCAAGATTTCAGGATGTTGAGGCATATCACAGTGTGCATGACTGGACAATGGAAATCATTAACAATAACCTACAACACATCATGATCACGACTGTGCAAAACATTGGGTCCCAGACTAATAATTGTGTGTTAAAAAAAAAAAAAAAAAAGAAAAAAATTTCCCATCTCCATCTTCAAACTACTATTAAAAGTATTGTAATTAAGAAGTTCAAGATCTTTCAGCAATATTTTATGCAAAGAGTCCAACCAAGCAATTAGCTGATCTTGACCTGCATAGTTGATTAAAGCACAGTTCATCTCGCATATTAACTATGGACTAGCTCTCCTTCTGGTAAGATTAAAACCAGATTTTCAATGAATATGCTAATCCTCATTTCAATACAATTCAATTCGTAAAAATATGCCCTTTTCCTGCATGAAATATGTAAAGTAATAGTGTCACTGTTATAATTAGATTACGTTCATTCAATTGTTCATTCACAAAACAGCCATGCAAACAGCCTGACACATGGAGCCACTCGTAAGCTGATCAACACCTCAGAAAAATCCACCCACCATTTCCAGCACTGCCTCAAAAATCAGCCATTTTTGATCCCTGTTTCCTGCCAGAGCAGCGTGGAGAAGCTCCCTTTCTATAAATGACTGCAAGGAAACCCTGACAGAGGAAGAGTGACGCCTTGTCGAAGCATGGAAGGTTTCCTGTGTGAGGTGTGAAACAGCCTGGTGTACGTGTGTCTATGCACGCAAGATGTATAGCTTTGTATAATTGTTGGACAGTAAATAAATCAATATGCTAAACGAAGTCCAGTTTAGGAATTTCTTTATTTTTTATTTTTTAACTACACCACTTTTTCTTCATTATCTGTCCAGTCTCTGTGTTGTTCACATAAAACGCAAGATACATGTCCATATTAGGCATGTGATGAAACGTCATTATCTGTATATGATTAGCACTCAAAATACCAGTTATCTGTGTTTGTATTTAAACCTGAAGTAAGCATGGCTTAACCATGCCGGTTTTTCAGTTTTGTTTAATCAAATATGAACCGTATGTCCATGGAAACACTGGAAAAAACAAGATATAGAAACGACAACGGTGTAATCCTGGCTATGACAGTTCCTCAACCTCAGCAATATTTCCAGTATTTTCAAACAAATGTAGTTGGTTCCATCAGTTCCAGCCAGATGCCATGTCAACCTTCCTGATATTTTTCTATTTAAAAAACAGGCAAAAAAACCCAAAAAACCCAAAAACCTAAGTGTGCTTCCTATTTGTATCTGTATATGTATTTGTTTAGAAGACATTGTCTATTCAGTCTAAATAATGTATTAGTATCTGGTTACATCCCCAGTCTATATCTCTTTAGCTAATGTGCATCTGGACTGCTATAACTCCTCTTACATTTTATTTGGCCAGTCTATCAGTACACACAAAGGAAACAAAAACTTTGCACTTGCGTGTCAGGCTGATAGAGAAGAGTATGTTTCAGGCTCAGTGGGAATAAATGTCATTTCCCACACACAGAGCAGGCCTAGCACAGACTCTCCTTGTCCAGAAGTTCACTGTAGTCCTCCACTGCAGACGTGCAGGCTGCTGCTTAATCATTTACAAACACACACATATACACACACAGAGTTTCCTGCCTGCAACATTTCCCCAAGCATGACGTGGGTATTTTTCACGACACTGACATGAAAGACACTGTTTTAAATGCTATTAACTGAGGTCAACAAAAACCGCATACTGCATTTTAGTACTAAGCAGGCAACCCATTTCTATTAACAACAATAAAACCACAAAACAAATGTAATTCATCAATCAACTAAACAGTCACTAAGAATCTTATTGAATGGGACAGTTTAGAGCTTCACATCACCACTGAGGAATGGAGGAAAGCGAGATTGATTGGTTTAATGAGCCACAAGAAAAAATGGTCTTTCGATTAGACGGGTTAAAAATAAAGACATACTAGAAACCACTGCCCCCGTTTCATGCGACATGGCAGTACTTTGATGCGCCATGAGTGTTAGAACACTGCTGTATTTAGTGCCTATAAATATTAAGTTTTGCTTATTTTGGTTTTACTATATGGCTTTTGGGAACCATGGTGACTAAACTCTGAATCATGACTCTGAACATTAATATTTACAGGCAATTTTGAGTAGCCAATCCATATACCACATTGTTTTTGAAGGTGGGAGGAAACAAGAGAACTGGGAGGAAACTTCCATGGACACAAGGAGAACATGTGAACTCTGCACAGGCAGTATTCCAATTTCAGGGTCAAACAGGAGACCTAGAGCTGTGAGGAGGCAACACTACCCACTGTGCCACATGGTATCAGATCAGATTTTTTTATTCAATCCATTGCCTATTTATGCTTAGAACACCGAGCATGTGGGATGTTGACTGACAACACAGAAAACATATTTCTTGCACATGAACTGGTCAAAAACAACCTGCCATCATGACGAACGTTTCACACTCCTTAAACAGAAGCTTGAAGCAAGTCATTCGACTTCTAGAGAATATCAATATTGATTCAGTATCGGATTGGCATCAGTTGATGGATACTAGCAAGTACTCAGCGTTCTGGTATCATCTTATCATCTTGGCATCATCTTAAAAACAAAATGCGTTTGGTAGATTCCTGGGTAACTATGTAACTTGCTTATGGTGCACAATGACAATAAGCTTAACTGAATTGTATTAATTTAAGCAAATTCTAATTTCGTAATAAGATGTAACCTTAGTATTATAATGTTCCAACCTTATGATACTAAGGTCACGTCTTACTATAAAAAACAAATTCCAGTTCAAGTTTTGCAAATAATAAATGATGAAATAATACTTTCACAAGTCCTCATACCAAATTAGGGATAAGGTCTCTGAGGAAATCTGATTGATTTGATTTCTTCAGATCATATGCCATATGTAGTTTTAATAGGCATTTTGTGTCATTTCATAGATACTTTTTGATCTGAATAACCAAAAGGTGAATTCATTTCCGCTGCAGTTGAATTTGCTTTTATTGAACTATTGGTGAGGTCTAGCAAGCGTCTGTCACTACTGTGACCTATATGTGAGCTTCCCAGGATATTATTCAGTTATTTTAATCTGTGTTCCTAAGATATTCTCTTGCTTGCTGTCTCTCTGAAATTCATATTAACTTGTCTCTGTGGCAAGACGCTTATACATGGACTCTTCTTGAGTCTTGTGTGCTACAACACAAGGCCATGACAAATTTACCATTGTTTTATATGCCATTGTCATAAATGGAATAAAATTGTCACGAATTAAGCAAGATAGAATAAAAGCACCAAGCCTACACTTGATGGCATGTGCAGTAACTAATCACAAAGTAAAGTTTTTTTGAGCGTGTGAAGAAATGAAAATGGTCTATAGAGTTATTATAGGATAACAATGTCACCCTACAAATTGTCACCATCACAAAGTTTATATTCCTTAGTCAATTTTTTACAATTTTGAATTTGCCAATTATTACAATTTTGTATTTATTAAAGAAGGACAGGTCATATTTTTTATGTTTACAACTACATTTAATGTTGTGGAAAGCCTGTGAAACAAGGTAGTACCTGTCATCACTTACGTTATAACAACTATAAAGCAGTTGTCCTCATAATGTCTTCAAGTTAATAACACAAAATGCACCATCTGGCAAATCAGATTTGAAAATTCAGCAGTACTCTGGTATAAAACATTTTAATAAAAAATAAAAAAATGAGTGAAATTTCTTCCAACAGCATTGTTAATGGTACCTTAACTCGACTCCATTACACATTAAACAAACAAAGAACAATTCTGACTGCAAAAGTAATGTGCAGTGGCACTTTCAACATTGATGATGGGCTGGTATTCTCACTTGGTGTGGTCTGAATGTTTTGAGATAATCGAAATTTATGCCAAAGTTAATTAACCAACCGTATATGCCTGATTTAGCAGTACGCTAATGACTTCTACTGGTTTGATACAGAACCAAAGCTACTGGGATGGGAAATTCGCAGTATTGTTTTGGGATTTCATGTTTTAGAAAGTCAACCCTATACAGAAGGTGTGACTGCATGGCCATCAGCACCTCATGAAAGCTCTCAGAAGGCTTAAAAGGCTTTTGCACATTTGTTCATTCAGAGATATTGTGTTTTCGTGTCATCTCTCTCTCGCCTACCTATTCCATCCCTTCACATGCACTTGTATGTGTGAGATGGAACTAAACTGATGTTCAGCTCACCACTGTGGGAAAAGAATTGTAGGTGAATCAATAAAAATAGGGTTAGGAGACAAACCAGGGCACTTTGTTCTATTTTACACTTAAGTAAGTATTAATGACAGGAAAGGCGATTTCACCCATTTCATTGTCATATTTCTTTCTTTTTCAAATTTTCATCCCATAGTCACTTTCTCATGCTACTCCTTTATAGCCAATGCAAGTTGCACCTATACGGACACATTTAATTCCAGGTTACTGGAACCTCGCTTCTTTCTGAAATCTTACAGACAGCTATGATTGCAGACTGACATGGAAAAGCACATATTCATGCATATGCACTCCGACAGGAAATTTAGTCAATGTTCTATATATAAAAGGGGACTGAAGTCATAATGGTTCCTTTTTTTATTGGATGCCACTTTCTAACATTACTGCCATGAAAAGCAAAAGAGGACTAGAAGCTATTATATAAAGTGTTCCTCCCACTCTGACCAACTGTAAAATAGAGCAAAAAAACAAAGTATAAAGTAATTAAATAATACAATAAAATAATTCCCAGTAAATGACCTAATTAATTTGATCAATTCATGATTTCATTAATTAAAATAGAAAGAAGGCTTTTATCATGTCATCACACTCTTATATAGTTAAATCCAGAATTATTGGCATGCTTCATGAAATTGAGGAAAAATAATATGTGAAATAAATAACACGAATAATAAGCAAGACTTTAAAACTCATATAGGAACACTGTATAGTTTTATATTGAGGTCATTTTTAAATAAGTTCTAAAAAAATGTTATATTACAGCTATATTTAGGTGCATAAATATTTGGACAATGACTAAGTTGTTGTAATGTCTTGCTGTTAGCTCTCCATATGAAAGTCTAAAGTGCCGTCACTGCCAGTGAAGCAAGCAACCATTTGTTTGAAAAATGTAAACCATTTGAAAAACATTGTTGTGAAAAATGTAAAAAAAAAATTTTTTTATCTAGCAGAGCTTTAGCAAAAACTTTAGACGGGGTCTAATCAGGAACCAAACCCATGGAAAACAAGTGTGGTGGATGACGGAGATATCTTTACCTGGTGAAGCAAAAACACAACAGTTGACCAGATCAAGAACACCCTACAGGAGGTAGGCATATTTGTGTGAACAAACAAAGTGAACAATCATGAGAAGACTTCACCAGTGTAAATACAGAGGGTTTATTGCAAGATGTAAACCACTGGTAAGCCTTAAAAACAGAAAGACCAGGAGGTGTTCCAAGTATGTGGTTTTGTGACAACCCAGGGGAAGTTAATTCAGAGTAAGTGATAACCATCCTAATAAAAACGCGCTGTGGCTTCATTCACCTAGCAAAGCAAAGCCATGTCGCACTACTGTTAGGACTTTTACCACTTAACATACCCAGGTTTGTCTCTAAACCACATACATGGAATACCCCAGATTAGAGTTGGCCAAAAAAAACAAAAAAAAAAAACAAGCCCATGCAGTTACGGAGCAACATCCTCCGGACAGATGAGACTAAGATCAACATATAAAGTATAAAGAAGGCAAGGATCTGCTCATGATCTGCAATCATACCACCTCATCTTATAGTGTGGTTATATACGGCTGCCAGTGGTTTCCATTGTAATTATTGATGTGACTGCTGACAAAAGAAGAAATGTGAATTCTGAAGTGTTTAGGCTTATATTATCTGCTCAGATTCAGCCAAGTTCTTCAAAACCCAATACAGATGGACAATGACTTGAATCATACTTTGAAAGCAACCCAAGACTTCCAGACAAAACTGGACTGCAAAACATTTGCAAAGTTAATTTATGATTATGTTAGTTTGCAGTAGCCCTTCCATCATTGCAGGGCATTTGCAACAAGTGTTACAGAGACAACGCAAGGAAAACCATCAACGACACCAGTCATCCACATAATGATCAGTTCTCCTTGCTGAGGTCTGGCAAACACTGTTGCAGCATGAGAGCAAACAGAATGCTTCAGCAAAATCTACTTTCCACAAAGCATCGGTCTCCTCAACCAGGATGCAACTTAGGCATCTACCTCATACCCTGGAAAATCCATATAAAAACATACCTATTCATGTCTTCATCTAAAGAACACGGTCTTGTCACACTGTGTACAGTCACTGTCTCTTGTGATGTTTTATGTTGCACCGTCTGCTGCTGCCCTCTTTCTCTCTTATGTCTCCTGGTACATGCCTAACTGTACACCTTTACCACTACTCACTTTATGCTCCTGCACTCCAATCTATTTGCACATTCTGGGGATCACTATACTTGCATAGCTCTGTATGTTGTACAGTCTATTTAGACCACGATGTATATAGACTCTGTTTAGCCAGACTCTTGTTTGTTGGATGTTGTTGTAATGTACATAAGCACAGCTCTGGAACTTGCTACCAAGCATTTCAATTAATACACTGAGTATCTCTCATTGTATGCAACAAGTTAAAACTGAAAACTTGACCAATTACTTTTTTAAACGCTTTTAAAAAGGAGAGAGGGGACCACATACAAGAAGTGCTGCAATTCCTACTCTGTTCACCTGACTTTGGATGTAAACACATATAAACTAAAGCTAAACATTGTAAAGCGTTATTTAATTTTAATTCTAATGTACTGTGGTAGACCGCTAAAATAACTAACTGTCCAAAATATATATGGGCCTGACGTTATACAAGTATAATTTATACTGTAACTGCAAGCAATATTTCTTTCTACACTGCGGTAGTGATGGCTTAGAGCAGGGCAGTGATGGCCCAGTGGTTAAGGCTCTGGTTTACTGATTGGAAGGGGGTTTTAGGAATCAAGCCCAGGCACTTCAAAGCTCCCACTCTAGTGTGCCCTCTCTGCTCCAGGGGTGCAATGTCATACATTTTTTACATTTACGTCATTTGGCAGACGCAAAAAAATTTTATTTTTTATACAATGAGCAGTGAAGGTTAAGGGCCTTGCTCAAGGGCCCGGCTGTGGCAGCTTGGCAGTGCTGGGATTTGAACTCACGACCTTCTGATCACTAGTCCAATGTCTTAACCACTTAGCTACCACAGACCCCCTCATGTGCCCTGATCCCAACTTCCTAAGGGTATGAGGTAGGGATATGCGAAGAAAAGAATGACTGTGTTGTAATGTATATGACAAATATAGGCTTCCTTTTTATCTAAAAAAAAAAAATTATATATATATATCATCAGAATCTGCAACAATTATTACTGAACTTTGAACCAAGACTTTAACCAGCAAATCTGGACTTTATCATATCATGCTAATTCTTTCAAACATGTTGGAGATTAATGGGAGTTTAGAGTCACCGGTGGTTTAATAAAATTCGAAAGTATAAACTAATGTACAGAATACCATAATCATACAGTGAGAACAAATCAACTTTGACAAAAATGTTGCTTTTAATTTCAAAATAATGTTTAGTTGTCTGGTCAATCCAGATGTGAACATCGCAGAATACTTTAATACTGCCAAGTAGAGAGGAACTAAACACACAACCAAAGCTAAACTGGAAGAAGTGCTGCAACCACTGTGACCAAGGGGAAGGGAAAATCTAGACCACATATAGCCTGATGTTAGCTCATGAAAACACTTATTAAAATATGCCCATTTATTTATTTGTTAGATGTATTTGTTTGTTTTTATCTAATGATGTATTTACCTTTCCCCTAGATCACTACAATCTTTATCTTACCATTTTCACTGGAAGGAGAGCTACATTTGACATATGCCACACATGCCTGCCAAATTTCAGTAACCACATTTCCAGTGTATTTCTACAGAAAGCGACATCCACAACTTGCTGGTTTCTTTTTATGTAGGTGTTAAGAATTTCACAGATCACCCTAAAGGCTTTTAAAAGGACACAATAACTGAATAACTCACACACCCAAATGATAGACAAACCTGCTCAATCAAAAAATTGACCAAGAGACAAGGACTTATCAGTAATAATCAACTTCCAAAAACATACTAAAGAATAAGCCTGGGGACATGAAGACTAACAAGTTGGAAAGATTTTTAATAACTAACGGCTTTATGGAAAATGCATAACCAACACAATGTCAAAGCTCTCTAAAGTACATGCTTTACAATCCTTCCTATTCTGTAACCCAAATTACCAACTGGTCAAGAGAAAGTCATCTGTCGGATGCAGTTTAACATTTGAAACACGACATGCATGCGATTAATTCGAATAAAAGTCGAAACCATGCATAGCGGTCTCCAACTCAGCCATAAGCCAACAGTAGTTTCCGAACTCATGTGCAATAAGAAAGTCTACCCTTTACTGATCAGCAAGAAAACAGCTTGCAGGAACGATTATGTCGAACAAGTCGTGTAGCTACTCACCAGCCCCACTTTGGATGATCCCTTTTAATTAAATGATGCAAATCGATGAAAACACTGAAAACCTCTTGCAAACATACAAAACGGGCCGCCTCTCTTTTACTACGCCAGGCTCGTGAGCACATGTGCAAGTCCTATACGGAAAGTCCAACAAAGTGCAAAGCCACAGAAGCGTGAAAAAACAATCGCGGCGACTTGAACTGCTTACAAACAGGCAGGGATGTGATGTAATGGCTAAAAATGTCAGACCACGCTTCACTGCTGCTGATTACACGGCACTGCCTCCTACAATGGACTCACCAAGTTTAAACGGACGCCACATGAGTTAGGGGCGGGGAATATGAGTCATGCAATCATCATCATCATCATCATAATAAAATAGTTTGATGAAGAATGATCAACAAGCCTTCTCAAAGGGGATCCCATAACAAACAGCAGATGGGCTTCCTGACTGCATTTATTCACTCGTTTGCAGACTGATTACTATGGAAACTCAGCTTATTATAACCATCCAGCCCAACATCACTGTTTGCAATATATTATGATATCTGCTTTTAACTTTGCATTTTCAAAATTAATGTCTAAGCATTACCAGTACAAGCAAATAATTTGGCTATGGAAATTGCTGGATTGTGGCACAGTGGGTAACACTGCCACCTCACAGCTGCACTAGTTTTGCATGTTCTCACCATGCCTATGTGAGTTTCCTCCAGTTTCCTCCCACCTCCCAAAAAAATATGCATGCAATAGGTTTGGCTACACCAGTGTTCCCCATTCCTACTCCTACTCCTGGAGCTTCCCTGTCCTGCATATCTTTTATCTAGCCTTGCTCCAAACACACCTGATTGAAATTAGTGTGAGTAACATGCTCCTGATTAAATCAGGTGTTCACACGTGCCACTGATGAGTTCAGTCAGATATGTAGAGCAGGGAAAGATGGCCCGGGACCAGGATTGAGAGTCAATGGGCTGCACTAACCAATTTCCCCCACCTGAATGAGTGTGAGTGTGTTCCAGGGATATGCTCTGGATCCACCACAACCCTGACCAAGATAAAGCTGACTTAGTGCAGTGTCCTTTCATTCATCTTCAGTAGCCACTTCACCTGGTCAGGATTATGGTGGATCTGGAGCCTAGCCAGCTGGGAACACTGGCCACAGTGCCAGAATTCACCCTGGATGGGACGCCAGTCCATCACAGAGAGTGCTTGTTTCCTGTCCAGGGTGTATTTCTGCCCTGTGTTCCCAGTATCACCTAGTGTTCCCAGAATAGGGTCCTGATCCATCACAATCATGACAAGGATAAAGCGTTTATTACAGATGAATGAATAATTAAATATTTTATACATCATTTTAAATAGAGATACAGTCTAGAATAATATTGTACTAGGTATAATTATACGAAGTAAGTATATTATAATATTAGATAGCAGAGGATAGAGATAAAAGATAGCAGAGGATAGAGTTTGAGAGTAGGATTTAGAAAACAAACTTCAGAGAGGGAAAAATAAAGGGAAAAAAAAGTTCTTTCCAGAATCTCTAAGAAGACCTCCCTGACACCAGAAAGACATAAGAACCTCTTAAGAAGTTACTTGAAACTTCTAATAAAGTCAGATGATAGAAACAGTAGGGTAAAGCATGTTATATAATGATTCTCAGGAGAGAGTGTGTTAATAGCAAAGTATTGCCTGAAAGGCTGTCACCACACCAACCACGCTGTTCTGTTCTCTGGCCACTGGAGATTTCATTACAGCACTCGCCCAATATGAGATCATTAGTGTGGGAGAATAAAGAGCCCTGAACTTTTCATGACTGAAATAAAGTTTGCTGTGAAAATTTAATTTAAAAAAGTGGTGGTGGTGATGATAATCAGCAAGATCTCTCATAAATAAGCAATATGAAATAACTTTAGCTGACATTTTTATGAATACCTATTACATTATTCACATAATTGGGCATAAACAGCAAAACTAACAAGAAGTCTAGAGTTGATTGTTCATGTGACACTTGCATCTAGTGTCTGTTACTATTATCTCCTAACATGAGGAAGACATTAGAAATGTAATGAATGTAATGAATACCCAGAATATTGTCAGCATTTGGTCTGTTAAAATCAATAGTGTGCATTATTAAAAAGGATGAACACACTAGTGAACTTGGCAGTAGATAAAAAAGGGAGAGTGAAGGTTTGGAGAAGAGTTTCTGTTATTATGAAATACTTTTGGATTGACCAAAAACATTCTGCAGGCAGTAGGTGTGAAATATCAACATACAGCAGAGTTTTTCAGTCCAGTCCTCAAGGACATCTAGATAGTCCACATTTTTTGCTTTCTCACAGCCCTAACCCTAGTAAGTGCTTTATCCTGATCAAAGCTATTGTGGCTTTGAAGCCTGTACTAGTTACACTGGGTGTGATCCACCCTAGGATGAGATGCCAATCCATTTCAGGGCACTCATTCACACCTAGGGCTCATTCACACCTAGGGGCAAATTAGAGTAATTGGCATGTGTTGGGAGGTGGTAGTAAATCCCCAGAACTCACAGGACATCTTCTGAGATACACAGACAGTAACCAGAGCTCAGGATTGTAACAAAGACCATGGAGGCATCGATGTTACCTACCATGCCACCATGCCAACCCTTAAACATACAGTATGACCTAAAGCACATAATCAAGAACTGGGGTGTCCAAAAGGACTGGAATGGACAACACAAAAACAAAATTCACCATCATGATCCCAAAGAATTTAACACAAGATGCTCAAGACTGGTACATCTCCAAAACAGAGAGGTCAGGTTGCTAAAAGGCTACAACAAAGCCTGTAGCGTTATGGACAAATTAACACATACCAGAGTGATGGAATGATTAAAGTGTTGAGAAAGCAACTGCTAATGAGTCATACAATTTTATTTTGGAAGCATGGTGGTGTGCAAGTCAAGTTTGCTGCTTTGAACTCAGAAGCCCACCATGGTAGTCAAATAAGGTTTGATTTTGCTTTGGTAATATTTCCTTTATAGTTAAAAGCAAAATATGGCTGCATTCACTAATGTACAGTGTTTAATTTGACAAGACTAAGATTAAATATTGGCCACCTTTTATGTTTTCACTGTTACCATGAACAACCATAGTCAGGAGATATCAAAGCCATTCCTGACAAGGAGAGAGCAGAATTAATTAATCTGTAGATGGGAGGGATGGTATTACTTTCTTCTCTGTTGATCAGATTGACACTAGACAAAGACATCATGCATGGAGTGGAGCACGATCAGTCGTTCAGTTTGCTTTGCGCATCTCTATGATGAAAGCTTTGGCAATCTAAATATAAGTTCATAATTTTATTTGCTTAAATACATCTGAAAAAGCTAGTCACCTTACATTATGAATTAACAATGACATCTTCAAGGCAGGTCCACCAGATGGCAGTAGAGTGCTGTGATAAGGTTATGCACATCAAAGTTATTTGATGACAAGCCACAGTGGCCTAACATTAATTAATACAGTGACAACAAAGCCTGGAGACTATGGTGTGCAATAACTATAGTATATGCTTTTAGGTATTTTGGTCTTCATGTGGTTATAGTTAGTTAAGAGTGTAAAAGGAGATGATTTGGTGACATTTTAAAATACTAAGGCTTAGTATCTTGTTAGGACAGTTGAATTTGCCAAAGGAGGGTGATATGTATCTCAGAGATCTCTCGGAAATAAAAAGACACCTTTTATCTTTGAGATATCTGTTGAAGATGTGAGTGTGAATCAGGCTTCACTTTCCTCCAAGGACATGCAGTTTATTTGCTTAAGACTATATCAAATCAAGGACGAAGATCTGTTGGCTTCCGTTCTTTTCATCGGCCGGACACATGAAAGCTCCTTTGAGAGCTGGCAGAAGCGCTGAAACCCTGGACCAGGCGAGCATAAGTCTGCCATTGATGAGGGAAAGGAAAGCGATCTGCTCTACAAAGCATCTGTTCATGCTCCTTTTCCCACACTTCAGTGGGGTAAGAAAGGGTTAGCGCTCAGATGACTTTGATGAGCAGCCATCTCTCTCATAAGAAGAAGGGAATATTAAGAAGTGTTATTTTGTAGTTCATCAGTGTTGAAGGCTTTAAGTTGTAGTGGAAGTGGTAGAGCTTCATACTTCAAGTAATAAGGGACTCATTTGCACCAGTTTGCATGTTGAAGTGATACTGGTTTGTGAGGGACAACGTCATAGTTGTCTTCTATGTCACAGCAAGCTGCCTTGCTGTTTGTAATAAATTCTTAAATGAAAATTTTGCTTTTGAATTCCTGCTTCATGTGACGTTATTATTAATTTTGATCCAGACAACCTTCTGTATGAGACATCTCACTCTAATAATAAAGGTACCAAGCTCTAAGTTTTGTTGCTACTGGAGTGGTAGAATTTAGAGTATATATTTTTTATCTTTAGTACATATCTTTTTCTTGGAAATAGGAATATATTATACATTTAAACATAATATAATACATAATTGGATGTTAAGGACAACTGATGTGCTCTTAAAGCTTGGCTCGAAAAGCTAATTAAAGGTATAAAAACACTTTTCCAGGTACAGGATACATAGTAAAGGTAAACACATGTACCCTTGATGGTACCAAGTCAGAAACAAGGAATAGTACAGTTTGTTACCTTATTTCTGAGAGTGCAAGAACTGCACTGATATGCATGTGCTGCTAAAAACACCACACATCGCAATCATTTTTCATGCTGTGAACATGGCAGTACAATTTTATAATGCATATGGATGTAGTATAAGATGAGTGCACAGACATCGTGTCCTTCTCTTAACCCTTGCGTGTGCTGTTTTATAGCTCTGTAAACTTTCTTTCTACTTTTTTCTACCACTCTGCTGGTCCCATGATAATATCCATTTTGTCCACGCACCATGAACTTGTGAAATTCAACAGGGAACAGTCAGAGCTGGACTCAACCACCCACCTTTACTTTCTAACACTCATAAATTTTAGCACTCTGACACCTGAGATTAACATGGCAAATTCACACCATGAAGTGCTAGAGAAGACATGGTTGTTATGTGAAAATAATCCTTCATTTACACTGTTATTTTCCTTTTCAGTGTCCTTTTCAGCTTTCCATAATTCATATTTCAAGTTGTCAAATCTGAATGATGAAGAACGTTGGAAAAGAAGCATCCTCAAAGTAGTCAAATCATTTCCGGGGTTCTTTTATCATATGGAAGCATACCAATTTCACACCTGGATTAAATGGGGGAAAGAAGGAGTACATAGATGTGCTCTGTCTTCAGTTTGTATAAGATTATCTCTGCTTATACTTTTAAAAATGTATTCCTCATGCTTTTCTTGGATAGTTAAGAGTTTTAGGTTTCCTTAAGGGGTTCTATTTAGAAGTAGTACATGTGTGTGTGTGTGTGTGTGTGTGTGTGTGTGTAGAT
>JAQQZR010000005.1:6973125-7011850 GCA_030068235.1 Notoglanidium macrostoma
TATTCTGAACTCCCACATTCCATTTTCGTCTCTGCTCCAATGCTGGCCATGCTTGAAGGTTTGTGGAAGGGGATACAGTGCCTCTAATCTTAAGCACACTCTCTCTCTCTCTCACACACACACACACACACACAAACACACACACACACACACACTCCTCATTCCATTCATTTTCTCCCTATGAAGGCAACGTCTCTAAACTTCATTGTAACCTGCCTTCAATGAAGTTGCTATAGTATCCCATACATGGATGTCAAAGAGCTGTGTATCACAACTTTAACTGATTTATTTGGTTGCAGGTTTATACTTTAATTCTTTCAATATCATTCATTTATACATAACTAAAAATGTCACATTCACATGAGGGAACATTGGTGATGTTGGAACTGTAGAACCTGGTGAAAAAGAGCTTTAGAGATTTAGAGAATTAGTATCCGGCTTTCAAAAGCATAAGAATTAAAAGAGGCTTTTTGTGCTCCTTATTTGCATAGTTCAAACCACACACTGACATTTGTATATCTGTCATGTAACTGCACTGTAAATGATCTAAAAATACGACCTCAGGTCTATTCACTTAGGTGTTACAAAGTAAAGCAAAAAAGTGGCTTATGCTTAATGTTTGAATGTGGAACCCAATCCCCTCTCATCATGAGTCTCAGCCCACCCACTGCTTTTCCTACATATTTTTCCCTTATATGAAATTTCCTGCAGGAATTTTATGGTTTAGGGAAAGAAACAGGATGCTCTTTAGCATCTATGGCTCTTTAGCATCTAGCTAAACCCTTGTGACTTTAACTGTGGCATAGTTTAATGTCAGATGGGTCACAGAATAATGCGAAAAACAAAAAACATCTCCTGAATGGAGGGCCTTCAGGCTGATATACCTTGTTAATGAGAGAGATCAGAGGAGAATGACAAGACTAGTCTGAGCTGACAGGAAGTCAAATAAACACTCTTTACAACCGTGGTAAGCAGAAAAACAAAGAACAAGAATCTGAGGCTATCATGGCCACAGAATCATTGAAACTAGACAGCTGAAGACTGGAAAAAGACCAAGTGATTTTTTTCCCTAATCTTCAACTGTCCATTTTTGATGAAGTTGTTCCCATGATAGCCTCAGATTCCTGTTCTTGGCTGACAGATGTAGAACCCAATGTGGTCTTCCACTGTTGTAGCTCATCCACTACAAGGTTCGATGTTTTGTGCATGCTGAGATGCTTTTCTACAGGTGTACAGGTGTTCCTATTAAAGAGGATAGGAAGTGTATGCGCTGTAGAAAAATGGTTAGCCAGAATGATCAAGCCTGTTTCATACTGCCTCCAACAGACAAAAATTGAACAGACACAGAACAATTCATCATTCCATACTTACATGCTTTACTGTGTATCTCGCAATCAGTCTATAAAAACCCAACTCACAGCCTATGACTCTTCCATCTCGTCTTAGTGACTGTCTGAGTATGTTATGGGAAGAATAATCAGATTCACAGTTGATACTATGCCTTCTTAGTAAAAGGTTCAGTTTTACTTTGAGACAGTTACTGGTATAAGTACCAGGGTATTCGAATATAATAACTTGCAGAGTTCACTGTTTTTGAGCTGGAGGTTGTTGCAGTACCATTGCATCACTGTCTGGCCATCTCTCTGCAATACCATGTCTCGTTACTAAATAAATGTAATGTCACTATGGTTATGTGGACATACTTAATGACCCTGACCAAAAAGTTGTAGTTAAAGTGGAAAGAATGTAGACCAGAGTTCACCATAAGCCGATTTTCTCACAGTTCTCTCTAATAAGCGATTTAAAGGATTGCAGAAATTTGTGTAAAGCAAGACAATACAGCATTACGCTTGGCAAAGCTTTTTCCATGTTTTCAGAACAAAGACACTGTGTTTCTGGTGGATTTTGATAGCATGAAAGTTGACAAGTATGGTATTGCTGTAAGGCATATTGCATTGCAAATTACACTGCAGCTCAAAACGCTCTCGCTGTAAGTTTATGAAAGCTTCAGCTAGACTTGCCTTTGTCTACTGTATATTTTTGGAAGATCTTTTTTTTTTCTTTTCCATTCTCTTCCATTTCCACTTGGCCTTCACTAACGCTTAACAAAGTCTTGATTTATATAGTTCAGGCTGCTTTTCACTTCGCTGAAAATGAGCCGTTTCGTGTACTCTCTGTCAACCCTGAAGGTAAAGCGACTCTTTTATTTTCCAGCTCACTCAATTTAAATGGCAAACATTTGCAACCACATGAAGTCTCAATGACATTTCCTTTGTCGGACAGACAGACCCATATACAATCACGTATGCGTGAATCTAGAAAGACATATACAGACCACATTAAGACATTTGCAAGCTTGGCAGATTAATATAGAATTAGGGATGAGGTAAATATCAGCCAGTCACATAGTTCTCAGATTAGACACTGAATAGAGGTGTGCATATGTGGAACTGGCAAACACCAGTAAAAAATCAGTGAAATTCCACTCAGGAGGCAACGTGAGATCACAGCCCACACAATAAATTGCAGTCCAGGGCCTTTGATATTTTCTCTTTCTGACCCTTTCAGTGCGGCCATCTGGTATCCAGAACAACCTGCTTCAAAGCCCCGTTCCCCTGTCATTAAAGCAATACACAGCAGCATTAATTATGCTTGTTTATTAAAATAAACAAGAGTGGTTATTTATGACATAAACAGGCATGTTGTGTGCATGATGAGAGGAAGAGGAGGATGATAAGAGGAAGAGTCAGGAATTAGAGAGAATAAAAATGAGACAAGGTCAGTGCTGTAAAAATCAGTGATAAATTTCAAAATCCTTCAGAGATACAGTATTCAGCTGTGATTTCATTTTATTTTTTTGGCTGCAGTGTATTTGTCAAGCACTGGAAATGACCAAAAATGATATGAATTGCTTAAAAGTAGTTAAGGCCACACATATCTATTTCAAAATGCAGTTGACCTTTAAGTCCCCCCTCCATGTCTCATACTGTGCTAGCCTGAGAAATAGAGCAACAGCGAGATGTGTCGCCCCTGAAAAAGCCCGAAAGTGATTATTGCTTCACATGCCTTTTTTGCAACACGATAGCCTGTTAAAAGGTCTGTGCTATAACTCAGACCATGAGGGCATTTTATGCATGTCGCTGAAGGGCCTGCAGACTCAACGGCAGCCCGACTCCTTTCTATAAAGTGACCAATAAATCCTGTGCCCATTACAAGGGCTCGTTAATGGAGACCAGCAAGGATGTGGAAATCATTTCCCTTTTGATCGAGTCAGGATTGTGTGTGTGCGCATTTTCTCCATAAAAGCAAAAAGTTGAGGAGGAAGGTCCAGGAGCGACACGGTCTAATGATGGTATGTGAACACCAGTCGAGGATAAAAGTGGGAATTGGGCAAAGTGTCTAACTTCAATGTTTGGCAAAATTAAATCACTCAGGTCCATGTTCAAACATTGTGTAACATGCCCTGGAAACAGCTGGCCACCTTAAAAGTAAAAGAAACTGCTAGCAATATATATACCGTTAGATTTAACCTAACGATCATTATATGAATTATATAACATGCTTGCAAGAATGAACTGCGTATTATTAACCGAATTTATATAGCTTCAATAACTAGTGAGGGCACATATTCTCAATTTGGGCAAGCAGATGTTTTGCTTGAAAGACTTTATGTAATTACTGAGAACAAATACTAAAAATGAAACCACTTGTTTTACTTGTTATGATTAAATGTGGTTGGAAATCTTGTTTCATGCAAATATCCATCCATCCATTATCTATACCGCTTTATCTGTCTGGGTCGCGGGGGGAAGCTGGAGCCAATCCCAGCATCTTCAGGAGAGAGGCGGGGTACACCCTGGGCAGGTCGCCAGTCCACCACAGGGCCAACACAGACAAACAGCCACACACGCTCGCATTCACACCTATGGGCAATTTAGAGTAGCAAGTTGACCTAATCTGCATGTCTTTGGACTGTGGGAGGAAACCGGAGAACCCGGATGAAACCCACGCATGCATGGGGAGAACATGCAAACTCCACACAGAAAAGCACCCTGGGTGACCCGGGGATCGAACCCAGGACCTTCTTGCTGTTAGGCGACAGTGCTAACCACCACATCACCATGCCGCCCTCATGCAAATATTCTGACACTCAATAGGAAACAGCAGAACCCTGGGATACAAGTGTACAATACATTCCCAACATGACATAATATTTAAAACTGGTCAAAGGATGCAATAAATCCCAGTTTGTGATTGAGATTGAAATTGCAGTCTAACAAATAAGACTTTTATTTATTTGAACCTATATCATGACTTGCATATTCTTTTATACATAGGACCTGTGGCAGAAATTATTGTGTTGATAAATGTATTGTGTGCCTTTATTTGCCTGTTTGTCCAGGTGTGTGTGAAAGGGCCTCTTGATCTACTTGATCCAGCTGGGACTGGGAGAGAGGAAAATTAGGCTGAGGGACATCTGATCATTACTGAGCTACAAAGCCTTTCTCCATCACTCCTTCTTCCTCTCCTCCTCCTCCTCCTCCATTCCTTGTGGAACTTTATCCCTCACCTGCAGTTTCCTGTCTTGAACAGCCAGCTATCTTCTCATTTTCAGTCAAGTTTCTTCCTGCTGCTTTCTGAATTAAATCTACATTCTCTCATGGGCTTGCCAAAATACTTCTTCTCTGCCTCTTAATGTTACATATTCACAATAAAGTATATTATTATCTGGCAATTAATAAATCCATTGTGAATTAACTACTCCATATAATCACTTCCTGTAAATTTCTTTGAGCACTCATTCCACTTTATACTGAGTGAAATAAATCCATGTGTGTACAGTGTATAGCTGTGTGTATACTACATGGCTAAACACACATCCTGTAGCCATGCCAAAAGCAGAAACATGTGCAGCGTCTTCACCAAACTGTAGGAGCAAACTTTGGAAAAGAGACATGTCATGACTTACCAATTACATTTAAATGGAAGATTGTGTTCATTAGATTTAAATGGGTTAATTTTATCATTTGGTAATTACCACAACTCACTGTAAAGTCAGTTAAACCAGTTAGTATTAAAATGTAGCAAGATGACTCAAAGCAGAGCTGTTAACCTTTAAGTTATTTCTATTTACTGTGAGACAATAAGAGTGCCTGCTTGAATTATTCAGCAATAGCATACCTAAGCTTTGCAGTGCTGTCTGGTCATGATATTAGATGGGAGGAATAAATGTCTAATAAATAGTAAATAGCTCAACAATTAAACTGTGAAACTGTTAGGATTGTGCAATGTATTATATCAAAGGTCTTATCAGTAGCATAATAAAAATGATGTGAGGCAAATATCATTGCACATGCACACACTCACACACAGTCATAGCTCAGAATACCAAACATGGTAAACTAAATACTTTTCCCATCCATCCATCCATCCATCCATCCATCCACCCATTCATTGATCCAACCATTTTCCACACTACTTATCCATTTTGGGGCACAGGGGAAGCTGGAGAGAGGTGAGCTACACCTTGGACAGGTTGCCAATCTATCGCAAAGCTAACATAGTGACAGTGCCCATTCACACTCACTTTCACACCTATGGGCAATTTAGAGTAGCAAGTTAACCTAATTCATGTGTCTTAGGACTGTGGGAGGAAACTGGAGGAACTGGAGGAAACCAACGCAAGCACGGGGTGAACATGCAATGCCCACACAGACAGGCCCCTGGTCAACCTGGACTCGAACCTGGAATGTACTTGCAGGTGACAAGGTTAACCACAATGAATAGTTTTCCCTTTTCCATTAAATAAAAAAAATACTAAACTTCCAATTCTGCTGGCAGTGTTTTGAGTATTTTTCTTATGACTGTGCTGAAGTTTATCATTTACATAGAGTAGCACTATATGGTCAAAAGTATGTGTTTTTAAAAATCCCATTAAAGATTTAGTCCTACTTTCTTGCTATAACTACTTCCAATCTTCTGGTACTGATGTTGGGGGCAGAAACCTGGGGTGCAGTCGGTGGTCCAGTTCATCCCAGAGGTGTTCAGTGGGGTTGAGGTCAGGGCTCTGTCTAGGACACTCGAGTTCTTTCACACCAACTTTGGCAAACCATGTCTTCATGGAGCTTGCTTTGTGCTCAGGGGTATTGTCATGCTGGAATTAATTCCGTTGAAGGGAAATTGTAATGCTACAGCATACAAAGACAACCTGTCCAATTGTGTCCTTTCAACTTTGTGGCAAAAGAGTGGGGAAGAAACACATATGGGTGTGTATATGTGTCCACAAACCTTTGACCCATATATAGTGTATATATAGAAACGTGTATATATACAGAAACGTGAAAAGCAAAAAATAAACAATGACTGTGCTTTAATATTCTGTGGAAACTTGTACAGTTTGTAAAGTGATGCTTGGAGTTCCCCCAGTCCTCTGCAGGGATATTAATGTGGGTTTGATGAGAGGGAAGGAGAGAGCCGACATGGGAATGCCTGGCATGTGGCTCCTGTGGGATTCAGGGTGGAATTTAGATCTATACCAGAAGTGAGACAGATCTCCTGCTATTGTTTAGTTGACCCCGCTTCTCGACACGTTATCAGGATTTACTTCATGCTGCACTGGATGCTGGATATCCAGTTAGGCTTAACATCTAAGAAGGAACATTTTTCAAATACACCTAATATGTATTTGACTTTATTTGTGTATATGTATGTAAATATTCAATTATATACCTTTATGTACATACTATATTTTGTATCATGCTGATTTGCAGGCAAAAAAATCAGGTCAAAATTTCAACACATTAACCTTCACTTCTTTCTGACCTTAAGCTTGTTTTTCACTCCGGTGTTTTGTGCTGCAGGCTTTTTCCCAGTGATTTCTGTCTAATCTTGCCTCTCTTTATATTCTCATCCATACTTTGCTTGCCACACTCATGCCCACTCATGTAAACTCATTTATGAACTATGTGCATTCAAGGCTTGGGATATTCAGAAATATGAAAATGCTTTTGAGTATTTTACAAAACAGTTTGGCAAAAATCATTTTTACATATTTCCTCCCCTTACCCTAATGCACCCTATCATCCAAGACGTGTTCGGTATCTGATATTTGCTTCTTTAGTTTAATCTTACAACTAGACTACCTAAGCTACAAGACTTAGTTTAACTACAAATAACAGAAGTGTGTCTCACCCAAAATTCTTTTTATGAAAATATGCCAAAACAATAACTAACTGCACTAATTTCTTCAGTTATTTCACACAGACCTGGTGATGTGCCTTTAGATGCAGCATGGCTGTATAAATAACAAAACTATTGCAGTAAATTTTGAGTTCAGCCAAATTTGAACAAACAAGAATCTATTTTTTCTATAGTCTAAGGTATAATTGTAAGCTATCCTTGAGGGTAACATTATTCCACGTTGAACATTTACATGTTAACTACACTAGTCAACGTTATTGTTGCTCATTAACTACATTCACGCTAAATTATACAAAATCTGTGTAATTTGAGTTCCTGCTGAACAAAATAGACCAGCATGATTGGTGTCTTTTACAGGCATTTGGATTTATAAGAATAAATGAGGGTGCGCCACAATTTAGTAGTTTTCTGGTGAGAAATATAGTTTATAATTAAACTCGGTTTCCATTACATAAGGCTCATCCACAGAGTTGCAGCTAATTAGCACATTGAGCATATACATATACAAGCACGCATGTGTTAAGGCAGAGCAAATTCTTCCTGCATTATTTCACAAGAATATGTTCAGCTGGCCTTTGTTCCAGCTCAGAGAGGCCTTAGGCAACAGTGAGATGAACTTTGAATGTGTCTGGTTGGAAGGCGTTGCTAGGCAAGCCCATTCTTGGCTGTCCTGCCGTTGTGGGAGAGTTATTTCAGAGGATTAGTGTTTCATATACACAAACTATGACATCTGTGAGTTAATCAAAATAGGTTTGGCATGAGTGCTCTGAATAGACTGTTAAACCAGTCAGTTTAAAGTCAATCAGCATAAACCTATAAATTAAATAATAATAATAAATAAGTATAAAGAAGATGAAAACATGAAAGTAATAAGATAAAGAAATAAGCACATTACACAAATATATTACATTGTCCTTCTCTGGCAATGTTAGTTAAATCTAAAAGGGAATCCTGAAAACCAGACCATAAGTCTGTTTTAACAGGTATTTTTTGAAGTCAATATATGTGTGATATGTATGAAAATCAGGTCAATTATTTGAAAATGTGAATAATCAGATTACAGTTATTTTTATGGATCACTTGATTACAATAGGTACAGTACATTCATAATCTTCTGCTCTCACCAAGTAAATTATGATAACCGAGGGTTATATAACCTCATCCTTTTCACTTAATTGGTTCATGACTTGGCGAATGGCGGTGAAGTGGTTAGCACTGTGAGACAACTGAGGTCAGGTCAGGTTCATTACATACAGAATACCCATACAAAAAGGGAACGGATGGTTCCAGAGAATTTAAAATATAGATACTTTGACAAAATATCTTCAATTTCACATTACAGCTTAGGATCTATGGCCTAGGATGTTGCTAGACTGTTGCGGATTATTTTTGGAATATTGATGGCATCTAAAATGGTGACTCGCAACTTGGCTTAGAGGATTCTGGGAAGGGTGAGCCAGCCCCTTAGATGATTTTGTAAGTACTTCTGGTTAAAAAAAAAGGTCTTTTCATACCGTTAACCTTTTCATCCTAGCTGCATGCTAATAGTATATAGTGATAGCAATGTTGGCTAAACACAGAGCTAGCAAGGACAAATGAAGTGATGCTAAAGGGGGTACCCTGGATGGGGATCATCAGTGCAAAGCAAAACTTTTATTAATCTGTATAAAGCAGTACTTTTTGTTTAGCTCTGTAGCTCTTTAGCATTTTATGGTTAGCTCATTAGCAGTCCTAGGGCTAGTTTTGTATTACAGCAGTACAAGATCATTTTAAATAGACGTCAGGAATAAATAGAAATCAGGAGGATTCCAAAATAATCTGCGATCTACCCAACACTAAATTTTTATGTATTTCATTTGTATTCCCTCATCTCAGTTAAGGCTACTTAAATCACACTCTCTTCTACTGCAGAAAATAGAAGTGATGTAATTGGTGCAGTCAACCAGGGTAATATTAGCCATCACCTGAAAATCAAGGCTGCCTATTTGACCATACAGATCCGACAAAGTTAATTTGTGCTTATATTAAACCAGATTCTAATAAACATGTAGTGATGGTGTACCATAAACATGAGCATGACTATGCAGGAAGGCTTTCACGGCCCACCAGTTTCACAAGTGAATCATAAAATGGCCACAATGATTCACAGACAACCCAGACTAAGGATGTGCAAGAGAAATACACAGATCCCCCACTCACTGACAGGAAAATGTGTGGGACTCATACATAATCCCACATGCAGACTGCATATAAACACACTGGCCTCACTGTTGTTAGGTGCTGGACAGTGGGGCTTGAGGTTTGCCTCTACATTCGCTATATGGGATAAAAGAAAGTCATAAAGACAGGCTAAAAGTCTGCTTTACGATTTAATGCGACAACCAGAGTGCACAAGCTCCTCATTAGGAAGAGGCCCCTGCTGTGCTGGGTCTATTTGGGCCACTGCGACAGACGTGTGTGTGCGCGCGTGTGTGTGTGTGTGTGTTGGGCTTTCCCATGGCCTGCAGCAGACTACGGTTCCCCCAAAGCACAGTAAGCTGAAAGGTTTAATGTGCAAACTGAAGGTTTAACACACAACTGAACTATAAGACTAACTCATAATAGGTCTTCAAAAAACAGCTGTAAAATCAGTTCATTAATAAATTAAGCTGCATATATTTGAAAGTTTCCATATATATCATGTTTTGTTTTCGCTGATTATACCAGTGTCAGCAAAACAAACTGCTCCTTGAGCCTCTGTTTTCTCTCAATCTTTCCCTCTTTTGCTCTGAGGTCAGGACTACATTATACACACCAGCAACGACTTGCAACGTTTTGCAGTCTTTCAAAGCAACCTGATGCTTTTACTGCTTTAACTACTGTGTTCACAGGGTGCCTGGGCTGAATATTCCTAGAAGAGATAACAAAGGTGTGTCTAGGTTCAAACCGTGGAGGTTGTTCAACTCTTAACAGCAATTGTAACGAAAGTGAAAACAGTTTGAAAGAATCAAGGCGTGAAATAGTTCTTTTCAGACATGAAGCCAACTGCTACATAGTACTAAAGTAAGTAGGTGTTTGTTATGTTTCTGTTGTTTTAGTACAAACACACATGATTTGTGAGTTCAAACGTCCATGCATTTATCAGATCCTGCTGTTGCAGGTTCATACCAGTCCGTATGGAATAAATGCCAGTGCATTGAAACAACTAGAAAAGCGATAGGTCATGGCACTTAATGTTTGAAAGCATTTGAAGAGTAATTGTATAATATTATGTAAATCTAGACATTTTGGTCCCAATCTGGCCAGTTATTTTATATGTATAGTGACCATTTATGACTGTTTTTTTTTATCCCAGTAGGAATAACAGAAATCTGCTCAGACCAGTGATGACAGGAAGTAGTCCATTTTTCGCTGGCCAGTCCTGCACCATATGGAGTCTATCAGGACTCAGAGGAGTGTGGAGTTGGTTAGATAAGAGGATGTTTATGCTGTGTTTGTGCCTACTGCAGCCCAGCTGTCATCTGATAGATGGTTGAGAGAATGTCAGTAGAAACATTTCACCATAGACATGAAAGTCTGCGATGGCTTTGAAAAAATATGCACTTCCTCCTCTGACGCTTCCCTCTCCCCAGCATCCCACAGCTTGATGGGCTTTTAGCAATGTGTGGGGTCTTTGTGAAAGCTCGCTCTTGTTCTCTTGTTCTGTATTTGGCTTTTCTCCTCAATTAAAGCAGCAGCCCACAGGCCTACAGCACCCAAGGGGACATTAGTCACACTCTGATGAGACCGAGCAGAACAATGTGGAAGGAGGGAACAGCTTCCTTGATGTTCTGCGACTAGTCTTGACATGCCAGAGATTTACCTGGAATCACATACCTTGTCAGATCCCAACATGGAACACCCTTCTACGTGCTTTGTGTAACCAGTAGTGTCATAAAATTTGGCAACTCCGTGATGTCGTGGTTAACCACTTGACCCCAGGAGAGTCGAATTTGAATTCTGGTAATACATTAAGAGATCAGTTTGATCTAAATCTTTCAACAAGACGCAAATTTGAGAGAGTTTAAACAAATCCATGTTAAAACCAAAGGCTTAGATGTGATACCTATGAGTACATTATTAGACACTGGAGTGTCTGAGATCTTTTGGACACTTTTCTCACCATAATCTCAAAAGGTTATAAAATTGCAATTTGACTGGCTGTCGTCCATGTGCCGATAAACAACAAAGTGTGACTGTAACATGTTTATTGATTAAATGTACCATTAAATGTCTGGTTTCAAATGGCAGATGGTATCAGATTATAACGAACATAATACTCAATGTGCCATAGTCCTCACAGATTGCACCATGTTCAAAGCTAGTATCCTTCCTTTGAGAGTTGCAGCATTAAAATTAACTTGATTCCTTAAAGGAAGGTACCATCCAAACAGTCTATATGCTGTAACTCTGTGGCTAGCTTTCATCTACATGTTATAGCAAGTAGTGAGTGCCAGAGGTGCTTAAATAATTTCCAGTAGTTAATGACTCATTCAAGCGTGACCTGACCTGTAATTTAAGCTGCTTACGTACAGAGAATAGCCTGACGTATAACAGCATTATGAGTCAGCTTCCATGTTAGCTTTTTGTAAATGTTGCAATAAAAGTTAAGTCTGCCATGCCATTACTCTGAGCTTTTGCCTTCCTGTTTTTTTTTTTTTAAGTTCTTTATAAACAAATATGTCTGGCTCACATCATGGTAAAATACAAGGAGTAAAAAAGTCTTACATATTACAGGTCACTGTTATTGATATAGGTGCACTGTAGTTATCAGGACAAAGGAACCAACATGTTTGCGAAGAACAAGCCATACGCTAACAAAGATACTGCGGTTTACTTTTTGATCACCGAGTTGTGCGATATCTGGGCAGTGTTACCCAAGTGTATGGGAAATTTCACACAGAAAGAGCACTCAAACAAATAAAAGAAAAAATTAATATACATACTTTATGTATAAAATGAGAGCGAGAGCGAGAGAGAGAGAGAACTCGACTAAACAGTGAAAAGCCGAGTATCTGTTAAGCGGGGGGGAAAAAAAAAAAAAAAAAAAAAAATTGAAGTTTAATACAAAGAGTTCCCTCTCTAAGAATGGCTTGTACAACTCATTCAACTGCACAGAACAAACTCCAAGTTACACAATGCTGAAAATGGACTCCCTTTTATTAAACATAGAAAACAACTGTGCATAATAAATAGAGATTTGTACAAACTATGACATAAGGTCTAATTTTCTTTTGCACAGCAGCAAAACACAAAGGCAGCTCTCTGAGGCGTGGCCAGCCGTTCTGCGAAGGCACAAATGTTCTACTCTGCTGCAGGTGTACCTTCACACCCTTTTGCCACTTCCTTTTTCAAAAAAAATTCCATTATGGACAGAGTTGAACTAAAACGAAGTCTGGAATAAGGTACCCAAAGTCAAAACTTTTGCCCATTTGCAAAAATACCAACATCATATTAAAGAAACTGCTGAAAACAAAAGAAAGCTGTACACATCACTAGGCACGTGCAGGTTCAGTAATACACACAGCGCACAACACTTTAGTATTAAAATGTCGTTACTCTGCTCGGCCATTATAAATCGGCCAATTCCATGGCATGCAAGAATAGCATTTACACAGAACAGCTCTAATAACTTTTTCCTTATTTTGCGACATCAGTTAGAAAATAATTTTAACACATTCAGCTTTGTATTTTATAGTTAGGGTGAACATGATCAAATAAGATCTATGATGATGCTTTCCAGAAAGCTCATCGCAGTTGAGGAGTCCTTTAATACAAGTCATAACTAAAAACAGAGAAACATGTACACTTATACAAATAGGTCTCAAAAGACCTGGTTATATACAAAAGCCCTCTTCTAGCTCAGTAAAGGTATTCAAGCTGTAGATTTGGTCCACTAGCATATGTACAAAGATCTGGTGTATCCAAAAAATAATACAAACACTAATACTAATAATAAAGACTGCACTTGTCATTTTTGAGAAATTTCAAAGAGTGTATTTGAGAATTCAGTGTATACAGAATATCAAAACTCATTTAGCTTCCTAGGAAATACAGCAATATTGTGTACGAACGGCAACAGTCATGTCTGGTCAACAATTATTTATACAGTTTCCCCCAATACCAATTCTGCATTGCTCGTTCTCACACACCATCTTCCAAGTACGTACACAACAAGGAGGAAATCAAAGGGAATCCCACTTATTAAGTGAGGCAGCTCTCCTTCCACACACAAGTGATAAAACAACATGGGAAATAAATTTCAACAAATGAAAGCAAGAGAACCCAGGCCAAGCAGAAACACAATCAGGTCCAAGCAAGCAGTGATTGTAATTCAGGATTGTAATGTTTGCATGTCAAAAGTGCAATCCATGTTTTCTGTCCCTATGGCAACTATCGGTTACCAAGGCAACAAACAGTTGGAGGAGGTGAGTTCTCTCGTTACTGCACGCAGTGTGCACTTCAGTTTGCTGGAACAGGAAATAAGGCACGGTGGAAATGAGAAGTCGGTTCGCATTTGCGGTGTTTTACAGCGCTGGCAGAATACAGAACGCTAACAAAAATGGCTAGCTCCACAGTCCCTCACTCATAACTATGGCTCATGAGGACAGTCTCAATCCACAGTGTGAGAATCCTTTAGAAAAGAGGGGGAAAAAAAAAAAAAAAAAAAAAAAAACCCATACGAACACAACTGAATCTTTCCTGAAGATCAACCAACCAATTCAGGCACAAATCCGATGTGTTGCAAATCCAATGTGGATGGAAAACAAATAAAAAAAATAAAAATAAGGGTCACCAAGCATGTGGAATCTCATGAGTTGGGAAATTTTTTAAGTCAAGCATAGAATAGACAGACACAGTATCTTTAAGAGTCTTTAAGCCAGGAACTCTTCCTGTTTCTGTGGTTTCTTGTAGCCTCCATTAGGGTGTTTGTGCTCGTCTAGTGAATAACTACCCTCATCCTTCTTCTTCATTCGGTAGACCATGAGAGCAACAAGCATGATGGCAAAAGCCAAGCCCACCACGCCACCTGCAATGACACCTGTGAAGACAACATGGAAAAGATTAGTCCATATCCATTACCTCATCCTCTTAATGATAAACTTGTTTTTGTACCATGAAACCCGACTGAAGTAATAGGAATACATGTTTAATGAGCAAATGAACTAACTCGTGCATTATAAATTAAGGTATCGAAAAGCTGAAAAAGGCAGAATGTTCCAGTGGATCCAAATACCAAAACACGATATTGGAACAGTATGGGTTTAATAGAATACATACCTGCCAGGACCTCTTTCCTTTCCAGTAAGCTATCATTGTCAGATGCACTGCTGCCTGCAAAATGAGTCTCAGACCCAAGCTGATCTTGTCCTGCTCTTGGCTTTATGATTTCATTTCCCTCAGGGTCAAATTCAAAGTCATCAATCTGCCAAAGAACAAAATGTAGGCAGTTTACATAATGGTGCGAGATGGATTTTGTATATAGTTAATATACATGTACACACGTACATATACATACACACACACACGTCAATACAATATATACAGAATATAATGGTCCTCTTACCATTGTTGGTTTCTCAAGATTGGGTTCAGCCAGCTCTGGAATGATGTTTTTTTCATCAAAATCATTTTTAACTTGAACAGTAGTAGATTCAACAGCATCACCTGAAGCTTCAGTATCAGGCAAATTACTAGCTGATGTCGTGCTCCGAAGCAGTGGTGTGGTCTCAACATCAGATACTTCAGTTGTCACAGACCCTGCATTAACAAGAACTGGAGTCTCATCTTCCTCTTGGTCTATGTCAGATGATTCTTTGGGGTCATCCGAGGCAGTGGTTGTGTATTCTTCCTCACGCATGGGCACCACTGGTAGTTTCTCAGTTGGAGGTATAGTGGTCTCTGGATGGGCCACATCACTGATTGTTGTGCTCTCTCCTTTCTGATCTTCCTCTGAACCAAGTGATTTGATGATGACTGGAGATGGTTGAGTCTCAGTGATTTGGGTTGTGTATTGCAAAGGAGCTTCAGTGTTGAGGCCAGGTGTTTCAGGCTCAGGGTCAGGGTTGACAAGCTGGGTGACAGGATGTTCTGGAAGGATAGCTGGGGCATCTGTGAACCAGGCTGGTTTTATAGTGTTCAGACTTGCTTGGGTCGTGGTGTCAAAAGGAAAGAACCAGAGGTCTCAAAATTAAAAGAGAGAATATGTAATGTTAGTTAGACCTACAACAAACACACATCCACTCTATACAGAGACCAAAAAATGTTTAACTAAAAAAAAAAAAAAAAAAAAAAAACCTTACAACAAAAGGATAGAATTTTGCAGATAATACATTAAAAGTTATCTGAGATGAGGCTAAGCTACACCTTAGCTTCATTAACACAGGCTAAGAAACTTGTTTAGCTGTACAAGTCACGGTCTAGATCCTTTCTTTAATCATGAAGTCATTAATACCTACCACCATCTCCTGACCCTGACGAAGAGAACTCATAATCATCTCCTGATCCATCTAGATCTTCTGGTGCATACTGATAAAAGAACAAAGACAATGTTTAACTTCATTTCCTCACAGTTCTCATAAAAACCACAGCAGTTAATCATCTCTTTAGTACCACACAACTGTGATATCTTCTATATACACACACACACACACACACACACACACACTATGGCCAAAAGTTCGTGGACACCTGAGCGACCACACCCATGAGTGCTTGCTGAACATCCCATTGCAGGTTTAATGCCCATTTGCAGTTAATAAACTCCATTCTTCTCAGAAGGCGTTCTACTAGGTTTTGGAGTGTGGCCATGGAGATTTGTGCTCATTTAGTCACAAGAGCATTAGTGAGGTCAGGCACTGATGTCAGGTGAGGAGGCCTGGTGTGCAGTCAGTGTTCCAGTTCATTCCAAAGGTGTTCAGTGGGGTTGAGGTCAAGGCTCCGTGCAAGACACTAGAGTTCTTCCACACCAATATTGGCAAACCATGTCTTTATGAAGCTCACTTTGTGCACCGGGACACGGTCATGCTAAAAGGTTTGGGTCTGTTCGTTTCAGTGAAGGGAAATTCTTATTGCTATAACATGGAGACATTGTAAACAATTGGATGCTTCCCAGTTTGTGGCTAAAGCTTGGGAAAGAACCACATATGGTGTGATGGTCAGGTATCCACATACATTTGGCCTTATAGTATAGGACAGCATACAATTTATTAGTTTATTTTAAAAGTATAGTCTATAGTTTCACTTTATAGTTGATCAGATTTTACAGGTTCATACATAATGGACAATAAGAGATTATCCTTAACCAGCACATGTAGTGCATTTTCTCAAGGTATTCAGATCAAAAGGGCACCAAAAAACGAATCCCTAAAGCCTCCGTTTGTGCTGTCCACACCATCCTCTGGCCCTGCAGCTTTAAATGACGCTCATCACCCTTTGACCCCTCAAACACTGTTGCTTAATATGAGCCATAGACTCCATGGAGCCAGTTTAGCTGAAGTGGTCTGCCAACAGTTGTTCCACTCAGTGTTAATACCACATAAAACTGTATTTGCCTGTGAAGGAAACTGTGTTGCTGAAGTTATGCCTACATTAAATACAGCTGTTAAGCCTCTAGTCAACTGTTCATGATTTTCTTGCACTAAAGGAAAGCGGAGTGAGACAGTAAAACGGTTTATGGTTGGCTAACTTGGATCTGCAGTCAGATAAAAGGAAACAATCCCACTGACTGTTTTCCTGTTCAGCAGCTTCAGCTGAATTTTAAAAAGAAAAAGGGAGGGATATCTTTGGCAACATTCTGAAGACACCATGTTAGAGGAGAAGTATTACATAAGGCAGCTGAAATTTCAGTTAAATTATTATGCACAGTAATTAAAAAAGGGGTGTATAAAAGAAAAGAAAAAAGGGCAGGTACAAATGGTGATCCATATGAAGTGTCCACTGTTAAACAAGGAGCTTATAAAAGCACAACATGCCGCCCGAGTCAGTGAAACCAAATACATGAAAAGCCTTAATATAAAGTGTTCTTTGAATAGATAAGGAATTTAAGCCTTCTAAATGTAGGGCTCTACATTAGGGACCAAGAATAGACCTGAAAGTTCCAGATTTAGCCTTATTTACTGGAGGAAATTTAATAGCAATTTTAGCAACCAAGAAAAACACATCAGTTAATTCATTTGATCATACATCATGTATGCACATATACATTTTTTCACAAGTCATTTAAGACAACTAAAAGAAAATTATTACCAAAAAAAAAAGTAACATTTATTTTTCTATTCTTTATCAACTTAAATATTCATGTTGCTAAACAAAAAGATATATACTTGTTTCATTTTCATAATAAACATCAATAATTATTTAACATTTGTAAATGTTGGAATGAGATAATAGCCTGTATACTTAAAACTTTTAGATTTTTTTTTTCTTTTTTTTTTTTTTTTTAAAAAAAGGCTTATACAAAACAAGTACCTTCATTTCTCTTTTCTTCAGCTTTTGGCAGTTTGTAAAAAAAGACCTCCAATTTCTTCCTGAATTTGCTTGTGAAGGAGTACAAAGGCTTCTTCTCAATTTAGATCTGGTTTTTGTTTTTTCGCAGCATTAACGACATTACTTCTGCTTACGGTGAGGGCACGTGTATTCCCGCTATAATGCGTTACTGCCCCCTCTACGGTCTACACACGATTACAGCTAGGAAAAATGAACCACGATTCATTTATTTCCATCAATTTGAATCAGCATACATTTGTATCGCAATTTATAGGTGCACAATATATCGTTACATGACTAATTTGCATCACCAACAACATTTGTGAGCCAACTTCAGATATTAAAACTGACTAAATGGATGTGCTAGTAGCCAATATATGCATTTTGCTCTGGAGGACAGCAAACAGTCAGCTATAGATCTCCTCCATAGTCGTTTTGCTGCGTTGCCAGTGTTCTGAAGATGTGTGCTGTACCAAAGCATGAAGAGGCCAAATGGTATCGATAGCAGAGAATAAACTCAATCTTAGCCGTAGCCCTTGACCCTAACTGACTGTTCTCATTCAGGTCACATAGCCACAATACTGATCTTTTCAAATCAATTTTGAGTCGCTTTCATATGTGGTCCTGAACCCCTCACAGACCTCACTTTGAAAGTCATTGCTCCAAGAATTAAGGCTCTCTAAGAAGTTGCTTGAGTTCACTCAATTCACATTGCTCAAATGATCCAACGCTTGAAAAGTAAATCTGCGCCAAGTCACTGGGCCACAGGCTTCAGGCGATCACTTTACACAAAGTCTCAGCCCAGTGGCCAATCACAATGGAGGCCAGTGGGGCAGCTTCACATTACAAAAACGTATACAACTTCAGGTGCTTTGGCCGATTCAATGGAATTAAAGAAAAACACACAAAAATCTTTCAAGAGGTAATAAAGCTAGCCCTCCTGCTACCATTTGGCATTCAAGTTTAGGTTTCTTCAAAATCTGCATCAGTCAGCCAACAGGACCCAACAGCTGTACGACTGTGCAATTAACAGACAGTTATAACAATGGGGGTGTTCTAGTAGTCCCCAGGCTCCTCGTTACAAGTTCACAGTGTACCTATGCTTATCCTGCGTCTCTAGTGGAGACTTATCCTTGACAGTTTGTCAGTTGAGCCATATGGAGCAGACATTTTATAGCAAGGTGCAAAATTTGGGGAAAACAAAAATGAATTTGCCTGCTTCAATAACATACACAGCCTTTTCAATTACAATCCCATTGCCATTTAAATGCAACTCAAAAGGCTCGATTCATTGTCAGTCTTTAAGTAACAGTCTGTTGTAGGTATTTACTGTAAAGTGTTGACGTACATCATATCTACTTTCCGATCCATAGAGAAATTCAGGGTCTGATTAATAATACAATGGCACACACAATCCTATCACATTTACGGCAATCGCAGTAAATGACTACGCCAAGTTGCGTGTTTACTGGAGTAGCATGGAGTTGCTGGGAGACTGAAGCAGTGTATAAATAGCCCAGAGCCAGTGCAGGCCCCTGCACTGAACACTTGCATACACGTGTGACATCCCGTCTCTATAGGTCTTCTTGGCCCTGGGTTAAGTTAAGTACTATTCGGGAAAGAGTGAGGGGGCAGACGAATTTCACACAAGGTGTTGATTTCCTGAAATCATTCAAGTTACTACAGGCTTTATGCTCTGCCAAGAGGTCTGCAATTGGTTTTCCTGAATATACATCAGAATAGAAGATGACTTGCGGATAAGAACATTTGTGGATGGGTTGCAGACTGAAGATCAATTGCACCCATGCCAGCATTCCAGAAGATAATGAGCAAATTCTCCAATTTTCTCCCTTATACTCTCAAGGTCACTGACTCACTCAGGGCAGACAATGGAAACATCACATAATCGGTGCTCTACAAGAAAAAAAAAGTGTTAGGCATTTGAATACTGAATCCTTAAAAAACAAACAAAAACAAAAACCCCACATCTTAATTATAACATTAAGCCTTGTTTGCCACCTATGAAGGAGTTCAGGATGGTCATGCTTCAACAGACAGAACCCTAACATGACACCAGCAGCATCTGGAAGATTTCAGCCAACACATCTGACAGGGAGACGTTATCTTTCACTGCTTGGTATGCACGGCATCACTTTAATCCCAACTCCATGGACATGACAGGACCAATATAAACACAGGCCATGCTCAGGCCAAGCGTCAAAAGGAAGTCCTGACCAGTTTATGTTTGAATATCATGTTCCTTACAAGCTGGCCCCTTTTATTGACTGCATCCCAAAACTGTTTTTACTTAGTAGAAATGGAAGAAAAGAAACATGCTTTCACCACAAAAGGTATGGTAATACAGGACAATAAATTAAAATAGACTGGAGGGACCAAGTTGCATGATATAATACAAACCTTTCACAGTCATACATCTCATCACTAGACAACAACCAGGCCTTATTTCATATGGACAAGATATCAAGTGGGATCTGAGAGTAATTATGTATTGCACATCATGTGACCGCACACATTCAGTACATACAGAGAACAATGTCCTTTGAAAACAGTTCATCCTTCAAGTTATTCAAAACAACGTTACGCTGTTCTGAGATTATACAGTACGCCACTAAGTGTGTATTTTGTATTGGCAGTCATTGTAAAAAATATGAAACATGCACTCTATTATCTCTATGCAAACAAATATAGACTGCAGGATTCAAGGGCTTCACTGACCACCCTACACACTAGCACTTGTGGAATGTGGGGATTAAGGTTATATTAAAAATGCTGAAAAGAAACTTTCAGCACCTATCTAGATTGGTGGTACTTTAAGCCAAGTACCTAAACAAAGAAATGAATTAATAGCAATTTCAGCAAGCATTTACTACAATGCTAACCTCTCTTGAGGAACCATCAGCGATAACAACCTGCTGATGAGCTCAAGGATTCACGTGAAAAGCCTCATTAAAATGAATACTTCACAGGCAACCATCACGACTGGAGTGGTCACACGTTAAAGTGTGAAAGCATTCACGTACACCATTGGACATTTTGTCACAGCAACTTCCCATCTCAAGAATTTTTTTTTTTTTTTTTTTTTTTTTTTTTTTTTTTTTAAAGTCCTGGGTCACTGATGGTCCAGGACAACAGACAAGAGGAAGAAAAACAAAACATGATGCACAGCTATAAAAGTCATGTAAATGTAGGCTGCTTAGAGACCTGCAAAGAGCATGAAAACATTACACAAAGCTGGGTGTGACACAAGTGCACTAAGGAATATGCATGGGAAAAAAACGGCTTGCATTCAGTGGCGATGCTCTGATAACCATAGCTTGTGCTTTCAGGCATGTGACAAACAGGCTGAGACATATCAATGACTGGAATTCAGAGTTGGGATTTTCCTTGAACAGGCGTATACCACAAAAGGTACATTATGCTTACTGCACGGGCATGATGAACAAAATGTGAGTGGATAAGGCAATAGTATGTTTTGTTTTTTTGTTTTTTCTATCTGATTCAGAAGGTGGACAAATGGTGCCCAGGACAAACAGATTTCACATATGGTATATTTCAGATATGAGGAGACATTGATAAACCAAGGTTTTAAAATATCACCGAGAAAAGAATACAGATGGTAGCCAGAAAAAGCAGTATAATATACATGTCATGCAAATAGTGACCATCAAATATTACAGCTAAAATGTGGGCCAAGGACCAAGTGACATTTTGGCAACAGTGCAAATATGCTACACAATGATATAACTTTCCCTATTAATGCACTTGCAGTAACTAACTAGCTCATACCACGTTACTATGTAAAATCATCCAATAAAAAGTATCATTTTTACCCTACTCACATAAACGCCTTGGTAATTAAAATATGGGCACAAACACAAGCACAGCACAATAGAGCTTTTATTTGTCCAATCATAAATGCATAATTTGTCCATACATGTGATTAGTGATGAGCTTAGGAGGTAAGTTATAACAAATATCTAACAAGCATATGGACAAACTCTGCTAAAGCTTTTATGTGCAATTCTCAGAACAGATCATTTCAAATGTTGAGAGTTAAAAGTCTAAAATCACAAGCCATTGTTTTTCAGAAAAAGAGACCACTAGTTATGCCTTCCTATTTCATAGCCCTTATAATATATAGGATTTCCCCTTTTGCCAGATGCTCAACATTCTGGATTTTCACTTTCACTGTAGTGAAGAGTCAGTCAATGTCTAAAGTTGCATATGCTCACTGCTAAAGTAGGATTAACCAAATCATTCACCAGGATTATCTGAAAGGTGTAAACAATAACAACTTGGAAAGGCTGCCAATCAGTGACTGCAGTGAAGAGTGGGCAGACAGTACTTCAGAGGTGTGAAGGGTAGGGAGGGAAAAAAAAACAAAAAAAAAAAACAGGTGATGGTGATCCACTCACATTTCATCAAAGTGCCTGGGACTCTGTTTTCATTGTTATGTTAATTAATCACCAAGAGATTACACCGATCCACCTTTTTCTTGGGGGGGGACGGGGACTTCTGAATAGGCCTTATACAAATACAGAGGATTTCATTGCTGAAGTTAAAGGGTGCGCTCTAGTACTTTACAAATGCCAACAAAAGCTGTTCCTTCAAATAAAGGCATGCATTAGCAGTCTGCTGGGTGCGCATGTGTGTGTACAGCATAGCTCTCAGACGTAGACTCGGTGAGTCAGGCAAAATGACACATTCATGTGAACTAGTCTGTAGTCACAGCAATTATTTTGTTATGACAGCAACCACAAAAAAAACACAGCATATAACCAGGTAGAAAAATTTGCCTGACAAAGGGAGGTAAAGAGCCTGTCGGATCTGTAAGAAAAGGAGTTTACAGAATGGGCATAAAATTAATATGGCCAACCAAAGCATTCTTCCCAGTGGATTAGCAGCTTGCTGACTTTAGTACACTCAGTGTCTAGACAGTTCAAGACATCATGAAGCAAAGTGGATATATGGTTTAAAAAAAAAACAAAAAAAAACCCAGTGATAGACATACCTAGCCTTGAAAGCAAATGGGTGCATGATGTTCACTCACAGACCTTCTTATTTCATACCAGAGAGCCTCATGAAAAATTCTCATCCTAAAATAGGCTCTGCTTTCATAGCAACCAAGAAAAACCAAATCCTAGCATCCAAGAAAACCAAGCATGCTAAGAGGGCATGACAGGAAGGGGAACTAATGGTCTGGATAATGGAGTGCCTGGGTGTGTTCAGTTTGTCTTCATGTTACTCAGAGTTTGCTGTAGATAACACCTGGTGGCCGGCTCATTTTTAAAACTCACTTCACACAGCTACTGTATGACACAAGAGAGGTGCTAATCCAACATCTCAGGAAATGGCCATGTAAAACAAGAGCCAAAAGGCAGTTCCTGTTTTTTCCAGATAAGCACAACCTACATGTACTGGTCTCATACACTGTTATTGTAGAGGGTTTACAATGATCTGCAATTTGCACAAGTCTGATGATGCCTGGAGACTTACAGTAGCTTTCTTTGGTGTCCTGTACATTTCTTGTGCTTGTCATTGTACCAACCCTGTAATTCATGAATAGCATGCCCTACTATTGTGATCCCTGGCCATACGCTATTTAACCCAACGCAAGTGTATTCGGACGGGACAATGTTACAAAACACAGAAATCTGTGTACTTCTTGAACTCTGTGCAGTAACTGCAGAAGGGAACCAACCAAAAACGGGCTGTAATTCTATAAATAGCTGTAAGCTCTTACCATAAAATGCCTAGCATAATTACATTCCCCGACAACCATGATGGGACAATATGGCAAAGCAATCTGTTTAAACTCTAAGCAATGCCGACACTGAGTGAAAAGCCATTTACATCTACAAGTAAGAGTAGGAGCAGTCTAATTAAGGCTTGGCTGAAAGCAACAACCATCAATAAAAGTCCCCAAGCCATTCAGACTTTCCATGTGCAGCATTCCTTATTGAGAAGTCATGTGTGAATGCTTGCAAGGTGAGGGCAGTGCAGTTTACCACGCAAGGAAAAGACATCAGTATTGCAATCAAACCCTGTTACTCTGATACTGAAGCTCAGCTTTTCCCCGTGAAGATCTGAGATAATAGAGGAATCGAACATGCATATAAAGATCTGATATCCAGGATCTTATACAGGCACCTAAGTGATCAGGAATAAGATCGGAAGGATCAGGCTCAGTAAGCATGCACAGACACAGAAATGATCACATGTAATTAATGGTAAGAGGTGAAACAGTAAAGGAAATACAGGTTTTCCTCGGGAGGTTTAGTTTCTGAGCAGCGTGGCCTGCTGATAAACCAACTGCGCGTGCCTGCTTCTCTTCCTAATGCACTTACTTACCTGTTAGACTAAACACGGATACAACACAGTGTTTGGTCTACAAAGCTGTTTAACACCGGAAATACGAGTAACCCGATACAAGTTTTCGGGCTGCTCTTAATTCTGACCGGTCATTTTAATTACAATAATTTGGATATTAAAAATAATAAAGTAAAAAAAAAACGCCCAGAAGCACAACACTCGAGCTCGAGCGCTTAACCGTGCTCTATTTATTTTATGTGCCACGTGTGAAAGCAGCGCATCACAGAAAACAAAATCACCAAAAATGTAAACGTTATCAGTAAGCTACCGACGGATCATTCAGACTCCGTGATCACATCGCTTTAATTCACTCACAACTTACCGACTTAGCAACAGGTATCCACAAGCAGAGACACACAACAAGAGCGGTTTCAGGATGAAGCATCATTTTCACATAGGCGTCACGTACACAGAGTTTCCACGTCGATTTACAGACAGACTGAACTTATTGAATGAAGAGGTCCAACTACTCAAAAGTATCAAACACAGACAGAAGGGCTAATAAGCACACGCTTGGTGACGAGAGACTCAAGACTCCACCCACCTTCACGGCTGGCCTAAGGTGAGTTCTCTTAGAGCTCCGCCCACAGACAAATATGGTCACATCCGATCCTACAACTCAGCCGACTTTTTATTATATTTATATTTACATTTATAGCAGACGCGCTTATCAGAGCAACTTACAGAAGTGCTTTGTTTCTCTCTATCAAGATCATATCCTCATGCTGGTTCACTGAGTCAGGGCTGTAACTGTGCGATTACACAGGTCTTTTGGAGTTTTTACTTGTCTCACTGTGTACGATTACACGATAATCCTGTAAGGATAGACCTGCTATTAAAGAAGATTCTGTTTACGTCATCAATCAGTAAAACATTTCAGAAAAATTATTTAAAGTGAACTTTACGAAGAATTAGCATGCCTATTGGTATGTTTTGTTTTTGTTTGCCATTGCCACTACGGTATTTGTAACTGTCCGACAAGTTGCACATAATCCTCGATTGTTCACACAGACAGTGGTGATATCTGTGACTACTTCTGACAGAGGCTCAGGAAGTTTGGTGTCCCACCAACAACCTGACCAACATCTATAAATGCACCATAGAGAGTATTCTGACTGGGTGCGTGGCTGTCGGGTTTGGCAGCTGCTCCTTCCCTGACTGCGAGGCCCTCCAGAGAGCCGTGAGAGTAGAACTCATCATTGGCAACAAACTCCCAGCCTTGCAGAACATCTTCCATACATGATGTCTGAGGAACTTTCAAAAAATCACCACAGACCACAATCACCCAGCCCACGAACTGTTTACCACACTGCCATCAGGCAGACAGTACCATAGCATTCAATCCAGAACAAGCAAGTTGAAGAACAGTTTCTACCTGCAGGCCATCAGGATCCTGAACAAACTGTAATCCAGTCATTACTCCTTCTCCCACTCTTTCACTCATGCTTCCACTTCCTGCCACACACTGGTCACCTCACTGATAGCTCACAGATACTCATGGACAATCTCTTCACATGTTTCTGTTACTTCTGGGCATGTTGCAATATTTTTAAGGGCACTATTACCACATTACTGCTGCTAAAGGCAATATACTGATCATATTTATTACACACTACATATACTACTACATATTTCAAATGGTACTTTGTAACGCTGCTTCATCTGCTTATTGTACTCTTTTATGTCTATAGATGACTGCTAAGACTGATATATATGTGTGTGTGTGTGTGTGTGTGTGTGTACCTGAATTTCAGTGTACAATTCTTGCAGAAATCCAGATAACTCCAAACAGTTTACCATCTTTTTTTTTTTTAACCCAAAATCTTTACCTACATAGCTGGTAACATGTTGACATCACTTAATGGTAGCAGGTTAGGGGTGGCAAATAAAATAGCTAGCTAATCCCATTAAGTTTAGAAAGTTATAATTAATTTAAATAAATTATGGAATTATTATTTTCCCTAATTATGGAAAGTAAATGTTGTTTGAGGGTATTAAGCTATATAAAAAGTAGTTGCAGCAATATGTAAAAAAAAAAAAAAGTAGTTGCACATCTAGTAGTTGCAGCAATATGTAATCTTCAAGTTTTAAACATTAAAAAATGTCTTCTTAATAAAGGTTTTAAAATCACTATACCTTTGCAGTTCAGTGCCATGATGACTATGTGATATTTTACTTATTCAAAAGCCTATATTAGAAAATATGACAATGAAACACCAATAATAATGTAATCCTTACTAATCTTCTATTATTTTATTACTGTTAGAGATGAAGAAGATTTTTATTAGTTCCAAAGATTCCAAACTAGATGGTAATCTGACTGACTGAGGAAGTGATCCTTGCAATCAAACCAACAATCATACCAGTAGTCCCAGGACTCTGGGTTAGGTATTTTGACTGTTAGACTGGTAGATTGTTAGATTGTCCAGTGAATGCTCCTCAAAGACAGTACAGTCCAATTCATCTATGAGCTTTGAGCATCAATGAAAGTGCTATACAACTATAACTACGTTCATGATACATGGATGATATCATGCAAATTTGATGTTTTTTAGGCCAGTATACATACAAAATTAAAATTTTAAATTTGAGGTACATTATTCAAACAGATTGATTTGATTTTTGCAGGAATGCAACAACTTTTATTGCTTGGTGTTTTCAAATCTAATTATAGGTTTCTAGACATGTGACTTAATAATAGAAATAAAGAAAGAAAGAAATATAATTTGCAATGCTGGGTGAACAAAGTCTTCCATAGTGTATCCATATTCATATCCAATGCATAGCCTGTGTTGCACTACCACTGCAATGGATAATAAAAACTGTGAGGGTTGAGTTTCCCAAAAGGTGTGCAGAACAAAGGTCATTGCTAAATGGTAGAATGAGCACCATAATGAACACTCTCTCTCCCAGTTAGGATGACCTTAACTTTGTTATGCTTATGGAAAACTCAGCCCTGATCATAATTCGCGTATGCTTTTTTCCCCATAACACTCACTTGCTCATTGGCACATCACCTGGCTCCTCTCCTGCACCCACAGGTCTTGGCCCAGAAGTGCCAGTAATGGCTGAAAAAATAGGAAAACCTCTGGATCTGGCCTTCTTTGCTTTCTAGCCGTAATTAATGAACATAGGCTGGCATTTAAGTGATGTGATGAAAGTCTAATTTACTACTGGATTGATTCACATCTATGGTAAAATATGGTGTTTTTGATTCTTTCGTAGCAGAGGTCCATATAAAGTAATAACAAACATGTGTCTCATACAAACAGGAATGTGAAGTGTCAAAGCAGCATTAGATTTTGAGTGTCAGGAATAGTAGAAGCTAGCACCCTTCCCATTGGAGGTGATAGAAGACAAAGCAAATGTGCTACTAAGAGCTACAAGGTATAGTTGACTGGAAGTGCAAACAAACAAGGTGCAAAGTACAATTTAGCAATATATAATAATACAAAGTTTAATCCCAATATTGTGCAATACACAACTTTGTGTAATGTCATAAATTTAAGCATAAAACAATCTTCACTCCATTGCCAGAGCTAAATGATACAGTAACTGTACAATATATACAATTCAATGATAAAAATACACAGAACAGAACAGAAACTAAATATCACACACCATACAATCAAAAGTAACAGTCACATACTAAGGCAGAATGCAACAGGGAACATACAGAGCGTGTGAGTGTATTAGAATCTCAGTAGGTAACTTGTTCCACCATCAAGAAAAGTGTTTGGATAGAGACTTCAAGTAATGGCAAACCTAGACATCATTCATTTTCAGACAGTAGTGGACAGGATGGGGCATAGGGTCGAATTGTGGGTGCTATTCCACTGACATCCCTGTAGACAAGCGTGAATGTTTTGTGTGTTTGTGTGCTACATGAAATAAGATCATGGTATATTTTAGGAGTCTGCCAGCCAGCTGTGTTCATGTGAGGTTGTGGCATCTGACACATTCCTCCCCTCTGCAAGTAGCTATCTTATCTGCTAACTGTGGTAAGCTTCTTGGCTGAAAAACAATTTGAAACACCTTAGTAAGCGTAGTTTGCTAGTACAGACCAGGTTTTCAGAAATTGTTAAATAGCAGAGAGGAGACACAGAAGTGGTGGGTGCTGACAATCCATCACAAGAAGGAAAAGAGAGAGATGGGAATTTATAGAAATGAACTGAGGGGAAGGTAAAGTTTCTGACATGGTAACTTCAGTTATTTCATAACTCATTCATGTGAAGAGTGTTAGTGTACTAATGTTTCTGTGTTTGTGTGTGTGTGTGTGTGTGTGTTAGGTGGGGGGAGTTTGGAGGGCAGTTAGGGGAACATGTCTCTGAGAACTTGGGCTGGAGTTCAAATATACTACACATTTTTTTAACAGAATGGATCCCCTGACAAATAAAACTCCTCCACTAACAGTGAGTTAAACCTCCAGTCATGATGTTTGGTTTTTAGTACTGCCACATCACAAACTCTTGAGCAACCATAATCCTGTAAAACTCATCCTACTGGTCCAACAGCTTTAACACTCTCTCTGTTGGTAAACTCAGGTATGATATTAAAAGATGTTTTTTTTTCTTAATCATCTTAGTCTAAAATTGTACATGGAATGGCCAACTGAGTAATGGCAAACTACTGCACCCATATATTATTTCACTCACTGGTCTGTTTTTTCTTCTTGGGATTTGGAACAGTGTTGCTATACAGTAACAGACCATTTCCACCCAATGAATTGAGCTACGATTGAAGGCATTTCAAGATAAACTCAGCAAGGCTTTGGGTTAGGCATAATTACCACCTGACAGTGCAGTGAGGAATGATGCTCAATAAAGACTTTTACAAGGCTTCATATTTTTTTGTGGAACTTGTAGGAAATGATGATTGCACAGCTGAAGTCATATCATTTGCCATGTAGTCTGACGAAATCGGTGTCTTTTCCCTCTGTGGTCAGTATGATTATATACTGCATCATTGCTTATGGTATCAGTTCTTGTCTGGAATCTGCTGACTGAACAGTACATTTAGAATGATTCACAGTTCCTTATGTTCACTTTTTTCTGGAATAAATGGTTAGTCAGTAAGCAGAATCACTTCTTGATTTAAGTAACAGGCTGAATTTCCACAGAATAGGCATCCAGATATGTTTGCAGAAACAGAAAAAAGTGTTTTATACTACACATCTATGAGGCCTTGCATGTGCCAATTTGATGATAATTGTGGTGAAGAGACATTCTTATTGCTCCATGATTCCAACAGGTTGCTGCCACGTGGCTTTGGGTTTTCATTCTTAATGAGGAATCCTGCAAAAGCTTTGCTTGAATGTAATTGGAAGCAGCTGCCTGTTGATCTGATGTCTGCGTCTGCCTCATGCCACACTAAAGCGCTGCCTGCTCAGTGATGCGGGTCTTGGTATGAGTTTGAGCCAAAATACCATTTAAGCATTATACACTTAAAATGCCAGGCAGTGCGATAAATAGAATCCTGGAAAACATTTTAATATGTAAGTTATAGGAATAGATTAAACAGCTGGAAAATATTCAAGGGCCTACAGAGTACATATGTCTAGCTAATTCTTTTATATATCTATCTATGTAGTCACATTTCAAATACAATAAGGTAAATGAATAAAAAAGATTATAAGAAAACTTAGATTATGGAATAGATTATGGAATAGGTCCAGCACAGAAAATAGACTGCAAATGAGACGTATTATATTTGAAAATATAATAATCCTAGAGAGAGAGAGAGAGAGAGAGAGAGAGAGAGAGAGAGGGAAATGTAAAAGCTTGTTTAAGCCTCTCCCTCTCTTATGCTCTGTCTTTTGAACATTTCATTTGTGTCACATCACACCTTCATCACATGTTTGAGCTCTATAGCAGGCTGTGACTTGCCAATAAATGTAATCCCATCCATACAGTGATTTAATCAGTGTGAAGTATAGTGATACACTGGATTGCAAAACCTGAATGTTGGACTGAATCTGTAATATCTACAGTAAACTGAACAAGGTAAATTCATAAAATATAATGATAAAATAAGATAAGATAAGATTTTTTTAAAATATAAAAATAAAGATAGCATTACTGAAGCATTTTTGCCGGTAGCTGATTAATTTCAAATTAATGTCATTGTTGCATTGTTTATCTTAAATTTTTTAATTAGAAATAAATTGTATTACTTATTAAGTAAATTAGAAATACTAGTAAATTATATTGAGCATCATTTAATTTCGTAAACACAACTGTTACATTTTAGTAGACTCATAATATATTGTAAGAATTTTATGAGTTGATATTCAGGGGTAAAAAATACTTATTTTGTTCTTTAATATTTTATTGAAGTTCTCTTCTTCTCTCATCCAGCCAATGACTGTACATTATATATCAACCAAATGGGCTCAAATTAACATCCATTTCAGTTTAGCATGCAATATACACAGGTCATGAATGTAAAAAAAAAAATAGACTCATGGCAATTCTGTCATGACTTTCTCATGCTACACATTATAGTTAATACTATAACTCTGTTTGAAGGTGGACAAGCTACTAGACTGCTATGTTGAACTTGAGGATGAGCACACTGTCCCTCAGGTAATGTTTAAATATGCTGGATTAACAGAGCAGCATGGTTTGCAGTTGTTAGCACTGTTGCCTCACAGCAAAAAGGTTCTGGGTTGGAGCCTGGAGGCCGACTGGGGCTTTTCTGTGCAGAGCTTGCATGTCCTCCCTATGCATGTGGATTACCTCTGGGTACAGTTTTTTCCCCACAGCCCAAAGACATGCAAATTAGGTCAACTGGCTACCTTAAATTGCTCATAGATGGGAGTGTGAATGTTTGTTTGACTCTGACTGCCCAGGGTGTTCCTCACCTCTTGCCTGAAGTCACCTGGGATTGGCTCCAGCTTCCCTGCAACCCTTAATAGATAAACGGTATAGATAATGGATGGGTGGATGCTGGATTAAACAGAAACTTGTATAAAATGAGGTGTCTCCTTTGCATCCTTAGAAGGCACGAAAAGCATGTTGAGGTGAGTTTCATAAATTTATGTGCTAAAATTAAATGGCTATATTTAACCAAGTTAGCCTGTTTTCTGTTACTAAAATGGCAGATTAGACTCCAGTATCCAGTAGATAACCCAATTGGCTAGGCAACAAGTTACATTTTGGCTAATTTTAAATATTGTTTATTTACATCAGAAGCTTATTTTACTTCTATGTTTTGTTTCTCTCAAACATGATCGAAGGGTTTTTTATATTCAAAACTGTTGGCTAAAGACGCCCTAATAAGTTGACAGCAATGATGGCAAACAGGAAGTAAGTCCGTATTTCAGCAATGCAGTCTTGTATCAACATCAAGGTAGGGCATTTTAATACCACACTTTAAACATCAACAATAAGCTCTGTGCTATTTCACAATTATTTGGCATTATAATTAACAGATTAACTAAAATGCTTATGTAAACATCTCCCTGACAAAATGACAACATCGTTCACACAAATCTGCAGCCTGGCTGAAGTACAGGTCTGGACTGAATACTGAAATTAATACTTTTAGTTGAGATAATGAAAGTCTATGTTTGTTCAGTACTTCAGGTTGGTCTATTTGAGATGTTAAAATGAAAGTAAACTTTTGAAAATAGTTCTGGATATTACCGATTGATAGCAGTGTATCTATAGTGTGAGGTATCTTGTAGGTGTAACTGTTGGTTATTTAGCAGTAAATGTAGCATTTAGCAGTTACAAAGTAAATATATTATATGACCAAAAGTATGTGGACACCTGATCGTTACACCCATATGTGCTTGCTGAACATCCCATTCCAGATTTAGTCCCCCTTTGCTGTTCCACTAGATTTTGGAGTGTTGCTGTGGGGATTTTCCCATTCAGCCACAAGATCATTAGTGAGATCACTGACTGATAAAGTAATTGAGCACAGGATCGAACCCAGGACACTGGAGCTGTGAGGAGCCAATGCTGCCTATTGCACCAACATGCCACCCACAGATATATTTCAGATATTTTTATATTATACATACACATCTGGGGTGGTGCAGTGGTTAGCATTATTGCCTCACATAAAGAAGGTTCTGGGTTCTAACCTACTGGCTGGCTGCGGTCTTTATGTGTGGAGTGTGGATGTTCTCCCCGTGCCTGTATGGGTTTTTGCTGCATGCTCCGGTTTCTTCCCACAGCCCAAAGACAGGCAGATTAGGTCAACTGGCTACTATAAATTGTCCATAGGTATGAATGGTTGTTTGTCTCAGTGTTAACCCTGCTATAGATTTGCGAACTGCCCAGAATGTACCCTGCTTCTCACCCAAAGACAGATGGGACTGGCTCCAGCTTCACTGCGACTAGGACATTTCCTGCGATGGATAAGTAATATAGCAGTATAATGTATGAATGGAGATACACATCCACAATGTGGTGACCACAAAATGCCTGCTTTGGCTCCTCAAATTGTATTATGCCATATAAATGTCATAAAGTTTGTAAAGTGTGTTTAACCAGTGGCACTGGATACCACAGGGGAAAAGGGTTCAAGGGTTGCACTTAATAAAGTCATCTCCATGCATACATGAAGGTCTAAATTGGTCACATTTTATCAGGCTGTATATGTAGGCTACATATTTTAAAATAAGATGGTTGGGTAATTTACTTACAAATAAAGGGTTTGATTAATTTTTACTACTTAAATAAATAAATGTATATATCTGTTATTTATGGTTTTACTGGGACAGAACCAGAGGGACGATGCAGCATTTTCTTTCTTTTGATGATTTTGATTTTGGTTATGTAAAACAAATCAAGCATTTTCTCACAGATTGTTAAAGTGTTTATCTTAAACAATTACATGTTCTAAATGCCTACAACTTCTAATGTTCTTCTAATGTTAATCTAATGATCACACTGGCATAGATAAATGCTAATTAGGCTGGTGAATCTGTAAACTAGCTATATGAGGACATCTTCTGGAATAGTAAGTTATTACAAGGTACTGACATTAAGTTAGTTCTTTTCATGTTGACATACAATTTACAGTTGAATAATGATCATTTAAAGCATAAAAGTAAAATGATTTGTGTTATCCATGGCATAAAATCATATTTTACAGACTTTTGATCAAGTTATAATTTGAGAAATTATCCTGCTGTATCTATCCATAATTAGGTATTTAGCTCTGGTGTGGCATTTCATAAAAATGTATATGTTTAACAAGCCTAAGTAGCAGTGTATATGAAAAGTGCAAATCTTGAGGTTTAATGTGCCACCCACTTTATAACAGCCCACTGATTAGAGCTGGTCTGAATCTATGTAATTATAGCAACAGACTTACAGTACTTCAGGCTGGAACTGAGGAGAGTGATGAGAAGCTGCAAAGCATATTTCTTTGTAAGTACTGAATATATTTATGAGGTTCTCAGATTGCTAGTTTGTAGATGCCATCCTCTTATATGATTCCAAATTGTTGAGCTCTCTTTTTTACATTTACATTTATGTCATTTGGCAGAAGCCTTTATCCAGAGCGACTTACATATATCTCATTTATACAACTGAGCAGTTGAGGGTTAGGGGCCTTGCTCAAGGGCCCATCAGCGATAGCTTGGCAATGCTGGGATTTTGAACTCACGACCTTCCGATCACTAGTCCAATGTCTTAACCACTGAGCTACCACTGCCCCTCCAATATTTTGATATTGAATAAACCAGAAAAAACCCTCTGATTATTTGTTCACTCTTGATTTAGATCAAGTTTAAATCAAATTACTGTGGTGATGAAGTAAAATAAAGACATAAGAGCCTGATGTATAGCTCAGATGGACCTGTAAACAATGAAAACTTTCTTTGTGTTTCTGATGGATCAAAGTAGTTATTAAGAAAAAGAAAATAGTTTTGAGCCTCTGAACTTTTATAACACGTTAACTGAAGTCCAAACCAAAGTATGACAGAAACAGTTAAATGAGTGGGCAGAAATTTAAACATAGCTTCTCCTATGCAGTGGATAATACTGATTTAAATTGTGGCCTTAAGCCTGTAATTATTAACTGACATTGAAGCAGGTGGGTCAGCATACACTATAACATTATATGGTGCCTGTAATAAGTACATTAGTTGGATAGACTATTCTGTAATACACATATAGACATGTCCAACACAACTAGGAAACTTCAGCTGAAGTCAGATGTGGGACTGATTGGAGGAGTGTTCCTCATCGCAGGGGTTGTGATCGTCTGAGGGTTCTTCATGTCCCCACAGACTGTGCTGCGGAACATCGGGAGTCCTGGGGCTAGCTTGGTGATCTGGGATGCCAGTGGCGTGCTGTCAGTGCTGGTATCACTGAGTTTTGCTGAGCTGGGAACAATGATCCGGGAATCTGGAGGCAAATACATCTACATACTGCACACTTCTGGCAACCTCATGGCCTTTATTTTTGCCTTCACATCCCTCTTGGTGGTGAGACCATGCAGCATGTGTGGACTGACTCTAAGCTTTGCGCACAATGCTGTTGCACCATTCTATTATAACTGTGTGCCTCCTACCCTGGTAGTGAAGTCTGTAGCTGCTTGTGGCCTGATTCTGCTGGCCATAGTGAACTGCTTGAATGTGTGCTCGTCCATGGCTTTCACCATGGTCCTCATGGCCACTAAATTCCTTGCACTGCTAGTTATTTCCATTGGTGGTGTGGTTTTGCTCATTCAAGTAAACACTGGTAATCTTCAGAATGCATCTGAGGGGACCAACAAAAGCATCAGTGTCATAGGAAAGACTTTCTATCAGTGTCTGTGGGCCTACGATGTCTGGAGCGTTCTGAACTCAGTGAATGAAGAACTTAAGCGTCCTGAGGTAGCTATCACTTGCATCTGGTGCATCTTTTTGCTGTGGCAGGTATTTTGCTGGCATGGCTTGGGTCCATTTGTCCCTTAGAGCACAGGTGTCAGACTCAAGGCCTAAGAATATATTATTGAAATATGTAATTAAAAGTTCTTTGTGGTAGTATTAGTCTGTTTCTTATCTAGCTCTGTATTTGCCACTGTGCAGTTCATGTGGACTCACATCTCAAAATTGCCTGATACAAATCAGACATGCATCTACAATGTTGCAGAAACACATCAGGTATAAGCACTGTCATAGGCAGGAATTAATAGGAGGCGGGGGGAAGTGGGTAAATAGACGACGTAAAATCACCACAAGGCCTGTACAATTATATTGAGGTGTGATGCACCATCAACCAATCTTAATAACATTATTACTTATGTTGCCATAAAATAACATTTTACAGTTCAGCTAATAAAGCTAAATAGTTTCTGTATCAGTTGAAAATCCTTTCTTTTTCCTAGAAGCATCCCATTCTATGTTATAATTGAAACATTATCATATTAACTACTTTTGTCATGATTATTTACATAATTTATATAAATCTTTACATTAATGAGGTTTGGAATCTTCACATTAATGGAAACCTCCAGCCCTTTCTTTTGTATTGGTAGATTATTTTGCTTCTTTCAAGAAATAAATGCGTAAAAGCACAATTAGTTGCCAATAGAACAAGACTATTTCAAACTTGGAATTAGTTCAAATGTCTAGAAATAAGTTTTAATAATCTTATATGTGGTTTGTTGTAATCTTGTAATAAGAAATATGAGATAAATCTGACTATTTTCAAGATGTTTTACACTCACTAAAATAATTTTTTTTGTAGTGTATGATGACATCCTCTGGATAAATTTGTCATTACAAAATACTGGCATCAGATAAATAACTTTTTTACTTCCTTACAACTATTACAGTTTTGAGATTATCATTTTAAAGTAATCACAGATAAGATTTTCTATGTTTTAGCCATGTCATAGTAAATCTCTTTTAGTATTAAAGTCATAATTATATACTGCATCCCATGTTGGTCCTACATTTTAATGAAAATATTGTGGCTTTTTAAAAATAGCTCTTGATTAAATTTGATCATTAGGAAGACTGCATTGGTGGCAGTCTGCATTCAGAAAGATTTCAGGCTGGAACTGAGGAGACTGCTGAGAACAGTAACAGATATATACACTCACTGGAAACATTTTTATGAACACCTTGCTCATTCATACAACTATCCAGTCACATCAGTTAACATCAGAATGGGGAAAAATGTGATCTTGGTTACTTTGACCATGGTTATTGGTGCCAGTAGACCTGATTTCAGTATTTCATAAACTACTGATCTCCTGGGATTTTCATGCACAACTGTCTCTAAAGACATGAGTGTACGTTTGAAGTAATAGCAATGCCAGGCATGCCAATTTAAAGTCCTACCTTTCATAAGGTGCCTACGTGCAGCTTTGCCCTTCTGATGGCCGCTGGATACTGCCGCGGACATTAGGATACTACCACGTACATCAGGATACTGCCGCGTATGTGGGTGACAGGGTTCCCTATGCTCATACCAGGAGCAGGCCATGCAGAACACATAAGTCATTCTTTCACATTGTCATACATTGCTCACAATGAACTCAGAAAAACTAAAGAAGATCAGATAATTAACTAGTATGAAGCCAGTCTCACTAATAATGCTAAACACCCAATTGTATCAGGGTGTATTATCACACTTGCCAATGTAGTTCTGCTAGATCTGACTGAACTTCACTATATTTAGTTGAGTATACTTAAACTGATGATGTCTATGGCATCACCAATTCCCCTACAGGCTTGCTACAACTGCAGGCATTTCAGAGACAGGTCATCAGCCTTCAACTGGACCTAAGGGTACTGAAATTATGACAGAATTCTGTCCTTGTGTCAGTAAAGGGAACAGTCACCATCTGGCAGTGAAACGTGTTTCTAGCAGAAGGAGTCCCATTTGGGCTCACTAGAGAGTGATAATCACAGATCCCTAATAACTTGGAGGCTGTCTGGTGCCATAGCGGGGACCAGGGGAGGTGGTCCCATGGTTTAAGGTGCATCAACTCGCTGCAGTGTAATGCAGTCCATTTTTCCCATTAGACCATTTTGGTTCTTAAGACTTTGCCTTGTTTTTGAAACAACATTGTGATGGTATGTTGTATGGTTAATCAGGACAGTATGAGAGCAGGTGATTTTTTTTTCACTTTATGCAAAATTTCTTCAGGTGGGTCTAGCCACATCAGGCCTCACAGATATCAATTCAACTGCCGGGGCTGTATGATGAACTGTAAAGACTTTGTATACATCCAGGGACTCCCCTGGATGTATAATAAGTCTTTACAGTTCATCATATAGCCCCGGCAGTTGAATTGATGCCTGGCTTCCACACCTTGCTGGTATTTGTCCAGGTGTATTTCTTTGTCTGTGCCAAGTTTTCCCATTCCTGGTTATAGTTCTGTCTGACAAAGACAGACAGTGCTCTTGGATAGGATGATCTGGCCCATGACTGACTCAGTACGCACTGCTTCACTGTTGTAGAATTCATAAACAAGACCAAAGAGCTTTATTTGTGGCCTCTATATAATCTGCAACACCTTTCTTTCCACCGACTGATTTAAACCGTCAGTCAAAACACACTTGTAGTTTCCTGAACAAGTGGATCATCTGTCCCAAATGGATGTGAAAATTGGGCTTGACCATGCAACCACAAAATGCTTTTCTTGCTCTGACATTAGCTACATTAGTTGACCTTAGCTAAGATTACCTACAAAAATGGCAACAGAGGCAACATTCAACTCATCCAAAATTCATCAAGATGCGTTCTAAACATGTGACTGGCTGTTAAATACCTGGGTGTCCTTTTTGAACCCCAAAATACAGTACAATGCACCTAGTCACTGCTTCACATTATTTGATAATATATCTCGAAGTTTTTAATGTAACTTGCTGATTCATATGAGATTGATAGTTAGATGTTATTGTGTAATCTTATGAAGTAAAATTAAGTTTTAATAGTGTGGCTAGTATGATTATCTTGTTACAATTAAATCAAGGATTTTGTCAATGATAAGATAAGTTACTCAATAACAAGTGCTTGTCAACCAGAAATGACTATTATAAAGCTCTGTACTTTTATAACACTTTAACTTTAAATACTGATCAAAGGAAAAAATATAAAAAAAAGATAAATGAGTGGCCAGAAATAAAAACATAGCTTCTCCTATGCAGTAGGTAATACTGAATAGAGGGTTGACTTTAAATGTGGCCTTAAGCCTGTAATTATTAACTGTCGTAGTAAGTAGGTAGTGCAATGGACACAACAACATTACACATTGTCTGTTAAAAGTGCATCAGTAGGAAAGGCCATTGCCTAATACACCTATAGATATGGACAATACACCTAGGAAGCTTCAGCTACCTTTGTACTTTTATAACACATTAACTTAGGTCCAAACCAAAGTGTGACAGAAAAGGTTAAATGAGTGACCAGAAATATAAAAATATCTTCTCCTGTGCAGTGGATAATACTGAATAGACGATAGAATTAAAATGGGGCCTTAACCCTGTAATTATTAACTGACGTAGTAGCAGGTGGTTCAGTGTGCACTATGACATTATATGGTGCCTGTAATAAGTATATTAGTTGGAAAGACTATACTATAATACACAAATAGACATGGCCAACACACCTAGGAAACTTCAGCTGAAGTCAGAGGTGGGATTGATTGGAGGAGTGTCTCTTGTTGC
>JAQQZR010000005.1:7038212-7055332 GCA_030068235.1 Notoglanidium macrostoma
AGAGCAGAGATGGCTCCTGCAGGCCAGGTTCTCACCTGCTTCAGAACCGGTTTGGTGCGTCTGACGAGCGGCCTGTACGCTGGCATTAGCATAACAGTGATGTGGTCTGAGTAGCCGAGGTGGGGGCGGGGCACCGCGCGGTACGCGCCGGGAATGTTTGTGTAAACAAGATCCAGCGTGTTTGCCCCAGCGTGTATGAATGATTATGAGATTTGTAAATATAAGCAAATATTTGTTCTGAATTTTACATTATATCCATTTGTGAAAGGTAAATCTTCCTCGGGCATTAATGATTGCCATCCCAATAGTAATGATCCTCTACTTGCTGGTCAATATCAGCTATCTGGCCGTCATGACTCCAAAAGAGATGATGACGTCTAGTGCTGTAGCAGTTACTTGGGGGTAGGTCATCAAATTTTGCACTCATAGAAGATAATGCATGTAACACCTGTGGAAGAGCACTAAATTCATGTATGTATTATAAAAAAAATGTCCAACTAAAGATCACCATTTTTTCTCTGAGAACAGCAATAAAGTGCTGGGCAGCTGGGGCTGGGTGATGTCTATTGCAGCTTCATTATCTTCCTTTGGCACGCTGAATGGATCGTTCTTCGGTGGAGGACGAATTTGCTTCGTAGCTGCCCGAGAGGGTCACATGGTCAGTAAAGAGTACATTAAACCTTTAGTATACATTTAATAAAGAAATACACCAAGAATAAAATGATCATTATTTTAGTATGTTCTCTCTGTATTTTTTCATCTTAATGACCTTTTGATTTGAGCTTGTGTATCAAGCACACCTCAAATGTCTGACCTAAGATGTTATATCCTCTGATATTTATTCCTTCATGTTTGATTGCTGTTTCAGCCTAGCATCCTGTCCATGGCCCATGTTCGACACCTCACTCCTTCACCAGCTCTCATTTTTACCACCATCATTGCTTTCATTGTGCTCATTCCTGGGGACTTCCAGGAAATAATCAACTTCTTCAGGTATAGATAACATGGAACATTTGCAGTTGATTGCAATACATTTATTATTGTGTTCACTTAAATGTTAAAAAATGTATTGTATATCTTATAATATACCCAAATCAAAATGTTGAAAGCTGCCTCTGAATAAAGATATTTAGTTTTTAACTATAATATATCAATATTACCATAATCAATATAGTATATATAATATTAATGCCGTTGTGCAAGCAATACGACGGACCTTGAGTAAACACATGGCAAAAAAGATGATAAGAACTGTCAGTCCATGATAAGAGCTGTTTTGAATGTGAGCAATACAGCGATATCAAACAATTTGGCTAAACTCCATTACCTTTGAACGGCAACAAATTATACAGTTTTTATTTTACTGTGCATGTGATGATCAGCTTTATTTAACACCTGTTCCTCAAATTTCACTCTGACCTTCAGCTTTACATCCTGGTTCTTCTATGGAGTTACGGTATCTGGATTACTCTACCTAAAAATCAAAAAGTCTGATCTTCCACGTGCATACAAGGTAGTATAGATTTAAAATCCTTCCATTCTTATATAAAATAGATGTATATTAAAGATAATCATTAACAATTAAGTTATGAGAATACCTACACAGGATAACATTCCCATACACACCCACTGTCACTTTATTAGGAACACCTATCAGCCAATCAGGTGGCAGCAGCAAAATGCATGTGCAGAGCTTCAGTTAAAGTTCACATCAGACAGGAGAATAAGGGGAAATGTGATCTGTGACTGTGGCATGGTTCCCGGTGCCTTGAGTATTTAAAAAGAAATGCTTATCTTCTGGGATTTTAAGGCAGTTTAATTGTTTTTATAATGCATTACTTGATTTGTGCAGGTCAACAACTGTCTATCACTTTTATATTGAATCTTCTGTGCTTTTTCTCATGCCAATGGATGACAAAGGCATTTTACACATGTGCAAGATCATATTAATATCCCAGAGAAACAGTACATGGCTAAAGGCAACAACAGAGTTCCTGCTGGACTGAGAGCAAATGAAAAACAATACATTTCACAAGAGTGACACTATTTTGCCTTTGTATAAAATACCCCTTTGTGGTTTCAATAATTTTGGCATATTTATTTTAGAGAGGAAAAATGCTATTATTTAAAAAGTAGTTTTAATGAGAATGATATTTTGTTAGAACAAAGATAAATAGTTTCTCATACTGTTTGAGTGGAATTGTTTAATTATTGTGTGTAATGTTTATTAAGGAAAAGCAGAAGAAAAATGAATGGTCTGTGTATGGTTTTCTCAGGTACCCATTTTTATCCCCATTCTGGTGATTCTGGTGGCTGTGTTCCTGGTTCTTGCACCCATCATTGACAAGCCTCAGCTCGAGTACCTATATGTGACCCTCTTCGTCCTAAGTGGAGCTTTAATTTATTTTCCATTCATTCACTTCAAACTGTGTCCAGGCCTACTGGACAAACTCACAGTGTTACTGCAGCTCTTCCTGGAGGTGGCGCCAGCTGACAAAAATGTATAGAACACCGCATAACTTTTCAGCCTATTGCACTTTTCAGCACTGGGCCCTTATGACTATTTGTAATTTTTCTATTGCAACTGTATTCTTAATGCTGAGCATTTAGAGTCTATCTAAGCATTTTGCCTTGGGTTATACATTGCTAATAAACAGGTTGTATTGTAGTTATAAATCAAAATTCCTGTGCTTCCAATAAATTCACAAGATCACATGTCAAATTAATGATACCAAAATCAAGGAGGGCAAAATTATCTCAGCCCAAGACCAAAACAAAACAAAACAAAAAAACTTTTCTTTCAGTACAGTACATTCACTACATTCTTTATATTAAGCCCTCAGTAAAACATGCAAGCAGAAAAGTTATTCAGAGTATGAAACTCAGGTTTGTTCAATTTATGGTGTTTCTTTCACCAACTCCATAAAGCTGAGGTTACATTTTACATCTCACTGATACTATTATCAGCTGATATCCTTCCTCACCAGCAAAGAGTTATAACTTTGAAGTAACTCAGCTGTATGTTACGTCTGTAATGACAGGCATATAATGATAAAGAACATTTGTTATGTCATGGCCACTGTTTGTTATGACAACAAAAATCATTGAAACTCCCAAATGTCCTACAAGTCCAGTAAATAGCCGTCACCGCCACAGGGCGCCGTCAGTTAATTGTCCACCGCGCGTCATGGCGCGTCAGAAGATGTCTACTTCTCACGTCTCACGAGATTTTTAAACTTTCACGAGAATTTGTGTTGCCATAGAAACAAAATCCGTTTATTGGGAGCAGCCATAAAAAACTACCCCATTTTATATAGGCAAAATAAAGGCAAATATCATAATCACAATTTTACAAATACCATCATTTTTTTTTATTAATAAACCAGTGCTTGTCTACACATCTCTTTTTATAACCTAGAATACATGCCAAGAGCTGAAATTACTAACTAACACAACTAAGACAAGAGTCCTAAGTGCTCTAGCTTTATTTAAGGAAAAGTCATTTTTAATAATATTTTCAAACATGCTGTTCAAAAACAAACAAAAAGAGATCAACTGTGGCTACATTTAATTGGTTATTAATTTTGTTATTGTGAAATTTAGCTTAAAATACAACAACAACAGCAACAACAACAACAAAATAATCAATTTGATATGTTTACGAATTAAAAACAAATAGGCTAGTCCATTTGAGGATCTAAAATAAATTACAAACCATGACGAACATCTTGACAAGTCAATTAATAAAAGGTTTTCATCGTCATGTTAGCACCAATAAAATCAATGTTCCAAATTTTCTTCATCTCAAAATGTCATGCTTTTTTTAAAAAAAATTTCTTGTGAAACGTTTATCCTGTTAAAGAAAGCTTTTTTTTCTCAGGTTAGCGCAAGTAGCTGTTAACTGTTAGCAAGTTAGCTGCATCCGGGGTAATGGGGCGAGGCTACGCGTGGGGCGGAGCTACACCGCCAATGGGTTATAGTTGTGGTTAGAGTTGGGGGCGGGGCTAACGTGTAGCCGCGCCCCTTGTGTAGTTCCGCCTCATTCACTGGGCAGTAACCAGTAACATGCGACGGCAAATGCGCATGCGCAGGCCAAACTAGCGGCTGTGCAATTCTAGTCCTCGTGGCGAACGAATAAATTCCGCCCTCCAAGCTGACTGAACCAATTAGATTGCGTGTTTAAAACCATGAAGTCATCGTGCCCCTCTCTATTGGAGTGCTATATTAAGAAAGCAGCGAGGTTGCTTTATAAAGAAGTTCTGCCTAGCAGCTGTTCATGAAAACGCCGTGGTCAAACCTTGGGAGAGGAAGTGTGGCTTTTTAGTGTCTAGGGCGGCGTGATTGAAGCGGACAGATAACTTGCATCCAAGAAAGTTGTCTAGTAGTTACATTTGCTTGATTTTCTGTGCGAACCGAACGAGTGACTGAACGAGTACAATGGCTGCTATCCGAAAGAAGCTGGTGGTGGTCGGGGACGGCGCGTGCGGTAAGACGTGTCTCCTGATAGTGTTCAGCAAGGACGAGTTCCCTGAAGTGTATGTGCCCACGGTGTTTGAGAACTACGTGGCGGACATCGAGGTGGACAGCAAGCAGGTGGAGCTGGCACTGTGGGACACGGCTGGCCAGGAGGATTACGACCGGCTCCGACCCCTCTCCTATCCAGACACGGACGTTATACTCATGTGCTTCTCTGTGGACAGCCCTGACTCGCTGGAGAACATCCCTGAGAAGTGGGTGCCCGAGGTCAAACATTTCTGCCCTAATGTGCCCATCATACTGGTGGCCAACAAGAAGGACTTGCGCAACGATGAGAATGTGCGCAATGAGCTTTCGCGCATGAAACAGGAGCCGGTGAAGGGCGAGGACGGGCGCGCCATGGCTGTGCGCATCGGTGCCTACGACTACCTGGAGTGTTCAGCTAAGACTAAAGAAGGGGTGCGGGAGGTGTTCGAGACGGCCACCCGCGCCGCGCTGCAGAAGAGGACGAGACCCGCCCCGGGCTGTGGTCGGTGCTGCAAACTGCTCTGAACTGCCTTCACTGAACTCTACTGAAAATACCGAGAAATCACGACGTGTCCTGCTCCGTCGCTACACGAACGCACACGCAGAACAGCAGCTGTTGCTGTAAAAAATGGGCGCGTCTCCTTTTTGTGAAGTATCGAGTTGCTCTACAGCCCATTGAGAGGGAGAGGGGACACTGATTTACCCCCCTTGCTCGTTGTATGATGGGATCGGACGGCTGGGGTTGAATGGCAAACCTACTGGTCTGCTACAAGTCCGATAATGGGGTTTACAGCTATGAGCATCCTTACTGAATATTTAGGCCTATGGGGTCAAAATTCGACGCCTCGGGTTATCCTGATCCCAAGCATGACTACGAGAGAGAGCTAGAGAAAGAAATGTGGTGCTTACACTAAAACTGTTGCCACGCAGTCCTGCAAAAGCTTAAATAAATGCATGAGGATGCATGCAGGATAATAGGAGTGGGGGATGCGGGTGGTCAGGAGGGCTCAGGGCTGTGTTGTATTGTGCTTTGCTCAAAATTCAACTTGCTTTAAATCACAGCCAGTGAAAGATGTATTTTTTTTCAGTGCATTAAATTTTTGCCATACGGATCACACACATATATATATGCGCACGCACACACACACACAATGGCCCAGCCTCTCATTTGATTGATCATTTTGTTTGCACTGGATTACAATACAGTTCAAATGTACATAATTTTTAAATTATTGTTTTTCTAATCAGTTGGAAAAATCTGGAATTTTTAAACTCCTAAGCATAATAAGAATAATCCCACTGCACTGAAAAGAACTGCCAATTGCTGTCTAAAAAAATAACATACAACCCTTTTCTTTGTGTTCGATAGCACCAAGGCACACAGCTTAAGAGGAGATTTACAATAAATGCATATTTTCCACTTCTTAATGTCTGTGGTACTTTTAAGTTTGGTTTTAAAATTATTTTCACATTGTATGTTTTCAAGTTTACATAAACCCAGCAAGTATTTGAAATGAATGAATGTTTTACAGAGCAAATATTAAATGTTCATGTAAATATAAGTATGTGTCTTGTGTTTATGTTGACAGAAGCCTTGAGACTTCAGTGTTTTTTTTTTCTTTCTTTCTTTGGAAATCTTGTGGTTTTAATTGTATAACTGGTTTTACAGTAATAAATATTGGACGTGAAGTAAAATAAGGGTGGGGTCAGATGCTTTGAGCACCACACCATTTAAGTTTCATCTAACAGCAGCTAGTCATCATGTTTTGTCATAGTTGTACATGTATTTATACACCTAGATATTGCGGCATGAAAAAAGGTACTACTGTTTTCCCCTCCACATAAATTTATGGTTTTGACAAAAGCTAGTGAGGTAAATGGTACAGTTTTGAGAGAAATATTTTCCTTGAATTTTGAATAGAACTATCTGTTCTACTCTATCATCCCGTTCAGTAATGTTGAGTAGTCATGCATGTTCAAGTGTATGATCATAGACATGCTTTATGGTTCATTAAAAAGCCTCTATTAAAAGAAGCAAGAAATCCACAGCTATACTGTATACTGACCCAAAATTGTTAAATTAAGGACGAAATGCAAAGTGAGGTTATTGGATAGCATGAGCTGTTTAACTTAAACGCCTCTTTACTTTTGGACAACATGTAAATGACCGTGTCCTTGTTAGCTAAATTCACTTTTGTCTTTTACAATTACCCTTGCAACAACATACAACACATGCTACACTTACAACCTCACATATTGTTGTGTGAGACACATATACAAATACATAAATATAAAAAATAAAAATATTGAGTTGTTAGAGTAAGATATGATTTACTAGTTTGACTTCAAAATGTTTGGTGTTTCTAGTTCCACATAAAGAAATATCACCTGAGCTTTCTTTCACACAATATACATTCCCTAAGGCTATAGTAGATGTGAGACCTCCTGCGGACCTTTACACTGCAGATTTGATCGACATTTGAGAGTTAAAGGTGATGTTTCCGCATTGCTAATTTGGTGAGCAGTTATCTGTGCTCTTCTCATTAGCACATGAAAGTTCAGGGTTGTTCTTTAGACTATTTAACATGTTTCGGCTAGTTTACCAAGCTTAAGGCCTAATCACAGTGGTTTCAAATATGTGGAGAACATTCTTGCAAAACACTGAAGGTTGTCATTAGGATGACAAAACTAAGATAAATGAACTTGACGATAATAATAAGTTTTTGTTGATGATGATGATGTAACAGTATGACCTAGAAATGCTTCTACACCATGTTAACACCTTTGTGTTGTAATTGGCATCATTATTTTTCCATTTGTACTTGAGGAAATTAAAACAATGTAACAGACGCAACAAAGGAATGGGTGACAAATCTTATCCACCCTATTATTATACTCCCTAATATGATTTTACCTCTTCGTATTCATATTACTATAACAAAACATAACTGAATTTATTGGGTAAAGTAAAATAAAATGGAAATAAATTTTTTTTTTAAATGGTGTGATGCAGATTGATATTCTAAAGTGTTCTATTCCTCTTATACCGCAGTGATTTGTCAACATCCACTAAACAAATTAGTTCATGTTCTCACGTTATGTCAGCTATTGTCATAGTTGTTCTCTCATCAGCAACCATCTGTCACTCTCTTGAAATTAGTATGACAAAATCACAGCTTGTCATTTTACCAATAAATCCAGAAAGTGCACCGTCATGGAAACTGCAGGAAAACTTAAAGTTTCAGCTTTACCTCTGACTGTTACATAGCACTAACTCTCCTTCCAAAAATGCTAAAAATTTAAACATATTTTTACAGATAATATCGCCATATCAACAGTTAACCCTTTCCTTTTTAGTTCATTTATGTGGAACCATACAAATCCCTGTGTAGGTTGTTACTATAGAAATGATACACTTTTAGAACAAGCGCATTAAAATAAATCTGTAATTTGTCTTACAGCCGGCACTATTGTCAAGGCTGCTGTTGTAGAAAATTAATCGTAAAAATTAAAATTAATAATTGATCAGGATCAAGAATTCAACAGAATATTGTCCCATCAACATTTCTTTCTAATTTACACACGATATTAACGCTTCGAAACAAGACTACATACATAAGTCTATGCAAGACATAGTAGTTTGTTTCTCTATCCTAATATACACATTGGCTCAATTTGAAGTTTGCGATTTGCCTTTCATGCCATTTTTTACTTGAACCACGGTGAAAAATGTCTTGTTGCTGGGCAGAATCTTCAGAGTGGAATAAAAAATGAAATAAAAATAGATGACCTACTTAATGCTGACGAGTGCCAGTTTACTGATCTATTATGCATCCTCCTATCAGTAAGAGCAGCTAATGCTTGTCAAGGCTTTTAAAAATACACGGAGCTACATCCTTTATATTGGGAGTCTGATGATTTCTCCACTCTTTCACCTGAGCAGTATGGAGCGTAGCATTTTCTTCTCAAAATCCTTGCATTCTCTTGGGTGAATATAGGGGGGAAATATAGGCCATCAAACAGAAGTGGAATGTGGAGAGAGCTCAGGGGAGGATGATGGGATAGCTCAAAGGGAATGCGTGGGCTGACTAGTTTGCTTGAAGGAAAGGGGGGAATTATTGATTTATGTATATATTTTAACTTTCTTTTTGCTTCCTCTGTCTCAGGGCCATATGTCACTGGGGTACTCATCAAAGCAAATGGAAAAGAAATCTGCTACAAAGATCTTGACTGCAAATCCAAATCCTATACTTAAACAGAAAGTAATGTGAGATATGATCTATATGTATTTGTGCATAGCATGTGCAAAATAGGCACAGAATAAAGCATTAAATTCAATTGTAATGTCAATATTAATATACAATTTATTGTAAACCATGTGTACAATCTCAGAGAAAAAGTACCTTTCCTTATGTTGTCATATTTTGTGCCCTATTTAAATATTAAGGGATTGTTCCAAGATTAAACACAACGATTTGTAGTTACAGGTAATTATTCAATAATGAAAACATACTTATGAATACTATATTCCATTTCTGCTAATAGATCCTCCTAAATCCTACCTAGTGGACCTTTAATTTGTATCCATCCATCCATCTATCCATCTGTCCATTATCTATACTGCTTATACATTAAGGGTTGCTGTACCTGGAGTCATTCAGCTGACTTTGGGTGAGAGAACGAGAAAAACCCTAGGCAGATGGACAGTTTATCACAGGGCTAATATGTATCTTTCACCTGGAAATGTGGATATAGTGACCCTTATAAAAATATGGTACATAATTGGAGCTTAGTTACATTTTAGTTTAAAGCTTAAGTTTAAAGATATACTACAAACATTTTTGCAGATAAACAAATACTGATGGTACAAAAGGTATACATTTGAGAGTCTCACCCCAGCAACAAGTAAAAGTACAGTTTAATACCTTTTTTCTGAGGGTACATAAACATTGTTGAGTGTACTTTACCAAAGGGGAAAATACTGATTTCACACAATGACAGGATATGAGTAGTAGGAGCAAAATCTTCACAAATCAGCTGCATGCACCAACAAATGATAGCATCGCTCATCACCTAATATTACACAGGAAACCTGCAGGAAGCACTTAGAAATGAATCCTAAAATAAAAGTCTGACGAGTGACTATTGTTCTGAATCAGCAGTGCCATAGAGGAAGTCAGACCACTTCATCCATATCCTACATTAGTGAAGTTTTCCACAGTGTTAGAATACAGATAAAACAGGCAGAGCCATCTGCATACTGTACCTTTGAAAGTGTCTATTTGAACTTGGATGAAAACAACACTGACCACACAGCAGGCTATAGCTATTCCAATCATTAAACACCAAGCAAATCATATTTGATCAGCCAATCAAACATTTGACTATACTATATCACCACTAAAGATTGAAATAACAGTTTAATTTTCACACATTATTAAACTGTCCAGCTACTTAAACTTAGAAATGCACTAATGTTTAATAGATTATTAGTTAGCTTAGCTAAAGTTATCTCTCTAAACTATTTAATGTTAATCATTCGCCAAGCTAAATTAAACTAAGCATTATATTATCTAATTCAGTAGCTAAGGGTGGTGCAGTGGGTAGCAGTGTCGCCTCACAGCAAGAAGGTTCTTGGTTTGAATCTGGTGGCCAACTGGGGCCTTTCTGGGTGGAGTTTGCATGTTCTCCCTGTGAATGGTTGTTTGAGTAGTCAGGTACTGATATTTAAAAAAAAACAAAAGGCAGAAGTGGAGGGACTTGATTACGGAAAGTGACTTGATTATGATTCATTATAAACTTTGGAGAGGTTTGGCATTGGAAGTATAACCTAAAGACCCTGATCTCCAGTAAGACCTATGCAAATGATGTTACTTATAAACAGGAAGCATCATTTAAAACAACTGATGTCATTTTAAACTGGATCCATCTAGACAGTCCTAATATACTGCTAGTCATATTTGTACAGGACTGGTGGCAAAAGACAAGAATCAGAGACAGTTGCAACATGCTTGAGTAAGCACTGAGACAGAAAGAACTAGATGATCTGTTCTGCGTTCCCTGGTGGCTAGTAGTTTGGGGCAGTGTTCTGATCTGCTGTGTGCTGGATAAACACTTCCTCCAGCCAAATCTGTGCTCTGAGGTCATTGGCCTAATGAATGATTCACTTGGGAAGGTCTCCAAGCTTGTTTGTTTTCAGACCAAGCAAGAGCAGAGCAATGCCAGCCACCACTGTGTAGTCTTTTTTAAGAGTCCATTTCTGTATGCAAATGTGTGTGTGTGTGTGTGTGTGCGTGTGTGCGTGTGTGTGTGGGAGAGAGAGAGAGAGGATGAAAAGAAGAGCAAGATACACAAAGCCATGGTACATTTTTTGGTGAAGTGTTTATAACACTTTAAATAGAAAGGTTGCAAGAGAGGGATCTGGGGGTATTAGGTTTGGAATTTCCTGCTCTTTATCATTGTGTGTTCAGGCAAGGTGTAAAGGTTAGCAAATATATATATATATGCGTGTCTGTGTGCTTATTTTTGTATAAAAATTACATACATCTATGTATTATTTTAAGCTCTGATGAACCAGTTTACTGACAATGAAGTCCTTGTGTAAAACTGTAACTATAATTCCATATATTTATTTTACCTGCAAATTTAAAAAAAAACTCTGTTAAAAAAAAAATTAAATCATATGAAAAGCCAATGTGTATGGGTTTCTGATCTGCATCCAGTTATTGTAATACAATTAATAATGTCTATTTTTTACAAATTGTACCTTCAGAGAACAGCAAATGTTTCATGTTGGTGCTGCTTGATTGCCAGGACACAGAGCTAAATTGCTAGGACAAGTTTATAGGATTGATTTATAAAGGGCTGAACATTCCTATAGATCTATACACAGCAACTCAATGGTGGAGGAATCGAAAACGACCTGTCTCAGATACAGCACTGCTGATTAAAACTTACATAAGCCTGCAAACACATGACTAAACCTTGTTTCCATGGGCAAAAATCTGCACAATGTTCTTTTATACCCCTTCTGTCTGAGTGGAGGTGGAACAAGCTTTATCACAGTCTGGGAAACTGCCAAAGTGACTGCAGGACTAAAGGAGATGTTCTCAGGCCTGATTAAGGTACTGACATATGAATACATTTTCTTCCCTTTCGCATTTACTATAATGAATGACGAGGGTCAAGGTTCAGCAATGTGATAAAAAAAAAAAATAGATCAACTTTTAGAAATAGCATGAGTCGTGACTAGGGCTGTTATGGCTTGAAATTCTTATGTTGCTTGATCACATTTATGAAGGCTTCACCTGTGCTAGGAAGTCCATAATTTGCCTAAAACCCCTAAAGTGTAACTTCTCTGATAAGTCCTTTTAAAACATCATCAATGTTTTATTTTCCTGAATTTTAAAATCAGTTTTGGCAGGAAATGATAGAAAAGAGAGCTTCCTTTATAGCCCTTATACACTGAGGAAAACGCATTAAAGTTTTTTTTTCCACAGCATATAATGGAAGGTTTACCAACGTCAATTCAAACTGATATGATGGACTTGTACATGACACACCAATAATAATAACATTTCCACACTTCCTGTACAAAACAAGCCTAATTTGAATAGGAAAGGTTTTTAGAAAAGCTTTCCCATAGGGCAGCACGGTGGTGCAGTGGTCGGCACTGTTGGCACTGTCAGCTCACAGTAATAAGGTTCTGGGTTTGAACCTGGAGGCCAACTGGGACCTTTCTGTGTATAGTTTCTATGGTCTCCATGTGCCTGTGTGGGTTTCCTCCGACAGCTCAAAGACATGCACTCTAAATTGCTCATGGGTTTGAATGTTTGCTTATCTTTGTGTTAGCAGTGTGATAGATTGGCGACCTGCCCATGGTATACCCTGCCTCATACCTGAAGTCAGCTGGGATTGACTCCAGCTTCCCCTTGACCCTGATGGAAAAGCAGTATAGATAAAGATTGAATGAAAGGAATTTTCCGTAAAAATGTTTACATAGTCAGTAGGCTATTCATCACGTTATCCTTATAAGTTGAAAGAGGGAGTGGCTGTGATGAAAAGCAGTGCTGAGAAAACAACAAACAAACAAAAAAAAGGCAGGAAATGCATTTTAATAAGTATTATGAAAATGGTGCGGTATTCATCCTATAGTACACCTTGACAAACCATGATACCATTACAACCCTAATTATGACATTGTTAAAGGAACTGCTGAGCTTCCTAAAGCATGATTAGTGGAAACCGGGTATGAATAGTGGGTTTTGTATCTAGCTGAAATGAATCTCTAATAAATCTAATTGAGCCATGTCACCCATCTGAGAACAGTTTCTGGCATTGTTACGTTTATTGAAATCATGCTTCTGTGTTTTACAGAATGTCACACATTTACTTCACCAACAAGCAGAAACTAGCCCTCATTTTCAAGTACATCAGTGTATTTCCTGGAGAACATCCAACCCATCTATCTACAAGATTAATTTGTCCAAGATATGGACCAAACTTTGCTCATTCTCAGTTAAATGGTTTGTTTTGCAATCTGAAGAGAATATCTGGAAGATGGATGAACAGTGTGAAAGGTATTTTTGTCATAAAAATACATGAGGTCAGACTTTAGTGCAGTTAATCAAGAAGGGTAGACACTGTTATATGAGTAATGTTGATAGAGCTAGTCTAATCTGGTTTGGTGAAATTGCAACACAGCCACTTATCCACTTAGCTGAGGTCAGAACAAATGAACAAAAGTATGTGGACATCTGAGCATCACATCCATATGTGGGTTTTCGCTAAACTGTTGCAACAAAGTCGGAAGCACAGATTTGTTTATCTTTATAAGGTGCAACATTAAGAATTCTCGTAACTGGAAAAAATGGGTCTAAACCTGTTCCAGCATATCCCTGTGCACAAAGCGAGGTTTATGAAGACATGGTTTCCAAGGTTTGTGTGGAAGAACTTGAGTGGACTGCACAGAACCTTGACCTCAAGGGTTCAAGTTCCTTAACAGTTCAACCCCACTGAGCACCTTTGGGATGAAAGGGAATGCTGACTGTGTGCCAGGTCTTCTTCTATGACATCAGTGCTCGAATTGACTAAAGCTCTTGTGGCAGAATGGTCAAAAATCCCCACAGCCAGGCTCCATAATGTAACGGAGAGCCTTCCAAGAGTGGAGATTATTATAACAGCAAAGGGAAGAATAAATCTGGAATGGCTTATTGAACAAGCACATATGGGTGTGATGGTCACATATCCATAAACGTTTAACAATACAATGTACAGTATATATAACACATTTTAATTACAAACATATTTAACTCTAATAATTAAGTTTCAAACAACTTGACTTTAGGATTGTTGATTAACACTGATGTGGCATCTGATCCAAGATCTTTGCCAAAAGATCATGTTGGATAAAGAGCCAGTTTAACAAAAGCAGCAGCAAATGTAGTTATGCTTTTTATACTTGGAAAAAATGTCAAAATTTTACTACGTGAAATTTTACCACGCCGCACATATTTCATCTCAATAATCATAAACATGTTTGAACTTCGTTCCTCAGACACAGCAGTGAGTCTACACTGGCCTACGGGCCTGGCCTACATTTTTCGCATTACTCATGGATGAGCTTGCTCCCATGATTCACAGCTTATTTGTCACACACCAGTTCAGATCCATTCACATCTCATCCGCTGCTTCACCAGAATACAAAAAAACTCATTACAAAACACCCAGTGAGCTTTTGAGGCCAGTCCTTTGCTTTTGTTCAGTGGTTTCAATGCGATTCCAGTGTCTGTTTTGCCAAGACAATGTCTCATTCATCAAATTCATCTTATGTTATACAGCTTAGCCTCTTTTGCATACATAAGAAATGTAAAGTGTGGAATGCTAATCTGAAGTTGCGAGAGGTTCCGTGTCAGCTGAACGAGTGTACTGTCAAAAGAACGAGGCTAGTAAATGACATTAGTCATAGAGTACATTAGCTCTATCATCACACAAATTGGCTATATTTATTAGATTTACCACATTACTGTTGTGTGAATGCACCGTTTCCAATGTTCCATTGGTTAATCTAGTCTTATCAATGCAATCATCAGTTTGGGATTTGAAATGTTGTAGTGCAGTATTAAAATGATGGGAAGTGTTATTCCTGTCAGTTCTGTCTTTCATGCTTTTGTTAAGTGCACTGACCTACATCTGTCTGTCTTTAATTATCTCTGCTAGTTTTAGAATCCAGGGCTATTAAAGTGAACTGAACAAAAGAGTGTGGCACAATTGTCTCAATGTGTGTATGTGTGTGTGTGACAATGAGTCATGCCGAGATTCTGTGTGTTTGTGTTGTCTGGTATATAAAGAGGAACACTCCCTGTAGCATGTATTGAGAGTGTGTGTTTATGTCCTTTCATCAGTATGCATTATATATTGCTTAAAAGAGACTCGTATCAAACATATTGCTATGACTGGATTTGCAATGCAGAGAATTGTGTTATAATTCCTTATACATGTTGATATATTCACTTGGTGATATGAAGAAACCTTCATTTCCATTTTTTACATTTACTCATTTTTTACATTTTACACATTTACAGTTTTACATGTACTCATTTGGCAGATTTTTTTTCCCAAAGCAACTTACCTATGGCACTCATGGTAACAGAACACAAATTTTATACAATTGTGCTTGAAAGTTTGTAAACCCTTTAGAATTTTCTATATTTCTGCATAAATATGACCTAAAACATCATCCATTTTCCATTTTCACACAACTCTTGAAAGTAGATAAAGAGAACCCAGTCAAACAAATTTGTATACATTAAACCATATTGCTACCACGGTTTTACTATGGTGCTTTATTGTGACTGAGTTTCTTACATGTAACTGTAACCCTGCCACAGTTTTAATATGGAATTATATATTAATAATGTTATATTTTATGATATTGGTTTACTGTGATATGTATGTTTATTGTTACTTTTTTACTATTACCTGCAAAAATAACACATACTCAGAAACCATGGTTGATTTCGTAGCAGAAATCACATTTTGTAGTTGATTTCAAGATCTTTACATTTGAGATATGAAAATGCATGTGGTTTTTGCCCATCTTTAAGAAGTATTAATGCCTTTGTCGATTAGCAACTTCATCCCATACTTGATGTCTTATTTAATGGTTGTTTATTTAACATTTATGGAAGGAGTCTCCAGTGTCAGTATGTTTTCCACCACAGGAAACCTTTCATGACAGGGGGTTTTGTGATTTCTCAGTAAAAAAACAAGAGGCCGTCGAGGAAATGACTGTTTAAAGCTGCTATAACATAAGTAATAATAGGAATGAACTTGTTCCATGGAGATTTCATAGTAATAAATACAAATATAAACAGTTAAAAGTACAACACGTCATTCTTTAATAAATTATTTATTGTAAATCATCATCAAATTGTTGTGGTGCACAAGGAATAAAACACCTTGTGTTTTATTGGAAAATTATAAACTTTGTAGGAGTAACAGTATAACCACATCATTATTGATTATTTTCCCCATCATACTTTATTCCTCACATATAGCACTCACCTATACTTGACAATGTGTTCACTGCTGTTTACTTCTTCTGACACCAGCTACAAGGTAAACTTTCATAAAATGTCTGATTAATATCTCAGCATAAATCATACACTCTGCTAATGCAAGTAGCAGCTGAAAGACTAACTTGCCACAGTTGGTTTAGGTGTGATGTTTGTGTGTGAACTCATATTTCATGTTTCATTAGTGGCACTGCCTTTCTGTGTGCTACATCCTAAAGAAAGCATTAACCACGCTCTTTGCTCTTATTCATCATTTCCGTATATTTTTCAGGAGTCTATGTCCCACATGTCTTCCATTGTTTGGTGAACTGCACAGCAGGAATCAGGCTGTGGTGCTGGCAGCATGTACACTGTGTATTTTCCCCTGTAGGTGCCTTGTTAGTTCCTGTACCTGCCCAGTCTAAGTACATTATGTTCACCATTCCATGCCAGTAATTGTAAATTTGTCATCACATGCAAAGTGGAAGTGCGTTTACACAAAGTGCAATTGGTAGTAACTGTTTATATGTATACGGCAATGTCATATTATATGTTAAATGTCAGACTCAGACAATGAAGGAGAAGTAACATGATAACCTTCATCAGCTATTGGGGAAATTATTATTTTATTTTTCAAAAAAAACAATAAGTATTAAAAGAGTCCACACACAACAAAATATACTACTAATATATAAAAGCATTAAAACAGACACCTAAATGGTCTACAGCCATTAAGAGTAAACTAAACTTGTGTGTGTGTCTGTGTATGTGTGTGTGTGTGTGTGTATGTGTGTGTGTGTGTATGTGTGTGTGTGTGTGTGAAGTGCTTCTCTGGTGACTCCTGTGGTGTCATGTTTCAAGCCCAAAAGAGCATGACATCCCATTGTGGTGTGTAGAGAGTCACGCAGGCGTCTCTGTTGTAAAATGATAAGGGGTGAATCTGAACCCCCGTCACACTCACTTACTGTACATACGCAGCACAAAGTCCAATCACACACACACACACACACACACACACACACACACACACACACACACACACACACACACACACACACACAC
>JAQQZR010000005.1:7071315-7081763 GCA_030068235.1 Notoglanidium macrostoma
AGTGGCATTTCTTGCCTTCTTAATGCATTTGAGACATACAGTAACTAGTAAATGGTAAAGGATAAAAATACAGTATTTTTTATAACAGCCCTATTGAACAACTGGAGTAATCCTTATTATGTCAACAACCGCTCGACTAAGTAAAGAGAAACAACAGTCCATCATTACTTTAAGACATGAAGAGTCTTTTAAGTAATAAAAATAAAGAAAAAAACATTGAATTAGAAGGTGCGTCCAAACTTTGGACTGGTAGCGTACATTCACCGCCCACTTTATTAAGAACACCTGTACACGTGCACATTCATGCAGTTATCTGAACAGCCAATCATGTAGCAGCAGCACAATGCATAAACTTATACAGATACAGCTGAAGAGCTTCAGGTAATGTTCACATCAAACTTTAGAATAGGGAAAAAATGTGATCTCCGTGACAACCATTGCATGTTGGTTGGTACCAGAAGGGCTGGTTTAAGTATTTCAGAAACTGCTCATCTCTGGGATTTTCAGACACAACAATCTCCATAGATTACACAAAATAAAACAAGAACAACAAAATACTGTGAGCAGAAGGTCTGAAGCACCTTGTTGATGAGAGAGATTAGAGGAGAATGACCAGACTGGTCTGAGCTTAGCTGATGTTTATAGTAAATCAAATAAGCACTCTTTACAACTGTGGTGAGCAGAATAGCATCTCAGAATACACAACACATCAATCCTTAAGGATGGGCTACAATAGCAGAGGACCATATCAGGTTCCACTTCTGTTAACTAAGAACAAATCTTGAGGCTATCACGTGCACAGACTCTCCAAAACTGGATAATTGAAGACCGTGGTGGGCTAGAGAACTTGCCAGTGTGGCTAAATTCTGTAAAAAAAAATCAGGTTTTGATCAAAACTGCTTTACTGCCTACATCAGTGTACTTTGACAAACAAATATATTTCACCAAAATGATGGAGAAAAGATCACATTAAGTAAACAAGAAGCCAACTTAACAAACATGAATAAAAATGTTAATTGCTAGCAAGCTAGCTTTATCTTACACATTTAATGTTTTTTAAATTTTAGAAATATTATGTTTTGATCAAGTCATTATTTACGTGACAAAGTGAAATGGACATAAGCCTACACTCCTGGGCAAAAAAAAGAGGCAAATCCAATATTGCAAAACATTAAGCTTTTAATGGTCTCAACAGCAAATCATTGGTAAGGTAAATTAGCAAGAATTAAACAAATAGATGAAGTAAATTGGTGTGGGAGCTTTTCCCTTGATGTCCTTTAAATGTTGAAGTCTTGTGGGTAAACTTACAGACGGCTTTTTACAGAAAGAAGAGTCCATGTTGTTCCCCTCGATGTTAAAGTCTTCAAACAGAAGATATTTTGGAACATTTTGAACCCCCAGACAAGTTAGTTTAAATTTTATATCATTTAAACATTTCAATCTTTTCATGATTACCAGAAGACTATGTAACTGAACTTCCCTGTTTCCAGCTTTTCCCCCCAAAAGTTTCAGCAACAAGCACTGACGAGCAAAAGAAGGCCGAGGTCTCAGGAGTGCTTTTTTACTTCTTGTTCATTTTCTGCCCAGTGATTTTTGTTGAGATCATTAAAAGCTTAATGTTTTGCAATATTGGGTTTGCCTCTTTTTTTTGCCCAGGTGTGTATTTATTTCTGTTTGTAAACAGTATAAATACCAGCTGTCAAATCATTCCTGATGCACACATGCCATTGCATAAACTATAGACAAAGCAGTGGACAAAATTGTAATATTTGAAATATGAATGTGTGAAATAAAAAAAGGAAATGTAGCCAACAGCACAAAACCTTTTAAACTTTTTTGATAACATTAATTGTAATTAAGACTTACAGTATGCAAAAGAGACACCAATTTCAGTTCAGGAAAGCCTGGAGAATTCAAAACTTTATAGAGTAGACCACAATTTCACCTTGTGAAGGGTTTACAAAGGCTACCACACATTTAGTAATGGCTGGTTATCATCTGGGCATAAACATGTTGTGTAACAGTTCAGGGGAAAGTGAATTCATTCACATTGGCACAATAAGTTCATCTTAAGCTGCAATGTTTCACTTTCCATTACACCCATTAGGTACACTACAAGGTTTTGGTCAAGTCTCAGGGAAAGCTATTTCAACAATAATTTTCTTCTTGGTAACATATTCTTTCAAAGGGTGGCTGATGTGTTTGGACTATTGCTGAAGGGACAGCGTCTGCCATTTCCTTGCAGACTAACACTTCAGAGTTCATAATCATATCAGCTCTGAACTGTAGATTATCCACCTCTGTGTTTTAAAATACCTTTAGTGCCATTTGGTTGGAATTTTTCTCCAGGCTTTCTCTACACAAAGAGATCATCAGATCCATGTAGGTTCAATTTGAACTAATGTAGAAACAAGAAGACAGTTCTTCAAAGGTCTTTTATGTGCATATTATTTGGAAAATTTCACCCTGGCCTTCATGATCTTTAATCTTATGATTACGTTAAGCGCATTACCTGTTTCTAATGGTCTGTGAGCTTATTCGTATCTGCTGTTCCTCTTTGAACTCACTTTAAACGATTCTTGATGCTGTTTCTTACCTTTTTTTATTATTTTCGCAAAATTATCCTGTCCAGTCTCTTTGTGGTCTTCCTGGGTCTGTCTATTCTCAATCTTAAGTCCCTCCTCTTTTGTTTTTCCCTGACCTTTGCTAATCTGATGAATAGAGTTGCCTTGTTTATGCCAACAGACAATGCTAGAGCGGCACATTTCTTTCATTCTTGTATTAAATAAAAAAATTATCTAAACTAAAAACACACATTGCTCAGTGTGAACTTAGTGAACTGAAAAGACTATTATGAACAAAGGCAACAAGAAGTAATGTATAATTTATTGATAATCCTTGAATGTATTATTTAAATACCTTATTATTATTATTATTATTATTATTATTATTAAAAACACCTTTTGAATTAGCATAAAATTTTGCTTGCTTTAAAAAAAGTGCTGAAGTGGAGGATAGTAGATGTGTGTGCCCCCTCAATAAAATGGGTGCATGATGCTCTTGGTAAAGATACTAAATTGATCAGGTAAAACAATCAACATCATCTAAGTTTTAACAAGCTATGATTAAGATCTCACCAAAGAAAGTATGTACAGGTCACTAGCAGGTCACTATACACTACCCTGCTCTTTAGTTGATGTCAAATGCAGGCAGTAAACAAGTGGATCCTGAGTGTGTGTGCTGCTATTTAAAACAAAACTGTTGGGGCATTGGACACTCAGTTCCTCTCTGCTGCAGCAAGTGGAAGAAATGCAGTATAACATCACTTCACATTTGGAGTGGAATAAAATAAAAGGACCTGCCCAGTTATAAACTAATCAAGCTGTTCTTAATCTAATGAATATGTTCTCAGAGGAGTTGGATTGAAGGTTCTAGGGAAACATCCAACCAGCATCACAAACCATGATGAAGTATTCGTGAGGAACATCTGAAAAAACACATTGTTCATATGATGTGAACTATAAAAACAGAGTTTAATTGCTTTTGGGTATTGTTGTTTTCCTTAAAATAAACCTGGTAGTCTGATTTTCTTCTCTGCTTTCCAGTTTGAACATATGCTGTACATTGTAAATAAACTGATGACCAGGAAATGGACCAAGCCAGAAATGAGGCACAATAAGGACTAGTAGAGCAGAAAGCAGAGAGGTGAAAACAGACAGAACTGCAGCAATTAAAAGCATATTTACAAAAGTCAATAGGTGATTCATAAAATATTATACTATAAAATAAAATATATTCTGAATAGCTCAATCCCAATATGGGTGGAACAGTGGTACAGTGGTTAGCACTGTCTGTCGCCTCACAGTAAGAAGCTTCTGGATTTGAATCTGCCAGCTGACTGGGGCCTTTCTATGCGGAGTTTGCATGTTCTCCCTGTGCCTGTGTAGGTTTCCTCCAGGTACTCTGGTTTTCTCCCACAGCTCAAAGACGTAGAGATTAGGTTAACTGGCTACTCTAACTTGCCCATAGGTGTGAAAGTGAGTATGAATGGTTGTTCATTTCTTTCTTTGCCCTGCGATAGATTGGTGACCTGCGCATGGTGTACCCTGCCTTCCGACTGAAGTCAGCTGGGATTGGCTCCAGCTACCCTGTGACCCTGAGAGATAAGCAGTATAGATGTGTGGATGGATGATGGATGGATCCAAAAACATTCTGTGTCTTAACTGTGTCACGTTCATGAATGCTGACAACCATATTTTTTTCCTTAAACACTTTTATCTCCTGAATTCGACTGATGTAGATAGTGTTCCCTGCATTGTTTCAGTATTAACTGTAAGTACTATCCTTTATGGTTCCTATGGCCAGATAATATTTTGCATAATTATGAAAATGGGTGACACGGTGGCGCAGTGGGTAGCGATGAAGCTCCAGGGTGCCCAGTTTGATCCTGTGCTAGGGTTAATGTCTGTGTGGAGTTCCACATCTGCTCCCCATGTTCATGTAGGTTTTCTCTGGTATGCAGGTACGTGAATTGGCTTCTCTTGTAAGCGTGTATATGTGTGTGTCTGTGTGTGTGTGAGTGTGTGTGAGAACGAGAGAAAAAGAGAGAAAGAATGGCACCCTGCTGTGGACTGACTTCATTATGGGGTGGATTCAAGTGAATGAATAATTACGCATATGCTTATTTGAAAATCCTTTTGGCTTTTTTTTTTTTAGATCCAAAATGACTTATGTTATCAACGGAAACAACTTAAAAATTTGATCCCAAAATGAAAAAAACATACCCAGAGGTAAAGTCTTGCCCAAAGGTCAGGAAAAGGGCAATCATTAAAATAAATGGTTAAAGACATCTCTAATGTTTTGCCTACACTGTGTACTTACCCTGTAAAAACAAGAGTCAGTTGAAAATTTACCAGTGTCTCAGGGTTTTTTCAGCCAAAAAAAGGTTAATATAGGTCCAACAAACATGACCCTACTTCCTGTACAGATGTGGCTCCAAACTGAGCTCTGATCTTAAAACTTTGTGTCAAAGCCAACAAAATATGCTTTGTGCATTCAGGCATGTAGTAGTGTTTGAATGCTGCTGTGCCACTCGCTGCAGTGGCTGTGATCATGCAGCTGTTTAAGACCTATAGTCATACCTCAAAAGCACATCTGTAACCACTGGCAGCCAGACTGATCTGGTCAAAACCAGAGACGTAAATCCCACTGCTGGATCTGACAGATCTGAGGGATTGTGGGAAAGCCCTTTTTTTTCTTCTGGGGTGCTGTGAATTAAGTAACATCTGTTTCTGGGTTTGGGCTGATTTTACAGGGAATCAGACACTTTTGGATAATAGATATGCTGCAACTGATGTTTTTTCTGGAAAGTAGCTAGAACTCAATGTAATACATACAGTATGTTTGTATGAGGGAGGGATGATTGAGGGAATTAATACATAAGACGAGCAAAAATATGTCTCTTTACAGATTAAACTTTATATCCTTCAAGAAATAAAAACTAATTTTTAAAAAGATTGTGTGATCTGTGTGATCTCACTGCAAAAGGGAGATTTATTTGGGGCTCTGCGGAATGTATACTCAAGCCTGATATCTACCTAGCAAGCTGGACAAACAGAGAAGCAGATGGAAATCATCCACTGTGCTGGAATGTTCTTGGACAAAACCCCACTTTTAGGTTAATTCTGGCATTCTGCAATAATAACAAGTATATGATTACCAAACGTAATGTTGCAAATGTTTTACTCTATATGCTATTACTACTTTTTTTTTTTTTTTTAACTCTTACCTAATTCATGTTTACATCTGGTTTTAATGTTGCTGTATTTTCTTTTTTACCACGCTTCTATTAACTTCACTTCTTGTTTGTTTGTTTGTTGCCTGGATCAAATCTTGTAATTGATTTATTACCCACTTCCCATTGTCCAGTTAAACTGAAATTTTGCACACAGCCGTAATCTCGATGACAACACATGAATCAATTAACAGATTTACCAATTGTTCACGTGAAAGCGTGGTTTTAAAATTTTATTTTATATATATTTTATTACAATTAGTACTTGACTTACTAGCTTTTACCTTCTGCATTTCAAAAGAAAAATACCACACACACCTTTTCAAATACTACATCATGACATCAAGACTACATCATTATTCTATCATACACTTGTAAAGTCACAAGGTGATTTCTAAGCATCAGACAACTTGAAGTTGATCTAAATTCCTAAAAATGTTACACTTTAACTTAAGTGAGTGTGAGAATGAGACATAACACCCATCACTGTAATCTATCTGTTGTCATTTACACTTTGTATTTATCGAAGCAGTTTGTATTGCAACAGCTAGCTATTAGCATACAGCTAGTTTGTATTTGCACAGTTACCATGCTAGCATCCTTGGTGAAAGTGGCATAAATCTACCATCAGCCAGGTCCCAAATCAACATGTATCTTGTGGCAGATGTCTTTTTGTTTTTTTAAATAATAATAAAAATGTTAAATAATAATAAATAGTTTTTCTACTTATACTTTCATACTTAGTATGATAATCAATACATTTACTGGTTTAGAGTTTAAAACTTCCTTCTTTAACTTGAGTGAAGTTGTACTTCAACTTTTACCACAGGATTTATTTCGATAAGTAGCTGCACTTTTACTTGAGGAAAGAATTTCAGCATGGAGTGCTTTTTCAGTGTTTTTTTTTTTTTCATCCTAACTGGTAAAAAAAAAAAAAAAAAGGTGTCACAACAGTAATCTAGAATAATTACATTAAAATAAAGTTTGGAGAGAAAATCTAAATCATACTATGTGTATGTATGTTCCCTCATTAACATCAGTTTCTCCATATTTAATACCTGCGTCTATTTAACAGATGTGAAAATGTGCTTTAGAAGAAATATGCAAAAAAAAATAAAAACATTCGTGAATCTGTATTTACATAAGAAACAACACATCTTTATCTATTTCTTCTTCTTCTTCTTTTTTTTTTTTAAATAATTTAATGTGATATGGAATTACATCCTAGGAGTCAGGTGCAGAAACATAAAGAAAGAATTCACCAACACTTCTTACAACTCCAATCTCTTTATCCAGACTTACTAATCACTGTAGAAACAGAAACCATATAAAAAGCATTTAATTATTCAAGTTCTCTCACTATCATTACAATACTTTGTCATGTAGCGTTATCATCTCAGCGCAGTTTACTGCTTATTTTATTTTTCGCACATGATAAATGTCCTCTGACCTCTGCAAAACATTCTGGCATTTCCTCCACAAGCTTCATGGTCACAGACTGGCAGTGGGCAATCACATATTTCTTTAAATTAGTCATGAATCATAGTTTACTATTAAAGTGAACATCAGAATAACTTCTGGTACACATCAACAGTGCACAAGGCAGACCATCCATCAAAATTTTCTGATAAACTCAAACCCTTCCCATTTGTTAATATACTAGTTATATAGTCTGCCACACCTCATACCCTTACAATACACTTCCCTAATATTAGTTGCCTAAAATTCCTCTATAATAAAGTCTTTAATCATAACAGTCTGGTAGAACAATTTCCACCTAACCAGCTCAGGAAACATACAGCTTCTAGGTAATTATAGCTGTAGAAATAAACGCACTGGAAGCCTTATAGCGGACTGGCTCTTTTTCAATGGGTCAAATGGTTTAGACTGACATCGTTTAAACAGGACTTACTGTGGGTCATGAAGAGCTATAACGCAGTCTGAAAAAAGCACCTTCCAATACCCTGTTCTCTCTCTACACCTCAAGACAGACAAAAAATACTGCAAACAGGCTGAAGGAATATATACGTACTGTACATTGTGCTCCTACTTCACTGATTAACATTATCTGGATTGCATTGAAAATAATGAGTCAGACTTTAAAAGCAGCTAACGTTTGATCACCACCTTGTGTTTGATTTAAGCAACAGAAAAACAAAAGAGATGCAGAGAATGAAATTCTACAAAGTACAGGTGTTTATTCCGTAATTACACATTCGTATAGATATAAAACTTCACAGCTACATGATTCATGGCCTACACAAATCAAAGACTATAAAATGTTATCTATATGCCATTAAACAACTTATTAATAATTATAATAATACCACTGTTTCTGTTTTCTTTATTCGATTGCCATAATTTCCAACATCAAAACCACCCCATCAATGTACAAATTTACAAAATAAGTGCCATATTGTCAAAATTATTGCATACTGTGAAAGTTTTTTTTAGTAAGGTGCTTTCCTTCATTGAATCTTTACAATATAAAGTAATAACATCATAGAATAGGCATTTACTGACATACTACAATTAGTCAATTTATATTATAAACTGGTTAATGCTTGAAAGTCATTACATGCTAAAACGCTGCTACAGTCATTAATATACTGAAGTTGATTAAAACTGCAAATTAGTGCGTCAGTGCACTGCATGAAAAGGAGGCATGTGAAAAATACACGGCTGACTTCAGCATGATAATCAGCTGTTTGGTTTGATGTTTACGGTTAAGCGGAAACCTCTGATCTGGGGTAAAAAAACAAAATTACAAAATATCAGAGCACCAATATTAGTTTGAAGGCAACAACATGTCAGGTACAATCTCCTGTCCTTGTGATAGTGTCTAAACGGAGATGAAAATGAGCAGAGGTATGTTTGAGTGTCATTATGCTGAAATGTTGCCTGGCTTGACCCTGAACATCAAAGCTAAAAAAGATCCAGGTCCTCACTGGCTGCAGCCTCATTCTGTTGGATATACTTTAGGATGTCATGCTGGTCCATTGCCTGGACCACGGCAGGCTGAGGAGGCGCTCGGACAGCCTGAGCCGCAGAGGAAGGCTTGGGCGGAATTACCGGCTTGGCTTTCACCGCTGGTTTCGGGGCAACAGCTGGCTTTGGTTGCATTGGTTTACTGAATGCTAAAAGTTTGTCCAAATCCTCCTCCACCCTAACAAAAGGAAAACGTGAAAACACAACAGTAATCTTTAAGTAATCTGAGACAGTAGCGATGAATTCTGGCTGTGGATTAAAGAAAAAAAAAGAAACATAATGGGCCCAAATGTGTTAAGATGGATACGAACGGATTTATTCATAAATTGTTCATACAAGTGTTTACACGAGAAATTTGGTATTCATGAAAATCCAGTAAGTTTGGGGGAAAAAAAAAAGTTCTTGAGTGCTAAGGTTTCTCTTTGCTTATTTTTTTGTTAGGTTTACAGTATTTATCCTGAGTGATTTACTGAAGTGCTGTGGAGTCTCTAAAGCACTGGGCAGGCAATAAGAATGCCATCAAGAACATTTGTGTCAAAAGCAAATTGGAACTAATTACTTAATCTGGAAAATGAAGAAGTGCGCCACTGCCCTTAAATTAAGACAATTAAAATGAATCATTCAATTACAACAAAATAAATGTGGCACCGTAGAAACGGAGGACGGGCTGGTCTGTCTGTGCGTAGCTGTGCGTAGCACAAACACTTTAGCTGGCAGAAGATTTAGGACTCATTTATTATTATTATTATTACTATAATGTATTATTAAATACTTTTCATTGACAGAAATCAGTCAATAAAAATAAATACGTTTTAAAAAGTCAAAATAAATTCTGTTTCAGCCTTTGCCCTCATCATTCATCTCAGATCAAAATAACTGGATCATTAGGCTGCCATTCAGCCTTTACACAAATCGTTCATGTCCTGCTCCCGGCCGTTTGTGAACATGAATGTTTATGGAAGTTTTTATTTGTGGGCGTCACTACGTGCAAATGAGCTGTGTCAAGAACGCGCTTTTATGCAAATCAGCACATGCAAGGGAGTACAAGGAGAAGCAGTCTTTCCAAACATTTTGTAAATCCGGTGGAAAAGTATAGTACTGGTTGGCTTAGGCAAGCATTTACACACAACTTTATTAAAATACTGATAAACGAGGCCCAATACTGGTGAACTAAATAGCTGAGTTAATCTATGGTCCAAATATAATGCATGCAACTGAATATTCATATATTTCATATAATAAAATGTACAGATTACAAAATTACAGCCATTTCAGCAAAGACGTACTCTAACAGGCACAAATTATTTAGTGAAGAATGTAAAGAACATGCCTACAAATGAACACATGGTGACAGCTGGTTGTGATATTACATGGGAGGGATGAAGTCAAATATCCATGTCTTTTAATTCTGAAAAATTATTTGACAATGACCGTTGAGAAATCATTCCTCATCGATGACAAAATAAGGATGATATGAGGCAAACTATTGCACACATTTAGAAAGCAAATAGGTCACTAAGATTTGTTTTTTTTCCCGTCCGTAACGCTCTAATGGGTTCATTTTGGTTCAAACACCAAACACCAAACAACATCCATTATCTATACCGCTTTATCCATCTGGGTCGTGGGGAAGCTGGAGCCAATCCCAGCATGTTCGGGTGAGAGG
>JAQQZR010000005.1:7084663-7095211 GCA_030068235.1 Notoglanidium macrostoma
AAAGGCACCCTGGGTGACCCTGGGATCGAACCCAGGACCTTCTTGCTGTGAGGCGACAGTGCTAACCACTGCACCACTGTGCCACCCAGCTGTAGCTTTGTTATAAAAAAAATTATTCCTATGTACAAAAGACCAATATCAGCACAAATGTAACAAAAACAAAATTTTGGAGTAATATACTTTTCTGAGTCAACACTGTCACGCTTTTCCCTGACTACAGGACAAAAAGAGTTCAAGACCTGACAGAAGAGACACAAGAACTCACCTAAAGAGATCATCCACATCTTCATCTAGTTTAGTGGTGGCAGAGGCTTCAGTCTTCTGGGTGGCATCAGGGAGCAGCAACGAGTCTCCAAGTGAGACAGTTCCACCTAAATCTGGGTCCTCAAACAATTTCACATCACCTGTTGGTACGGGGAAATCAAGATGATATCCATTACAATAAAATAAATCAATCTTAACAATCAACCTTGCATAGGTTTTTTTTTTCAGTCTTAGTATACTTTCACAGTTGAAGAAATGCAGAAAGTGGCTCCTGCCATGTGCAAAAAGAATGCTCTTACCAGTCCTAGGCATTATTATTTACGTCACTAGTGAAGATTGCTATTTAAATTAGAATCATCATTAACTAATCTCTGGTGATGAGGAGGTGGTTTGCCCTCAGTGTGGTTGTAGAGGCAGAACATGAAGTGTGACTTGACTGTATGCAGCTGCAGCTAAAGTGGGTCATCACATTGAGTACTGGTAAATGTCTTAAAAGAGCCCTAGGTTATTTTTAGTTATACTGCAATGTGGGAATATTAGCAGTGACGTATTGTTAATTGAATCTCCTTATATTTGCTCACTAATAAAAGTGGCACTCGTTTGCCCTGCATCTTGTGTGACCTGATTCTTTGGAATGAAAAAAAAAAACAAAAAAAAAAACTCTTCATGTCACTCTGCACTTTTTAAAAGTTTCCCCTTAGGATGACATTGCATTTTGTATACATGTTAATTCATACATTTGTGGTGTAAAACAATCCAAAAGCCAGACTCACTGCTCTTTAAAGCAGGCTGAAAAAGCTCCTTGTCTGGATCATCTTCCTCATCAAACAGAGAGAGTTTGGGTTTAGCTGCAGGTTTTGGTTTTGGTGTTGGCTTGGCAGGCTTAGGCTTCTTAGACCTATAAGCACAAAGTACCTTAGTAGATTAGGTAGAGGATGAGAGTATTGTTGTGTTATTTTTCTAATATTTTACTATAATGGAATTTCAATATCACTGACAGGTTACATGATTTAATATTTTACAGACATGGACACAATACTGCACAACAGATTTCTTGGAAGTGGGAATAAACAAAAGCGTATTTCTCATTGTCAATTCACACCCAGTGATATATAGTGTATTTATCTTCCCTCTAAACTAGCTGAAGCCTTTTTCTCAGAACATCGATAAACAACACAAATGAATGTTAGGAAGTCACGTATGACTTCATAACATTTCAGTTTCACATACCAGGTCCTTTCTAAAGCCAAATAAAGGCCTATAAAAGCTTGTGATTTAACACAGAAGGGTGCTTTGTTAGGAAGTCTGGGTGGAGGAGGCTGTTTGAAAGGGTCACATCAGACAAACAGTTGCGTAACTTCTTAAAAGAAATTAGAGACACTCCCTAAACACACGAGATATACGAGGTTCATTCCAGTAAGCGTGCTTGTGACTCAGAGTGACGTAGAAAAGGTCAGCCTTATGAATTTGAGATAAAACATCAGCGTGCCATGTTCCCGCTACCGTTTCAGGATGGGTGGTGACCCCGGAGTATTCAAACAGCATTCATCAGCAGTGTTATTTTAAAAGTCTGGACAGTCAACAACTGATTTAAAACATTATCTGCTCACTTTTTCACCCAATTAAATCCAATTGTTTTCCAACGAACCAAATCAACAGTAACTTGACAAATGTGTAACCATTCGATTAAAAATTCAACAGACGACCATTTCCTTTTTTTAATTCACTAAGAAACACAGGTGAGCGACACCATTCAAGGCAGTGCAGGGCAATGATGCAAAGAAACAAACATTTGTTTTATTTTAAGAGAAGTTTTGAGAGGGTGCCTCATCGGGTGCTTGAAAATTCTCAGCTGGGATTTATAAAAAGCATTTCCATAACGAGAGATCAATTTTATTTTCCAAAACATAGCACAAATGAATGACCTTTTATAGTATCTTTATTTGGAACGGTGTTGCAGAGCGTGTACCGCTGGAAGACGTCCAGTAACATCAAACTGACAAATCAGACATAATGAAAGGAGGTTTGTTTACATTATCACCCATTACGGATGAAAATGGTTAAAAAAAAAACAACTAACAAACAAACAAAAAAAAAACCCACTTACTTTAATGAGCCTATGGTTACTAAAGAGATTTCCCACATTAATTAAATAGGCTTCGATGAGAAATTGACCCTGAAACTCAGACATGTTTAAATTACTCTAGAACAAACTACACTGGTATCAACGTTCAGTGCATTGAAGGTGCAGAAGTGTCTCGCGACTGGCCTCATGAGTGCGTGGCATTTTGAAGCAGAACATATCAGGCATTACAGCAACTCTTCAAAATTGTCACTGCCTTTTAAATCAATTTTATTGGATTTTAAACAATTTCAATGATAAAAAAATTAGCACTAAATAATCACAGTACTTCATACAAAACCACACTAATTTAAAAGACCCCTTTTCCCTGAAACCATTTATAAATCTATAAATGATGCAACATGAAGGACCTTGTCACACAGTTGTCATCAAACCAACATTCGATGAGAAAAATCCTTCCAAAGACACCAGAACACCACTAACAGAACAAATCAGCATAGGTCTGACATGTAATCTCATGACTGAAATATGTAGTTCAGCCAACCTCGTCTACTACAAATGTATTTACCTGGACAGACAGATTAATTACGGACCTGTGTGCATGTGCAACAAAGTAACAACCAGTTAACAAGCAATCCTTAAGCACTAAAAGAAACTGAACAGCACTTAAATGTTGCCCATTGCAGAATCACAGAGATCACTAAATGAGGAAAACTCTTAGTTTTCCCTATTTGTGATTGCAGAGGGCACAATAACGTACAATAAACGTACATATGACGTCACTGTAGGAGGAAGTAATACAGCTCTAATGCTGCGGTATGAAAAAAAAACGAATCTAAAAATGGCAAAAAGCTGTACTGATTAACTTTATAAACAAATTCAACAAGAAATCAGAGCTATCTTTTTACAGACCGCTGAAACCAAAAGAAAAGAGAAGCAAATGGAGGTAGTTGTTTTGTGTTTAACCTGACTACCGACTTCACAACTGTTCAGTTATTAATAAAAAGCTTATTAACTTCTTTTAATTTTTGATGAAGTACATATTCCATAATACGCTAATGGCATTTCTGAGCATGTTTTCATTAGTGTTTTATTACCTGCAACTATAAATCATTATGTTTTCCTAAGCTTAGAATAAGCCCTTAATGCCTATATAGGGAGCAGGTCCACTTTCTCAGAGCCACAATGTTGCGCTGTTACAGGAGTCCAGAACGGACCAAACTCTAGAGAGCGCCCTCTGTGCTTCATGTTTTCACAAGTGGCAGCATGAATTATTTAGCATGGAAAAGACAAGGGAGTGTGAATGGAAGTACTTGGAAGTACTCTATAGGCACCTGACAGCCACTGAAAGTTCTAATAAACGCTTTTTTGTAATAAAAGTTTCTTTTAATTTTCTTCGCGCTCTTCTTCCAAAAATAGCATGAGAAAATCGAATCGTGAACCTAATATCACGAATCAAATCTAATCATGAATTACATGCCTAGGTACTGTATGTACACGCATACTGTATATAGGGAACAGGAAGCCTAACGAAAACTTGGTCCTGCGGTAAGATGATTTGAAGACAACACGATTTTTATGTCTATCCGAAGCAGCCAAAGAAATATAAAATTTAGCTAAATATCAGCTACAAAATAACATCAAGGTTAACCATAAAATTAGGACATAGCTTCCTTGTGTTTTTAGTAATGGAACTGCTGCTAATGTTCATTCTTCATATAAAAGCAGCAAATTATACTAATTTGTTTTCATAAGCTACTGATTAATAGGTTATATAAAACTTTTTATGCAGGATTTATAAAAGGCGTTCAAGAGAATTTAATAAACCATGGCAAGTCCTAGTCAAATGCTGTGCTGCCCTCTAGTGGACTTATCTGTGTGCTGCTTGGAGAGTAAACGCCACTTGGTTTGTCATGTGGGATGATGTGAACATTCTACATAGTTATGTTCTTACCTAACACTGCCTAAGGGGTCAAACAATTCCTCTTCATCTTCTTCCGACTCCTCAGGTGCCTTTCCTTCTTTCTCAGGCTTGTTCACTCGCTCAGGCTGAGTGGTAGGTACCTCATCTCTTCCAAAGAAATCCAACCCATCGTCTTCATTATCGTCCTGCGCCACGTCAGGGGTATTGGACGCTTTCACATCATGAAGTGCACCTTTTGCTCCTGTTATATTTAACACAAATGTGATGTTTGGGTTAAATACATAACATACAATGCATCGACATTACCAGGTCTCTCACCTAAGAACTCCATTAGCTCTGGACAAATGGAGAGAGTCGGATGTTTGGAAATAAAGCGGAGAAGCTCATCAAAGGCCACTCGCCGTTCACGGATGTCTGTTTCTCCCACAAAGAGTGCTTTGCGGGGCATGGCAGGCAGATGAACGCTGGGATACTCAGCAATCAAGTTGGAGTAAAACTCATCAATTTCACTGTACTTCTTCGACACCTGAAGTATTAACAACAATCATTTTAATTAGCATAACACCTCTAAGGGGTGCTGCTACAAATTCATGATTCAAAACAGTTTAGCAGTTTAAATCCAAGAGGACACACAATCAGTTTCTTCAAATGCTTCAAGATAGCACAGCCACTGTGGGGTTTTTTCTTTCTTTAATGTGTCACCTTTCTACATGTAACAAACCACAACTGATTTTTATTAGGGACTGCATATGTACACCCACACAGGATCAAAACATGATCCGGGCGGCAGAAAATACTGGACACACCGCTGGCTTTCAAATCAGGTTTAACATCTTATAAGTTTCTCTTTAGTCTCCGAATTCTTACGCTGGATCATGAAATCGGCCACTCACCACAAACTGGACAACATCTCCTGGTTTGTGTTTAGCAGATTTAAAGGGTGCAAGGCAGGTGACCACCACAATCTGGTACTCCACATGGCCTGTCATCATGGGACCCCGCACCTCCTGATACAGTGGAACCTGCAGGTCAATACCTGTAGTCTCATTCTGCAGAGGCCTACGATTAAACAAACAGACAAACAAACAAAATACATGAATTCTTGGGCAAAAAAAGTGCGAAGCAAGAAAAAAAACCCTTTCATTTTAATTTAGCAGACTTGTTTAAATAATTGTGTGTTTGAGGTTGACTTGCAGCTTTTATACATGAACCCGTAGTGAGCGTTATTTTATTCAGTTTTATCCCCTGCTACAGATGATAGTCAGATAGACTGATCTGCAGCTCAAAGAGAACATTGCCCCAGATGTTTTTGCCCTGAACTGTGTATTTGCACAACCATTTCCTGTTCTCTATTTCCTACAAGCAGTGTGTGATTTAAAATCACATTTGAGCATAACTCAAACATTATTTACACAAGACATGTAAACTTAACATGGAATTAGTATGTATAATACTTACTGATACCTTTGTATACTCATTATAATGTCTACGAATATCACTAATCATCTGCTTTACCATTGCATCTACAAATCCATTTATTTGTTGTCTACATATAAACACACTCATATTTATGTTAGATATTTACTGACTTTTCGATATTGGGAGTCTCCAACCAAATTTCACCGTACTCCAATAACGATATTGTATTATATTCTAGATCTGAAAATATATACAGGTACATAGTTAGAATGCTAAAAATAAAATTCAAAATATAAACTGATATATATCTGGTACACTTCGTTGCATTTTCGCAGTCAGCCCAAACCCACATGACTCATGACTAGCCAGCTAATTACTTCATTAAACTGCAGGGGAAAAAAGTTACCTGCTCGTAACAAGTCCTTCTGGCATTACTGAACGGTGCAATGGTACTGGTGAATGTTTCAAATTTATTAAAGAAGCTTCATTATCCTTTCCTTCACTTCGTTTGAACAAGATCTTGCGACTGGAACGTATACAGCCAGTTATTATGCAGACGGTAGAAGTGACTAGCTTGTGGCTAAGTCACGGGACTCGGTTTTTCCTCTTAGTTAGCAAGCAGCTTAGCTAGCAAGCAAACTGTTTATGGATTGACTAGCGAAGCTGTTAATAATAACGCGCAGTAATTCTGTGAAATTAACATTAATTTGTATGTTAGTTCACGGCTCTTTATATTTAAGAAAAAGTTTACTAAAGACATATGGAAAACGTAATTCGTAGTCGGCAGGATTCGAACCTGCGCGGGGAGACCCCAATGGATTTCTAGTCCATCGCCTTAACCACTCGGCCACGACTACAGACGAGAGTTCAGTTCAAACTAAGAGCTTTTCAATAAAGGGAAACAAAACTTTTTCTGTATATGTTGTCATATTCTTAGAGTTCGCGTCCTCCAGAATTCCTTCCTTCATTTTATCAGCCTAGTTTTCTCTGAGGTCCTGACGGTTGTGTGCATTTGAAAGCAAATCCGCATGGTGGTGCGCTAACACTTTAAATGACTATTTCACACAGCCAAGCCCGTGGGAAAAGGGGGTGCGGCGTGTGCTACAGCACCCCCTGGTGGTTGGTAGAGGACCTGCATGTACACAGCTATAAATTAAAGAAATAAATTAAACATTTTCATTAAATTTTTGTTGGTCATGTTCATATCTGAATAATATTTTGATTTCAGTAAGTGGTTAATAGTGAATCTTAGATTTCAATTTAGAATTCTTTTAGATTTTCAATCCAGTTGGAAATTATGTTTGTCAGACACACACTTGTTGCAAACAGGAGTATCATTAACTGTTAGTTTGATGATCCTTTGCCTGTGAATACTAACCATGTCCGTGGTCGATGCTCATCATCAATACAATTTGTTAATCTGGCCTTTATGACAGCCAATGCATAGCTGCTGTTGTATAATGTTTGTGTACTTTGTTCATGCTTGCTATCAGATCGTTTCCTGCTTTGCAAGTACATGACAGTGTCAGTGGTCACTGTTTTATCATCAACATTTATTGTATAAATCTGGCTTTCCTATGAGCCAGCACCCAGCTGATGTTGTATGTGTGTGTAGCCTATATTTCATGTTTATGCTTTTACATGATTAAATATTTCTTTCACAGATAAATATCAAATGTTTCTCAAAGTAAACAACTTATTTTTAGGGGCCATAATCATGTAAGAAAACATGCACAACCAATGTACATTTTCCAGTTTATTTCATTCATAAAGATCTTTTTCATATGTGTGTTCAGGGTGGTATGACCAATGAGTAGCATTGTCAGCATTGCTACAATACACCTGACAGTAGCGCAAGATTTAAAGACGCACTATATAGGACTTAGTGGCATCTAGTGGTGAGGTTGCAGATTGCAACTAACTGAATTCCCCCTCCCTTATCCCTTTCATTCCAAGCGTGTGTTACTTACAGTTACTTATGGTTTCTTTTAATGACTTTCATTACATTGGCAATCATGACATTTCAGTTCCAATTCTATGGACATCACCACAATTGGTCAGTTTTAGATGTCAAACTTTGACATGCAGACAACAGAGCATGGCTGTGGAGATTTGTACCCATTAAGCCATAAGGGCATTAGTGAGGTCAGGTAAGGAGGCCTGGGGTACAGTCGGTGTTCCAGTTCATCCCATAAGTGTTCAGTGGGGTTAAGGTCAAGGATCTGTGCAGGACAATCCATTTCAACACCAGCCTTGGCAAATTTTGGACAAATATATGGAATGCTCAAAAACATAATGCCTCCAACACCCTGTGATATAGGAATAAACATTTCTAGTGAAAGTGTTCTACATTTTTCCTCACTTAAGGTGGCACAGCTACTTCTTTGCTAGTTGACTGGGTCAGACAGACTGTGCATGCAACCTCATAAGAGGAAAAGTCAAAAACAGAGGGAGTGGCCTCAGACTTCACGTCGTTGGTCGTTAGGTCGTCCCTCTCCTCTCCACATGATCCTTGTTTACAAAGTGCTGGATACAAACCCTAGCATCATGGCTAACTAGAGGATTCTCTCATTTCGGTGCACCTAGCAATAAAGAACTGCTTTCTTTCTTTTTAACTCTATAAAATTCATTGCTACATCCAGGGGCAATACAAAAGGGACCCTTGTTGCATCATTGTATAGTTTGGCTTTCCTTATTTCCTATTGAGCCAGTGATTGTTAGTGCTGTCACTAGTTACCTAATGTAAACTAATGTAGGACCTCCAAGCCAACCAACCTCATGATGTCCCATTCTATGCAAGGACAAGATGGAGCTACACTTGTTCGGAAATTATAACTTAGATTACATGTTACTTTAATCCAGTTTCAATGACAGTGTTAAACCTACAGTTGAACCTACAATTATTCAACCACCATTGCAAATTAGGTTTATTTGCAAAATTTTCAAACTTTTAGCTTTTTCCAATAAACAAATCAAACAGTTTAAGTTTACCAAAGCTTGGTTTCAGGAAAAGTCCTGGAAAATAGTGGCTACACTATTACACCTATAGTGGCTGTAATAGTTACCTGACTTGCACCTCTTAGAAAATCTCTGGTGGGATTTGAAGAAGGCGGTTGCAGCACGCAAACCCATGAATATTAGTGAGCTGGAGGCCGTTGCCCGTGAGGAATGAGCTAAGATTCCCTGGGAACACCGCCAGAAGCTGGTGTCTGGCTGGGCCTCACGTTTGCAGCAGGTCCTAACAGCAAAAGGGTGCTCTACTAAGTACTAAAGATGCTTGTCATAAAGGGGTTGAATGATTTTGAAACTGCAGTAGTCATTAAAAGTGGCATTTTGTGTTGTATGTGGAGAAACCACTTGTAATTTTAGTTGTGTTGAGCTATTAAAAATTGTTCTTGTTTGATTTTTTTTTGTTTTTATTGCAAACAGCTGCAAGTTTGTAAAGTTTGCCAATAAACCTAATTTGCCATGGGGGTTGAATAATTTTAGGTGAAACTGTATGAAGATCTTTAGAGTGGGAATCCATCTTGTAAATCAGGTGTGGTGAGAGTAAGGAAACCCAAATACTGTTCAGCACAGTGGGTTCCCAGGATGACCGTCGAGAAAAACTGGTGTAAATTTCAAAAAGTGTTTCTAAACTCCAGAAAATCACTGACTACTTGAAGTGACATTCCTGAGGACTAAATTTAATAATAATAGCATGCTGGATTTTTACTGGAAATGTTGTGATGTCAATTACTCTCAGATAGCAGATGATCATCAGATGGGCAACAGAAAGAGAAGACTGAGAGTGGTTTACACCAGCACCAGCCAACGGCATACAAAGCATATGCTGGTAATATTATATCTAGTGTGCCAGGGCAGCCACTGGATATTTCCAATTCAACCGTTAAACTAACCACCTTCTATTCTTTGATACAGTTGGGATTCCCTCAACGTGAGCTGGCACACTTATATAGCCATGAGGCAGACCATGATCTTCAACACACATCCTCTGCATGAAGCCATCAACACCAACTTTATCTCACTGTTCAGCACATTTCTTAACATCTCTAAACATCCCTCTTGGGCTCACAAAGCTCTTGAGTGTTTTTAAAGGCAGTATAACTAGTTAGGTCCTGTGATGTTGTTGCTGTAAAGTATTTTATAGGCCTGCTTTGATGGAAGTGCATCAAGGGCAACTTTTTATTTGTCTGATTTGGGTATAGCAGAACCATGCTTTTGTTACTGACGAACGGCGAGACATTTGAACTGTGTGTAGCCTAGACAGCATGAGCATACCAACTCTACTGCTGCTTGTTATGATGATTTATTTAGTGTACGGAGGGAGGTGAGGGGTTCTAAGGTTAACAATATGGTTGGCTCTGAACATGGAAACAGGGATCTTAAGATTTTCTTTAGTCAATGTAAAGTACAGATATATCAAGCCAAATAATATGAATGCAGGATTGCTGGCTGTAGGATATGGGTGGGATATACAGATGGGATCTAAAATAAAGAAAAACAGCATGAAGTAATGGAAAGTTAATGGTAATTAATAGGCTTACCATGTTGCTTCAAATATACATACATATACACTCATCATACCCGGCAATATATTGTCTTGAGAATCAATAAAAATGAAAATAGCTAAATATGTAACCTTAGCTATGCCTATTAATGAATGGTAGAAAGAAATTTGAGATTTCCACATCATCCAAATGACCATCCACTGGTTCTTTTTAATTTTCTTTTTAGACAGTGTTGCACTGAACTTGTTTTTGCAGCTTGTTGTGGCTTCAGGGTTTCTTCCGGGTGCTCCGGTTTCCTCCCACAGTCCAAAGACATGCAGATTAGGTCAACTGGCTACTCTAAATTG
>JAQQZR010000005.1:7097754-7112800 GCA_030068235.1 Notoglanidium macrostoma
CAGTACTTTGTATAGCCGAGCTGCAGTCCTAGTAACAGAGCAATGACTTTAAGATCTCCACAGATATTCCAGTTGTATCTGGTATACTGGACGTGTTTCAGCAGCAGTTCCATATTCTCATAATTTTCTTTCATGTGTGCTGCATAGCCAACTGAAGATTTCTCTGAAACGGTACATGATGGGTAAATTTTTATCTGATATTCGTGATCAGCACCCAAGATTCTATAAGAAACACCCAACAGTGTTCAAGAAGCAAAAACTTTGTTGCGCAGTGTAATCTTACTTTAAAAAACCTTAACAAACCTTGATCGAACTCAACAAACATTTACAGACCTCTACAAAGCTATAGGTTTGTACTGTTCTGTACAGGCCTGTAGAGATTTGTATAGGTCTGTAGAGGTCTGTAAAAGTTTGTAGAGGCCTGATAAACATCTACAGACCTCTAAGAACATCTACAAACCTCTTCAGATGACTATAAACCTCTACAAACCTCTAGAGACCACTAGAGATGTCTTTAGATATCACTGACTTCTACAAAGCTAGAGGTTTGTAGTGTTCTGTACAGGCCGTAGAGGTTTGCATTTGTATAAAATTTCTACAAACCTGTACACACCACTACAAACCTCTAGCTTTGTAGCAATTTGTAGTTATTTGTTGAGTTCTGTAGATGTTTGCTGAGGTTTTTAGAGGTCTCTAGAGGTTTGTAAGGGTATATAGATATCTGTAGTGGGGAGGTCTGTGGTAGTTTGTAGAGGGTTGCAGAGGGTTGTAAAGGTCTGGAGAGGTTTGTCAGACCCCTACAAACCTTTACAGATAACTACAGACCATCACAAACCTCTACAAACCTATAAAGATCTATACAAACTTCTACAGAACCTATACAGTGGTCTCTAGAGGTTTGTAAAGGTTTGCAGAGGTCTGGAGATGTTTGTGGAGGTTTGTCATCTCTACAAACTTTTACAGACATCTACAGATCCTTACAAACCTCTACAAACATCTATAGAACTCAACAAATCTCTACAGACCTCCACAAAACTAGAGATTTGTAGTGGTTTGCACATCCTTATAGAGGTTTGTACAAGTCTGCAGACATTTGCAAAGATTTGTAGAGGTCTGACAAAACTTTACAGACCTCATCAAACCATCTGGAAATCTCTACAATTGTCTACAGACCTCTTCAAACCTCTAAAAACCTATACAGACCTCTACAGTGGTCTCTAGAGGTTTGTAGAGGTTTGCAAAGGTTTGTAGCGGTCTGGAAAGGTTTGTAGGGGATTGTAGAGACAAGATCAGTAGTACAGCACATATGATTATTAGAGATTATGAGAGATTAGAGACTTTCCCTCTGCGCTGTTGGCAGAGATGTGAGCCATGGGACATCCAGGATCAGTGGAGTGTATAAGCAGTTTAAGGAACAGTTAAAGTTCACACCCTTTCTGTGTTTACACTGATACTTGTCCTTACAAAAAATAAATAAATAAATAAATAAAAACAACGAAAACCTTAATGCCTAGTTTGGAAGTGTCAGTGAAGCATGGAGGACAGGGACAGCTGAAGTTAGACCAGCTGTAATTACAATACAGCTTTATAAAATGAGTCAGAGTGGCAGTGGATAAACAAACTCTTCTGGTTATACACAAGTATCACTAGTGTACACAAACACATCTGTGTTACTACACATTGAACAATTATGACGTATTTGTAGATTGTGAATTAAAATAAATTAACAGAAAGTGGGACTGTGATTTCGAAGACTTTCCATGGAGCTCACTTACAAACTTACTCACAAGATTAAAAATAGATAAAGGCTGTAAAACAAGGGCAATGCAATATGTGAGTTTGAGTTTTATGTACCACTAATGTGTCTCTGTTGAGTCTTTAATGCAGCGGATGTGTATTGAAATCCTGCTTAAAATGGAAGCCTAACTGTTACCTATTATTTATGTTGGGGAAAAGCTTTAGAAACATGAACATGTCCAGTGTGAATCTCGCTTTACATCAGTAGGCACACCGGCAACTACTTAACTCATTTTTGTAAATATTGTATTGTATTGCATACAAGAATATAAAGTCATTTGCTAAATAGTTGATATTCAGTGCAAACAGATACAACTCAGAGTAATATCTAATGAAGGAGTATAATATTTAGCATATTAATGTGGCTGTTCTTTTTACATTGTTTATTTTGTTATTAAAATGACTTACCAACACAGTCCAAATAGAAGCTGTCATAGTAGTAGCCACTGTGACAGTAGCAGGTATACAAGGCATAGATATTTGTGCAATGACCATTTTTTCAAATTTCTGGATTTATATTCTGTAAATTATAAGAGGAAGCTGTCCACATGGGAACTCTGGGCTCAGTAGTTACACAATTAAAGGTTACAGTAATGTTTTAAGACACATTAGACAGGTAAACAGCTACTGAGGGTCAATACTGCACTGTTTCCACTGGTGGATGGGGTAGATGTGGGTTGATAAAATGTGCATAAGAGGCGCTACAGTCAGTAATAGTAAACACACGACATGCATCTACTGTAAGGTGTAAGTAATTAACTGATAATTGATAATATACTGTGTATACAGTTAAAGTGTAACTGCTTTTTAATCTATGGTGTTTTATAGATTGTGTATGTTAGCCTGATCCAGGATTTGGTTTAGCATATTTAGAAGATTTATAATATAAATCACAAAAGAAGCAATGTTATTTTCAGACTTTATTGTCCGGAAACAACTACAGTCAGAGGTAATCAAGTGGAATGAACAAAACAGGATGGACCACAGTTTCCAAAAAAGAGATTATTCCTACAGCCTAACCAACATCATGTATTAAGTTTAAAATTGCCTTCTGAAATACCAAAACTCAAATTTGATGTTAACTTCATTTCAAGACATGTACTGGGAACAGGTGATGGTGGTTGCACAGTGGTCACTTAGACACCACTGAAAATGATAGTGAGTAGATACACATATAACATGCCTCGTCCTTATTATTGAGAAGTGATCATAGGTTTATATGAAGTGATGAAATTGATGCATGCCATATTAAAGGGGAAAAAAGTTATACTGTGGGGGCTGAAGAGTTATTGCAAATCAATACAAATTTATTCTGATCACATTTATTCTATGTTGAAACATTTCTATCCTGATCAGAGACAGATGTTAGACAGTGCTATCTATCACCATCATCAATACACCAATTGAGGGAAGACCTTTTGGGGAAAATTGTGTTAATCTCTCCAACATAATTCCAGAAACTTGTAGAATCTGTGGCTCATTGAAGCTGTTCTGGTGGCTCATTGTGTCTTAACACCTTACTAATGTTATTTCTTTCCACTAATTTGTCACCTCTCTGTGTATTTTTTCAGCAATATTCAGGCTTAGGAATACCATATAATCCAATCTATAATCCAACTAGTAAAATGTTTAATGTGTTGTAGTATACATGTCATATTGCTCAACAGCAGGACAGAATATTTTGTTTAAAAGTGGTTTGCATTGTATTTAATGCAGCTTTAAATCTGTTGAATGTCTAGCCAGCAATAATGGATGCAAGTATTTCAGTTCAAAGTAGACTATATAATTATCAAGCAAATGTGATGCATGTTAAAGTGATGCTGAAAATCTCTGAACAAGGTGTTTGCTGGATTGAAGGCACCACGTAACATTAGTTAAAAGTGCAGTCATTCCATAAAGTAACATTTCATAGTCTGCTCCACAGGGCAGGATACATACACTTTATCTGATACAGTGTAAACCTTTTTTCCACACATAAAAGATAGTGCTACAAAACATTTGTACAGAAATCTATAAATCTACAAGGTTAATCAGATTTTTTTGTACTTTTTTGTACCTTTTTTGGTCAAACAAAATATTGAGTGTACTGAATGAGTTTATTAGAATATATAACAAACCAATTTAAATACATAGTCCTAGATCTGTACAAAAATCCCAAACCCCCTCAATGAAGCCTTGATCCACAAGCCTGAGCTGGAATAACCTCTAATTACAAATTAGGTGTGTAGATTTTAAATAAAGTACATGTAATTACCATTTGGGTAAGATTCAGAATGTTGCGCAAAGCACTTTAAGAATGAAATTCAATCAAAAACCGAGGTCCTTATTTTTTAAAAATCACTCTTTTTGTACGAAACTGAATGGGGTTTGACTGTAACTGTGTTCATGTTTGGGGCTTAGCTGGCTCGGCTTCACTGATGCAGGTTTAGTGTCAGTCTTTTAGAGAAGTGATGGAGGGAAGAGAAAGAGAGAAAGAGACGAGTGCATCAATTTCCCACAGTGTGGGCAGGAGAGGCTTGGTCTTCCGGGATACACTCATGGGGCGTAGAAGAAGCCAAAAAGCCTGGCAAGCAGGTGCATTTGTATGAGCCCTCTGTGTTGGTACACACTCCATTCTTACACAGCTCCACTTTGTCACTGATATCCTCACATTCGTTTATATCTGTAAGAGGTGACAGAGGAGAGACAAGCTGAATGTGAGAGGTGTGAAGATAAAATATTGCTCAGATGAAATGAAACTAGATATAGATGGTAAAAGGCCTATAACATAATTCTGATCTGACATCTGAGGTGTGAACATGCAGTGATATCTACTACGAAACTTAACTGTGGTAATATTCAGTCACTGAGCAACTTTCTCATTATTTCTCACCATGAGACACTGAGATCTAATTTTCAGAAACACTCAAAATGGAGAAGACATGGGATCATGTTCATATGAAAGATGCAATACTCCATAACTTTGTAAGTAGATCTGTTAGCCTTATTTTTTGGAGACGTTATAAAATGTTCATGTTTTTCACATCAGGACCTTAAAACAGTTTATTCAGATTCATAATTGCGGTGTACTTTTAGTATGTGCTCAGCTTCTTGGATAATGAGGTAATTACTATGTTCTGAGTTTCCACTACAAATCAAGAGAACACATTTCAACTGTGCAATATCGACAAACTACACAAGGTGGCTATGAATCAAAGATTTTGGATCAATAGCATGCTGCTTGAGCTTAGACACAGCGCAGAGCACACTGTGATCATTTATTCCCAATACTGATCCACAGGAACTAATGTAAGAGCATTACTGTCAGCACCCCTGATTGGCTGAGCACATGGTGAGAAGCATTCTTGAGAGACATCCAACGTTGTCTATTTCATGGACAAATTCTGGAAAAGTGATTCAGGGTGAGTGCACTGAAATACATGCAACCGCCGGCACATCCTCTTAAAACACTATGGAATTTGGACACAAGTGTTTTTTTAAGATTTGATCCAAGTCTGACTCTTCTCCACTCCCTATTTGTGGCTAGAGGGTATAGAAAATAAACCTTAAAAGCTTTCTAATAGAGGCAGATTTGCCATTGAAGTTAAATGTCATGTTTTCATGCTGTTGCCTGTGCCAAACTCCTAATCCTCCAAACCCTCATAGATTGTTTTAAAAGAATATCATCACCTGCGAGTCAGGTGTGTGGGAACATAGCAGTGCTTCAATGAACTACAAAGCTGATTTCACATAATGTATTAGGTTTGCTTTATTCTTTGGCTCTGTATCAGTGTGCTTATGCAAAACATTAAACCTCCAAGAGTGTTGCTGAAGTGTGATGGGGAAAGATAATCTTTATTTATATAGCACTTTTCAGTTTGAGTCGAGATTGCTTTAAATACAAAAGATCAAACAAAGTAAAATGTTTATATAATCTACAATCATCAATGAAATGACTGTAAAACGTCAGGTGGCCTGGGAAAACTCGCTGCGGCTGAATTCAGTTAGCCAAAACAGATAGAAGTTGTCTTTGGCAACACACCTCTACTTTAAGCAAGCATAAATATATTTCACTTAAACAGCATGAAAATATTTTTAGCATAAATTCCTTTTAATCTTGCCTAGGCTATCTTCCTGCAAAAATCATGTTGTATAAGGAGCAGGTTTGGCAAATGCGGTGGTAAAAACAGTGAATCTACCTAAAGTTAAGCTGAATTTCCTCCCACGGTGAATGTCTCACTTTTTCTTTTTTACTTTACATGTTCCATAGTGAAATGCACATAAGCATTGCTTACCAATACTGAAGCCTTGAGTATCAGGCTGATACTGATACCCATCTGATATTGTTTTCAGTAATTTCTTTTTTAAATAAAGCACTTCATAGATTAAACTGTTTTACACAAAAATTATTTATATTGTATATATAATAAAGTATAATCCATCCATCCATTATCTATACCATTTATCTATCATGGTCCCAGGGAAGCTGGAGCCAATCCCAGCTGACTTCAGGGGCAAGGTGGGATACACCCTAGGCAGATTGCCAATCTATCATAGGCTACCATAGACACAAAAACCCATTTACACCTATTAGTACACTATTACTGTGGGAGGAAACCCACAAAGGCACAGGGAGAGCATGCAAACTCCAGTCAGCCAGCAGGTTCAAACCCAGAAACATCTTGCTGTGAGGAGAAAGTGCTAACCACTGCACTACCATGCTGCCTCCAAAAATACATACCTTTTCCAAATTCATTTCGAATCTTTGCCATTAGTTTTAAGGTCTGATAGCCAATGTCTTCTCCAATATCCGAGCCACCCTTTTTTTGCTGGTATCACCCTGATATCGATATTATATCATCTTTATTTAATATGTAATTTAATTTAGCTTATTACACTGAGAGAGAAATGAGTGTCAGGTCTTACCAATACATGCCATCTTGCTTAAGTTTAGTTCATAGCCATCAAAGCAATCACAAGTGTAGCCCTCTCGCACACGGACACATCGGCCGTTTTCACAACCATTCAAGATGCCACATTCTTCTGCTTGCAGTCCCTCAAATCCTGCACTATGATCTGAAAGAAAAATAGCAGACAGCAAGGAATCACAGACATTTTCACACTGTCAAACTACTTGATTATACATAGTTGACAGGTTATAAATATAATGAATTATGCATGCACAAGTAAGTTTATCCTATGGAAGAATGAAGCTACCCCTATATGGATTAACTCGGTGGGGTGGCTGGCGCTCTTGGGGTCTGGGCACAGGTACTTGTGCTCCCTCTCTAGAGCCATAGTCATGTGAGTGATCAGTAAAGGTGGAACCACTCAAAGGGCCTTCAGGTCCATAGAAGGTCTCACTTCCCAAAACGCCATAGTTATCCCAGTACGGTGGACCATTGGGTCCCTCAGGTGGCGTGTCAGGTCCATATTCAAAGCCTGGTTGCTCCCGTAGGCTGTCTGAGACTCTGCTATGAAGGTTACACAACATAGCAAAATCCTCTGTGTGGAGACACATTACAGGTTTGGTTAGTTGTGTGACTTTTCTTTAGAAAATATGTTCTATAGTGTAGGTTAAACACTTTCCAGAGAGTTCTGTATAGACGGAAATAATTATTAAAACCCACCAGATGATTTTTCAGGGCAGAAGGCACACTGTGACCCCCAAGCAATACCATGGAGACAACAACACTCAGTGTAGGTAGTCATAATACCAAGCTTGGGATTAATGCATGTGGTATCAGGTTTAAGCTCCTGCCAGCAGATGTCTGTGTAAATATAGATCTCACCCAGGAAAGAATCTATAGCCAGAAAGGTATACATGTATAAAATGCTCTATATACTGTATATGTATAAAATGCTATAATGCAGTCTCACCCTCTGTGCTGTTGGTAGAGATGCATCGACGATGTGTGCCATCCAGGATCAGTGGAGGAGTGCAGAAGCAGTTAAAGGAGCCAGGTGTGTTCACACACTCTCCATGTTCACACTGATTCTTGTCCTTACATTCATCATCATCTGAGGCACATGTGCAGAATACATGCTTATTCCAAATTCATAACCAGACATGCTGTGACTGCCTGTCCAATATATAACGCACTACCAGCACAACAGCATGCTTTTTTTATATATAAAAGGCAAGGAGGACTAGGACAGACAAGTTAGAGCAGCTGTAATTACAGCACAGCTTTATAAACGCGTGACATGAGTCAGTGGGGCAGTGGATAAACAGACTCTCCATCTTCTTTTGTTACTCATGGGTATCAATACTCTACAAGCAGTTTTCTATGAAATTACACATTGCACGATCATGACATTTAAAGATTTTAAATGAATGCACTTACATGCTTACTCAAAAGTGCAAAAAGATTATCTAGGTGACATGTAAAACAAGGGTAATTCGATACATTTGATACAAACAGTTCAAGTTTTAGGTGCCTCTAAGGAGTCTCTAAAGCAGTCGATGTGGTCTGAAATGCTTCTTAAAATAAAAGTACTATTTAGTATCTTAACATACAACAAATTAACACATATCTTCTTTTTATGTGGTTTAATTAATTTAATTTATTTGTTTATTTATTTATTTTCAACAACATGACTTACCAACACACTCCATACGGACGTTGTCATAGTAATAGCCACTGTGACAGTAGCAGTTATATGAGGAGTAGACGTTTAAACAGTAACCATTTTTACAAATTTCTGGGCCATACATCTCACACTCATCTGCATCTGTGGACAAAAGTAGTTAACTACTATTGCAAAATGATATATCATTCAAAGCATAATATAAAAATTTCTACAATCTAAGTGATGAAATTTATATACACATGTGATAAAATATAGGGAATATGTGCTTAAGAACATCAGGCAATTCTCCTAGTAAAAAGAGAACAACACTCCCTGTTTATATTCTGTAATTATTAGGGTCTGAATCACAGTGTCCAAATGACAACTCTGAACTTCTCAGATGTTTATAATAGTTAAACCATGTAATAATTAAAGTTTTTTTTTTGTTGACAACCATGTTATGGGTTAATGCCAAATACACACTCAAATCAACACATCCTGTAGTGCATATGTTTTGTGGGGTTTTTTTTTCCAGGTTGAATACATGCCCAAGATCAAAAAGTGATCGGATGCAAGTGATATCAATCGGAATACACTGATCGTGGCCAGACTTCTACTTCAGTCTTTTTTGTCTCAATTTTGTCTTGATTTTGACCTTGACCATGAGTCTCAAACAAGTGATACCTTCAATTAATAAGCTTTGCTTTAGCTTCTTTACTGCAGGTCTGTGAATCCATGCAGAAATGTTGTCTTTGTACATTTACGCCAGTAATGCCACATAACAAGGCGGCACGGTGGTGCGGTGGTTAGCACTGTCGCCTCACAGCCAGGCCACCCAGGGTGCCTTTCTATGTGGAGTTTGCATGTTCTCCACGTGCATGCGTGGGTTTCCTCCGGGTGCTCCGGTTTCCTCCCACAGTTCAAAGACATGCAGATTAGGTCAACTGGCTACTCTAAATTGCCCATAGGTGTGAATGCGAGCGTGTGTGGATGTTTGTCTATGTTGGCCCTGTGGTGGACTGGCGACCTGCTAGGGTGTACCCCGCCTCTCGCCCGAAGATGCTGGGATTGGCTCCAGCTTCCCCACGACCCAGACGGATATAGTGGTATAGGTAATGGATGGATGGATGTCACATAATGCCAGTAATGCAGATGCCCTTATCCAGAGCAACTTACATATTTCTCATTTTATACAAGTAAGCACTTGCTGAAGGGGCCAGCAGTGGCAGCTTAACAGTGCTGGGATTTGAACTCACGACCTTCCAATCACTTGTCCCACATCTTGCCCACTGCACATGCAAATGTCTTTGTCTATAATACAGACTTGATTTGTACAACATTTAGAGTTTTCCACTGGAACCTAAACAAATAGAACTTGATCTCCAATGGCATCAATGGTGATGTGTCTGCTGCCAACAATCTAGCCCTTCTTGTTACCGATTTGTATACCTGAAAATCTCAAACATGGAAAATCTCAAACCTTAAATGGCTAGATTTTGTTGATGTTTTAAACCAAATTTATTTTACTTGGGTAGTTTTATATTTTATTTTATTTTGTATTACCCCTATCATCTTACATAATTGTGCTTCTAATTTTGTATTATTACACTATGTTTTATTTGTTGAAGTTTATGCTTATATTTGTAATGTTTTATTCATATATTCCTTTTCTTTTTCTGTTTGTCTGTATGTCTCTTATTATATTATATTTTATTATTATGATGTAAAGCACTTTGTGCCACCTGGCTTGAAAAATGCTATAGAAATAAAAGTTATTATTGTTATTATTATAGATGGACAGATAGACAGAATAATGGCAAGTCAAGTACACAATACACTCTTTTTCAATAAGTTCAATACAAAGCACTGTAGATGCAAAAGTACCTCTACTGTGGAGTTGACTGAAGCCTTGGACTGAGGTGATGATGGGGAGAATGCCAGGACCATGAGGACACAGCTCAGTATACTCCACTGAGGATATACACATTCAAAATGGCTTCCATAAGACACATTTGCATGTACAAATCAGGCATATGTAAGGGGGCTGGGAGGGTGTACCCTACCTTGTCCGTTTTGTGGGCACGGGTGGGTGTTGCAGTTGTCTCCCCAGCCTGCTCCCACAGTACAGCAGCATTCCTGCTTGGTAACATTACCGGAGAGCACATTTTCACAAAAGTTCACGTCGTTTAGGTTGTAGTAGCAATCCTTCCTCTGTTCATCATCAGAGGCACCATGAGCAGGGAGGTCATGTCTTGTGGAGTCTGATATGATTCCCACATTGAACACATAAAGAACACCAGTCAGAAGACTAGAGGACAGGAGGACACTTTAAAAACACACTATACACTGTTATTCCATGTATGTACTCCTCTCCGTTCTGTAGGTGATCTTTTTCAGCCTTTATGTTTAGTCCCATCCCATACTGTCATCGCAAGTGGCTAGATAATTTTACTCAGGCACAAGTACTAAGTCACTTTTTATAACCTACACGAATAATCTGCATTTAATAATAAGCTGTCGTATTTTTGTACATTTGCACAACTGTCATATTTTTGTACTGTATATTTGCACAATTACTATTGTTTTCTTTTTAAATCTTCATTGTAATATCTTTATTTCTCTTGTTGCACTGAACATGCCAATGACATAAGAATTTCCCTCGGGATGAATAAAGTTCTTATCTTATCTTGTCTTATTAAACTTGGGTTTAAACTAAAATGCTTGAAATATAAAAATGCAGTTGCCCTGCAGCCTTGATGAGCTCAGCTGTGTCACAGGAAACTGGAATCATTGCTCACTCAATGCTGTAATGTTTACTGGATATTTCAAACACAGCCTGAGTGACCTGATCACAGTTCTATGGCATCTGGCCATATTTACACAACAGATTTAATCTAAATCTCCGACAGAGCCAACAATCTGTACCTTTTTTTTAATCGATTGACTGAAATATCAAGACATTTTGAACATTTTGAGTTTTTATATCATATTCTCTATTCCTATCTAGTTGACATTCCAATTTCACACCACAAGATAAAGTTACTCTAAAGCCTTTTCCAAATTGCATGGCTGGTCAGTAATCTGCTTATACTCATGGCTGTTAGCTGTTGAAAAATATTTCCACATATGAAGTGCCAACAGCTCACCCTGAAGCAGAATTAACTTGACTGATACTTGGCTTTAGGCTGTGTCTCTGCTGCATGCACAATATGGAATATCAAATCAAGTCAAAGGACCTGGATGCCCTGGCGCAATTTGTTCTGCGTAACTGAGAGTTATAGGAATATTGAAATTACAAATTGTTTTCACCTGTTGTAGATATCTAGCCATTGGAAACACGTATGCTACGGACAATGTAAAAATGTTTTTTTTATGTTTCTGTACCTGGTAAGATCATGTGGCGGGGTTTGCACTGTATAGTAACAGGGTCAAATTCCTCATCATCAGTGGGGCAGAGGCACAGGAAGCTTCCCTCCACGTTCTCACAATGAGCCTCACCACACAACTCACTACTTTGTTCACATTCATCTGCATCTGCACACACATACACAGAAACACAAATCACAGATTCATAGTTCAATTAGTTAAACCCCCTATTAATGGAGTCATAGATATGAGATAATAAAATATTTTCTACTGCCATACCAATGCAGGCTTTGCCGTCGTGTATATTGACATATCCTTGGTCACAATGACAAGAAAAGGAGCCACTTGTGTTCTCACAGAAACCGTGCTTGCCGCATATCATCTCATCTTCACACTCATTTATATCTAAACAGGAAAATTAGACACAAAGCAAAACAACAAAATTGATTAATACACATTCTTCTATGTATAGCCTAATGACACATGGTCTGCATGTAAATTTTTCTGAAATTTCTCTAAATGCAGAAATAACAGTGCATAGACATAAAATATAAAAAAAAAAAAAAATTGAAAGGCTTGTATTGGTAGATAAACTTCTAAAACCAAAAATCATTTGGTCAATTATGGATAAACATGCTATAGCTAAACCAATCTGTCGGCAATTTTACACCCTTTTTCATCAGACTAATTTTAAGACTGGATAAGTAGGAGAAAACCATGAGCCATAAAGTAGATGAACTATGATGCTCTTATTTTGGTCTCGGATGTTCAGCGGGTGCAGCCGTCCAGTGTGAGTCTGGAAATCTTCACCCTGGAGCATGAACACTCAGGAGAGATGATCACGCAACAGAGCCGGGGGGACAGATTATGTAACTGTTTTGCAACAGTGTAAATTCTTTATCTTTTGCTTTGACCACTTTCCTAATATTTTATAAGAAAAAAAATAGATGGAAACTTAGATTTTGCCTAAATAGATGAAAATTGTTTTCCAAAAAGCAGGTTTTAATAAGTCATCTAAACCAGAGCTGGTTTTCATATCAACTATTACAGGCTTGTTTTGTTCGTGTGGAGATGACGTTCGGCTGGCTTCTACGAACAACATGACGTGATTGCAGAGTAAATGGGAGCCGTACACAGGCTTCATTTGCCGTGTCATGCAGCTTGGTGAACTCCTTTAATGAACATACTATGTGAACAAGCCTGTGACTCGTCATTACATATGAGGTGGCACACTCGTACACTACAGCTAATACGAAACCATAGAGAGTATGCAAACCTATAAGGTGGTTATGTCTTTGCAAAAAACCCACAAATGCCATTTCTGAGGCCTTTACTTTAAAAAATCAGCCTTGGGATAATACTGACCCTATTTCACCCATCACTATATACTCATGCCAGATGACTGGAAATCTTTTACCTTACAACAGATCAAAAAGACCACAAAAGCTGGCAATCAGATCAAGCAGTTGTACAATGTGATTAATACAATCATACATCATAGCCATACTGAATGAACATAGAGGAACCACCTGGTTCTGTGTGTATAGATGAACTCCCACTCTCTGTCTTACTGTCTAACATTGTAAACATTTGATATCATTTTTTGTTTATGAATAATAATTTTGGTGAGTCATTCCAGGATATGAGAGAGTGAGAAGATCATTTGATTATTATTTACTGAGGGAACCCCCCCTCAGTAAAGATTTAAACCTCAGCCATAGCCTAATGAGAGAAAATGTCATGCATTGAAACTTTGTTTAGATATTTCAATCAGAATAAATAGATACAGGTAAAGGATTGAAGCAAATGTTTCCTAAAAAGCACAGGCATTCAGAGACAGTCACGAGAGACAGACTCCTGCTACGCAGCACTAGCCTGTGGTTGAACTGAAGGGACAGGAGCCAAACAGCTGGAAAACAATCAGACACTGAAGTGGTCAGGGAATACTCCACCAAAGCCAAAACTATTCCAGCCTTAATAAGGCAGCAATAAAGAATGAATATGATACTGTGGCGTTCTTGTTATTTTATCTGAAGCTGCACATGCATGTTCAGATTCACTGTGAAAACTCACTAAAACACGCATAAAGTCACATCACAGTGCCATAATAAACCCACAGTCTGCCCTAATCCTCAGCGTGGGTTGAGAGAAACTCTAGCCCATAACCGTGGAAATTTCTTTTATGTCTTTCTGTAATACATTTCCTTTTGTGTTAAAGGCTTAAGTGGACTTTTGAACAGCACTGGTAGTGGTCTGACCAGCTGTGAAACACCAGGACAAGGTAACAGGAGAGTTCACTTGTTACATCATAATTATTTTAGTCTTTTTTTTCTTTTGAGAGATGACAAAAGCAGGACTTCCCTACCTTTAAGCTAGAGAATTGAGCCAAACTATCAGATATCATGTCATGGCACTGAAATAAGTGCCAAAATGACTGGTTACTCGCTGACGTGAGGAATGCATATAGCCAGGGAACAAGGACTCGCTGAGTGCAGGCAAGATTTTCTGTAACGACTCCATGAAATTTGGTGACTGGGAAATTTGGTGGGTTCTTTTTCCATTACCAAATTTATTAAAGAGGGCTGAGCGAGGGCTGGTGTATCTGTTTAAAGCGGAGGAGTTCATGTAATGCAAAAATAGAAATCTTCTTTTACTTGAAGTAAGATGGCTTCCTCCTTAGAGTCTTCGTAGAATTAGACATGGCTTTTATAATCTTTTATTTTACTGATCACCACACACACACACACACACACACACACACACACACACACACACACACAAACACACACACACACACACACACAGATTCATAGTTCAATTAGTTAAACCCCCTATTAATGGAGTCATAGATATGAGATAATGAAATATTTTCTGCTTCCATACCAATGCAGTCTTTGCCCTCGTTTATACTGAAATATCCTTGGTCACAATGACAATAATAGGAGCCTTTCGAGTTCTCACAAGAGCCATGCTTGCTGCAGATCATCCCATCTTCACACTCATCAATATCTAAACAGGAAAATTAGACACAAAGCAAGACAACAAAACTGATTAATATACACTCTTCTATGACACAGGGTCTGCATGTAAATTTTATTGATTCTCTAAATTTCTCTATTCATAGCCATATTATATAAACATTTAAAGGCTTGTAGATAAAAGGTAAAGATAGAGGTAGATAAATTCTAAAACCAAAAATAACATTCATTATGTTAATTATGGATAAACATGCTATAGCTAAACCAATCTGTCAACAATTTTACACCCTTTTTCATCAGACTAATTTTAAGACTGGATAAGTAGGAGAAAACCATGAGCCATAAAGTAGATG
>JAQQZR010000005.1:7112900-7127927 GCA_030068235.1 Notoglanidium macrostoma
CACACATACACACACACACACACACACACACACACACACACACACACACACACACACACACACACACACACACACTGATGTCTTTTGTCAACTATTGTCAAGCACCGCCAAAGATAATCTCTGTCTCCAAACATCTCCACTCTTCCAAATTCTTAAAGAAACAATCAAATTATGTAGCCTGGTCATTATACATAGGTGATGATTTTTTTGTAAGTGGATGAAAAAGTTCAGTGAGTAATTAGAACGTCTGGAAGCCACTCATCCATTGCTTTATTAGGATGATGGAAGCACCTTCCAGGCATTTCCAAGATAAATTGGAAACAAGTGAGCTTTGTCTAGAGGTCTGTGCTGGAGAGCTTGGTTTGGCCTCCACAGCTCAGAACACAAGGTGGCCTATGAGTAAATGCCTGAGCTATTATTTAATGTGGCTTTCACAGGCTGGCCAAGGTGAGAGCTGTTTGCCAATTATGACCTCTCTGACAACCACAAATACCCAGTAGTGATGGAGAGCAATCCAGAATCTAATACTGATGGTTAGATGGAGGTTTTAACGCTCAGTCTTTGCAATATGCACTGTCGAAAATGAGTAATGAGCAGTTACAAAATCCCACCAAAGAAGTGGTATGTGTCTGGGAGGAACACATCCGGAAAGGCTTGGTCATTAATCAAGTTCCAGCTGTCTTGACTCCCAACCTAACACAGCAAATGCACAGGTTTTGGTACAACTTTGAAGTTCTCAGTCTATTAGTTCTTTTTTTTTTTCTAAGGTCATAGTTCAATTTATTCCCTGGTGCGGCCTATATGGATCCTTGCAGAAAATGAGATTTGGCCTTCATTAAAAGTAATGCTTTAGGAGAAACAAGGCCTTGCAATGACACAGTTGGTTCAAAGTTGAGGAAATGTCCGAAAACCGCTAATGTACACGGAGAGACAATCAAGCCTTTGAAGTCAAATGACATGGAAAACAAAGCCAGGTGTTTGAAACACTGGCGAAATGTTATGCGCTTATATTCAAGCAATCAGGCTCATCCTCACACAGAACATCTTTAGAGTAAAATGTTCAGTGCTGGGGATAGATGCATTGTGATGAGATTTTGAGTAATGTGGAATAGTTGTACAGTAATAATTGCCTTAATTCTTCATAATATTAATACGTCATAATATGAGACAAGAACTTGGCCTTCGTTAAAAGCAAAGCTTGAAGAGAAACCAGGCAAAAGCCACAGTACACTTGGTTCAAAGTTGAGGAAATGTCTCAAAACCACTAAGATACACTGAGAGAGGGAATCGAACCATTGAAGTCAAGTCACATGGGAAAAAAGGCCAAGTTTTCAAAACACTGGAAAAATCTTATGCACTTAGATTCAGGCATTCTGGCTCAACATTACACACAGCAGAGAATATTTAGGGTAAAATGTTGAGTGCTCGGGCTAGATGGAGTTCAATGACGCTTGTAATTCTTTGACTAATGTGGAATAAATGCCTTAAAATGTCATAATAGTAACGTGTCATATGCTTTAATACGTGTCATATACTTTAATACATGATATTTGTATATAATAACAACATAAATTACCTTGGAAAGCTACAAAACACTGTCATATGACAAGAAAACATACATGCTCCTTAACTATTCTGGGTGAGTTCTGTGCCACAATGTTGAACCGCTAACCATGTAACCAGTGTAGCTGATGTAATGTTGCTGAATTTGGAGACTCTACAGACCACATGCCCCACAGCCCTGACAGAAAGAACACAAGGTTCTGGCTAAGTCCCATCCTCACACAGAGCAGTACAGAACAAGTGGACTCATATTTCACTGTGTGTGTCTACCCCTACACTTAGTCTCGAGTGCATTATTGGACTCCAGGCGACCATCAGAAAGTCATTTTAAATGACAAAGAGCTGTCTGTTCGTCCTGTGAGATATTTTCTCCCAACCTCGCTCTCTTTTGTGAGAGAAGCAAGGGATGCAGTTTGATACACTTGAGACTTAGCATGTGAGTGTGTGTCAGAGTAGTATTAGCATCATTATGAGAATTGATAAATGAGATTTTGGCATAGAGAATGAAGGATAATAATATATGTTTTTTTAAAGATTGTGAGCCATGATAAATCTATTGGAAAAACACCTCAGTCAAAAAGTACCAATCATGATCAGGATGTATTTCTTTGCAAAACTGTTTCATGACGCAAATTTCCATTAACATGATCGATTTTGTCCTGTCAAGAGCTTAAGCATTACTAAACGGCTGCTATTTACTTAACTGGAGGTGCAGTAACCTACCCATTTTCCAACCATCCATTATCTATACCACTTATCCATTAAGAGTCACTGGGAAACTGAAGCCAATCACAAATGACTTTGAATGAGGCGGGGTACACTATGGGCAGGTCACCAATCTATCACAGAGCTAACACAGACATGAACAACCAGTCACACCCACATTCACACCTATGGGCAATTTAGAGCAGTCAGTTAACCTAATCTGAATGTCTTTGGGTGAAAACTGGAGCACCTGGAGGAAACCCACGCAGGCACGGGGAGAACATTCAAACTCTGCACAGAAATGCCCCTGTCAGCCAACAGACTCAATCCAGAACCTTTTTGCTATGAGGTGACGTAGCACCTTCGTTCCACCCCTCCCTACCTCACCGAATTAGTTGTTGTTAATTTCAACCTTCTAGCTAGCTCTCCCGTTTCACATGACGGCTTGAATGACAGCTGCTTCATCTTTTCAAACTCTTGAACTGTGATAGGATAATAAAAAAAAGAAATAAGATATGTTAAGAAGAGAGTACTAATTGCTTTATTCTGTATATATGCTTTAGCTCTACTGTCTAACTCTAGTGTTTGTGACTAACAGGAAAGAGAATAATACCATCCCAGAAAGCTGAGACAAGGGTAAGTGCAGGGTAGGGAAAGTGAAGAAAACCGGGCACCAAAAGTGAATAAGTTAAAAATAAATAGGAATGCTGCCTTAAAGTATAAAACTTATTTACAGCCGTAATAACGCAACACATTAACTCAATATCAGATAATTACATACCTTAGACCTCTTTTACAATCTCAGTGAATGAATTAGGTTTGAAATTATGTAGCGATGGATGGAAAATAAAATAAGAAAAATAATATCTGCCAATAATGCCACCGAAACAATTGCCAGTTTACTGCACTCACCAAGCATTCAATGAAAAAAAAAATCTTAAGCTGGGAAAATTCCTAAACTCAACTGCTATAAAATTAATAATGATGGCCACATGCATGATTAAACAAGGATTGAAGGATAATTGTTGCATTACTGTATAACTTAGAAGGCTTATTAGTGACGCCAACTATGGAACATACGACATACCGGATCTTTCTCCAAGAGTCAGTAAGGAGAACAAATGAGAACATTTTAATTAAGGACTACATGCGTGCCACTTTTATAATATATGGAGACCATACAAGTACAAAAATACCATAGTAAAACATACTCCTTAGCATATTTATAGCATTTATAGTATCCTCAGAATGATTATGCATCTCCTCTATAGTTGAGTTCCAATACAGTATCACCTACAGTCCGTGGAAATACACTTGTCTAGCAAAGATTACACAAAGATTTACTTAAACTGAAAAATAGTGTTAATATTCCATTAAAAAAAATACAGTTTTTGGGATACCTGACTTGGGATGGAAGAATATTTCAGCGCATATATTCACTGAGGCACACATGCATGTGTACTGGCAGCCACAGATAGGCCCATAAATCACTCTATCCTTTAAATCCCATGCTGGTGACCTGGCATCACTGCATGCATGCAGAAGGACACACACTCAGATGGAGAAAAAAGCACTTAGCCTGATTTATAGCATAATTATAGGCCAATATTTTCAGTGGCCACAGGCCATAAGGGTGTGTATGCCTCTGTGTAGGTTAAATGACATTGCACAAGATTGAGAATATTTGATGCGGCTTGCCATGTGTCAGAAACGTGTTGGGAACATTTTGGCATGCATGAATAGAAAGCAAGAGCTTCATTTTTGTGGAAGCCATCATACTAGATTTAAAGGCTAAAACAGTTGTATATTAGCATAAATATGGACATTTACGTTTTATATCATGGGTATTCAAATAAGGTGAAGGTCCAGGTCCAGGTCCATAGAATTCCTTGCTTACGAAGGTTCCGATACGCAATAATAAGGCAGGGCTCACACTGACCTGCAGCAATACTGGCAAAAACACCAGATTTTCTGTTGTTTGTTATGGTTCTGTAGCAGAATGGTTGACACCACCAGTGTCACCGCTAGTGACGTAGGAGCAGAGTGTTCCTTCATGTTGAACTAGACTTAAACTATTTGAGCATAACACGATGCTCATTAATGTCAATTTAGTGTATCCTATGAACATTTCAAGTATTTTGACCTATCTGAGTGGTAAGATTCTTTTACGGGCCAGGTCTGAAATGGCAAGAAGACCATTTATAACAATGAAAACCATGGAGAGATTGATTATCGGCACCTCAAATCACCCAGAGTTGTATGACATGTCTCATGGACCCAGACTGGATGAGTTTTTACATTCTTTATGCTCCAGTCCCACTAGTCTCTTTTACTAGTATCTATTTTTCCAAGTCTTTTTTTCATGGTTGTACGGGACATGCTTCACATCACTTAGGAATGAAACAGAACATCATTGAGTCATAGAATTATCATGGTCTGCAGATTACGTTATGCTTTGCCGCTGCTGCTGTTTTTTCAGTGTGATCCCCCACTAAGAGACATCAGTTTAAAGTAATTTTTTTTGTACTGGAGCTTCAGGTTAACACTTTTGACTAGTGCCATGAGTCTTGAAGCAGAAAATAAATGCTGCTTCCTTGTCCAAGTGTTGTCAACTTTTTTAAACGTCATGGTGTCACTTTTTTAATCAGACCAGAGAGGGTACATAAAAACGCTATCTTTCTCAGTGTTCTTCAAGTAAATTATTTAGATAAATACATGTAACTGGCAACACGCCACAACAGATGATCTACTACAAAAGCTCAATGGTTCATATTTAAAATAAAAAAATAAACAGAGCTATTATTCTACAGCCATTTTTTCCATTCATTGATTTGTTCTGCTTTAGCAGTTTTTGAGTTCTCAGCTCCACTTGCTAGGTCTAACCAGTTGATGACCTCTGTATTATATTGATATACAATTATTATTCTTGCTCCACATTGGTCTCTCAAAGCTTTTTACAGAAGCCTCTATGATTGTACAGTATGTTTACAGATATTCAGGACACAGTGAATGTTATACTATTCTTATTCATGCAGATGTTTCCAGCAGGGTGTCTGGGATTTTTCATTGAGAAAGTGAGTTGAAATTAGAGTTGCATGTGTAGACAAAGTACGTACAAGGTGAGGCACTCCGCACCTGCTTTCTGCAGGCTGTTGACATTTCGCCATGGTCCATTATGAATAATAAGTGGGTTAGATTTTTGTTCTCTCATCAAACAGCATTCTCTTGTTTCCATCCATCATCATCCTCTAGACGATTTCCTCCGCCTCACATTCTCACTGCTTGTCCTTCCCTCTCCTTTTCTTTCCATGTCATTACTTATCTTGATTATGCAGTGATTTCAGAAATGAAAAAGACTATTGTGAAGTTTGTTCGTCCACTTCAGCATCGTACTTATGTTTGGCATGTCTCCATAGTACCGTTGTTTCAGTAAGTAGGGTGCGGTCTACATACAAACTCGCAGCCTTTGGTAAGAGTTCTGCCCTTAACTTCACCTTAATCTCTCTGCAAGCACTCATTATTTTGGCTTGAACCAAGAAAACTCAACTGGATCTGTTGTACTCAACACGTTTTTGCATGAAATGGGGTCAAGTGTAGCAGATGGAAATTCCTTTGCATACTTCTGTAGTGTTACAACTCAGTCATGAACACACTGACTGCATTTAACATGCTTTTGTGACATGCCTATACTGTCCACACTAAGCACGTCATGTGACGTAACTGAACATTTAATCTGATGTAGCTAAATGTCGAATACACTTTCCAAAAAGTGGAAGGAAAGAGGCCAGAAAGCAACAAAATCCCAGTTGCCCGACAGTTACTTTACATTATAAATTCATAAGGTCTATAGAGGTTATAATGAGCAATGTGTGTGTGTGTTAACTTTATCTTGGCCCTGATTATAACCTGGTTGACAATTGCAGTAGAAGGAGCCTTCCACATTGAGACAATTCCAGATATCCTGAGATATTCACAGACAGACAGTCATTCATATTTGTTTAACACGAACACTGAACACTTACAGCACTGTAAGCAAAAGGAGAACCAAGGAATACTTCATGCATCAAGAATCCAATGCAAACTGATATATGTGCAGGCAAACAGAGACAAACAAACGGTCTTTACACATACAGAGTGATTTGTTATTACGATTTTTTTGTCGGACAATATATTTTTTCAAAGGACTATCCCGAAAATGAGCACTTTCACATCAAACATCAGATAAATGTTTGTGTGCGAAGTGCGACCTTTATTTTTTCACAACAGTCTCGACATTTTGTCCACAAAACGAACGCATTCGACCAATCAGGGCGTAGTTTGTAGACGTCATCACACTGCTGCAGGCATTGCAGAGTCGCTCATTCATTTTGGGTCTCAAAATCTAGCACTGTTTGATAAGGGCAACAAAAATTATAAAGAGAATGACTTTACAGACATTGCCCGGAAAAATAAATAGGAGATGAGCAACAATGGTTGGTATACAGTCCATGGTCCGTAGCCAACTTTCTAGTAAAGGTAGACCGTGAGACATTCAACTCTTGAACCAAGCAGTGAAAGTCCCTGCCTTCTCACCTACTTTACTTTTACACTTACGGCATTTGGCAGACGCCCTTATCCAGAGCGACTTACATAAGTGCTTTAAAGTCTCCATCAGTAAATATATTCTGATACTTCTCAGGATAGGGTGTACCCAATTTTTTCTTTTATTTCCTTTTTGAAAAACAATAAGCCACAGCTCATCACTTATCAACACCATCATCATCCACTGTCATGTTTAATGTGAATATTAATGTTGCAATATTAAATTCCATTTTCCGCATCACTTATTTGCATCGCCTGTATGTGTAAACACCTCTAGACCTGTAAACACCACACAGACACACACAATCACATATGGTTGAACTGAAATGTATGTATTGTGGATGAAGCACCTTTGCAGAAATTGTTTAGTAGCACAAAGCCTGAGGTGCAGACACAGCGGTAGGAGCCAGCTATGTTTATACACAGCCCATCCAGACAGGCTGCCATGTCCTCACATTCATCAATATCTGCAAGATATCACATGATAAATTGAATGAACATAATTTATTACACACCCAATATGAGAATTATTGGCACCCTCTAAAAGAACAAGTGAAAATTATAATACAAGCTAATCTATTTAACTTTACTGTTGCCTTTGACCATCTGTGTTACCCTTGGGAACAAACATGCGGTTGGACACATAAAATCCCTTCATGACTCCAGAAGAAGCCTTTCCTGTGAGTGGCATGTAAAATGCAAGGCATGGATTTGCATTTATTAGTTTGACTGAAACTTTTGCCCAAAGTGACTTCCAATAAAGATAGGATACAACTGAACAGTTTAGGTTTAAGGACCTTCCTAAATAATGCTAGAAGGGCAAATTAGACAGTGCCAAGATTTGAACTCTCAATCTTCTCATCAGTGGTCCAGACCCTTAACTGCTGCAATCAAAATGTTTCATCATGGCATCTTTGGTCTACAAGAAAAAGCCTCCAAACACACTGTAATATATGATGGTTGATCACTGATGCTGTTGAGCTTGTGGTCCAGGAAGTTGTGAAGTGTAAAGATTGAAGGGATCCTTATTTCTGGCTGGCTCAGAGCTTTTAACTAGATAATGCCCAAATGCATATACAAATTAAAACAAAAGGTCCTTCTATAAGGATCTCCGACAATATCAGACATAACAGGAAGAGTGTCAGTTTAATGACGCTTCACATAAAGCGTCATTAAATATTAATTGTATGGGTGCTAATAATTTTGAGACAAGTGTTTCGCAAAAAAATATGCACTATTTAAGAAAACTACATTTACACCACAATTTTGCTCATTGTATATAATACTAATTATATAAGCAATTAATAATTATTAATTATATGCAATCTTCTATAATTATTTTTCTTCATTTTTATGAATGATGCATAATTTTCATAAATTCTGGAGCTGATTCTGTAACAGTACAGCACTAGTGAATCAACAGGAAATGGGCAATGGTGTGTAAAAAGGTTAAAATAACACTGAAACAGTATGTCTGAAAGTCTTGCACAACATTAAACAATTAAAACTTGTCTTAAAAGCTTATTTTATGTCCAAGCTTAGACTATATGCTTACTTATTATACACTTAGCTCGAAAATTTCAGGTGGTTGCTTATGCAGTTCTTAATATATAACATACATACACACAGGTCGCTACCTTCACATGTGCGCCGGTCTGCGGAGACCTTGTAGCCGGATTCACAGGTCATGCAGTAATATGAACCCTCGGAGTTTGTACAAGCAGCCAGTGGGCAAATGTCAGGAGACTGGCATTCATCAATATCTGAAACATAAAGCCATCAAGACTATTAGAGTGGAGGTGAAAAAAAAAGGCCTCAAATTTGGCAATAAAATAAAAAATGAAACCTTGGTGGTCCCCATTCTTTGCTTTCTACTGGATTCACTTCAAGGATTCAAGGATTTATTTAGATACCATCGATACCTCTTCACTTTCCAATCAAAACACAAACTGTTTCCAAGCCATTCACTTTCAGACACAAGCAAAAATGGGCCTGCTGATACGCCGATAAGCCAACAAAACAGACGGCATACCACAGCGAATTAGCTCAAGTCTTTAGTCTGCACATAGCGCCCCTGCATTATTAAACTGCACTGACAGAGTGGCTGATGAGGAGGAGGCGAGAGATAAGGTATGCAGGGTGGAGAGCTCAATCCAAAACGGCAAGCTATTACAGGCACTTCATAATGGCTCTGTCAACAAACGCTTGGGGGACTGGTGCTATATTAGAGCTGGAAATTCTTTTCCCTGGCACTGATCACACGCCTCAGTCTCTCACTCTCTCTCTCTCTCTCTCTCTCTCTCTCACACACACACACACATACACACACATTTGTCTAACTATTCTAGTGAGGACCTTCCATTGACATAATTATTAATGCAGCTAATCAATGCTAAATCTAACCCTAACTGTAACCTCGGTAAACAAAAGAAAACCTTTTGGAGTTGCAGTTTTCAAGTGAACCAAGCAAATCTGCACTCAGCGTCAAAAAAGAACCAACCAAATCTCCACTCAATGTCAAAAAAGGTCAGATTTTCCTAACCTTGTGAAGACATTTGGTTGCAATAGAAAAAAAAAAGCCCACAAACACACGCACATATGAAAAGCAAGAGGCTGGTTCATTTGTCTGTACCTATATCCATCTTATTTTCTCTACTTGCAACACTGTGTTCTGTTTATACAGAACCAAAAAAAATAAAAATAAAAATCACAAATGACATCTACATATACTGTAAAATGGATAGACCAATCATGCTGAAGACCAGACTAAATCCCAAAGGAAGAACACAGGTTGTGAACTGGAAAAACGTGTCAGACGTGTTTATCTACAGACATGATTGATGGATTGATTATTATTATAAATGTGCAAGTTACTCAATCATGCTGAATATGATTCATTAAATTACAACCAATATCTGCAGCTGATCTGCCTGATCATCTAATGGTTTATAGTAAGAAAACGAGCATGCAGTATCTGGGCTGGCAAATCAGCCCATGTGCATGGAATTGCATAGTGTAGCTTAAATAATAAAATTCATAACGTCTAACACACAATTTATAATCATTATAAAATAACTATTATGTGATAGAGATTATTCTTTGTTGTGCAACTGTGTAAACAGAGATTGAATGTAATGGAATATTATTCTAAATCTTTTTCCAAACGCCAACAAAAGCCAAAGGCGTTTATGGAAATCATTCAGCTGAGAGACACATTTCAGTACACATCTGGATAAATGCTACTCTGCAATACAAATATGTAGTCACAGACTAATGTGATAAAGTAATTCAAAGACAATCTGAAGCTTAAAAAAGGGGTAAAAACCTGTTCCTTTCCATGTCATTGATTGGGCCAGTATCCTCAAATGTACCATTTGAACATTTAGTGTGTTTTTTTTACCTAAAAAGATGCATGTGGTACACTCTGAAAGCATACTTTCAACTATTTAACTCATATTATATCCACATTTCCAGATGAAAGATACTGTATATATTGAAGGTACAAAAAGGTAACTTTGAATGTACCGCCCCAGCAGCAGGGAAAATAACAGTTTTAGTACTATTTTTGTCTATGATGCTATTTTTCTCTGAGAGTGATTTTCAGGATCACATTGTTTTTAGCTCAGTTGTAATCTAATTTGAGCTGGATATATGGTTTCACAGTCAGAGTTGGCCATCATTTTCATGGTCAATTTAATTTTTCGGTACATAAATCCCCTGGACCCTGCCAAACAGAACAGCCTCCCAAAACTGAACAGTGATGTGATCCCTGAATATAGCACAAGCGCTGACAAATAATGCATTGTCCACGCTTAGGTCCGGCGATAAAGAATGATAAAAAAAAGGCTAGTATGAATCCATGTGTTAAACTCACATAATTCTATCATAAATCTGCCTTTTGGTGCTTTATTTGGGTGTCAGCATATTCTTAGTGGAACACAGACTACCCATACTTTTATTACATATAAAGACAGTATAGTACTGTATGATTTTTTTTAAGAACTGTACAGTTCTGGGTTTACTTCTTGGTTGGTTTCCCAGCAGTCTGTACAGCAGGATGAAATGTTAATGTGTATGTTATGCAGAATGAGCAATTGACTCTAAGCTGAGCTTCTTCACTGGAGGGGATGTCACAATATACCAATTTAGCTGAAATACTGTAGACAGTTGTTTGGTTAGACGCCATACGGTTTAAAACTGGGATTAAAACTCCTTATCGAAAATGTGAGTATAACTACAAATGCAGTCTTTTTTTAAATCCATTTCCCTCTCGTACCTTTTTCAAATGTGCATATTGGCAGTTGGAGATGCACACTCATTACTAATGGTTATTATTAATAAAGATGGGAACATAATATCATGCATAATAATTCATCAAGGCAATCTTAATTAGAAACCTGTCAAAAATGCCATCAAATTTGAATGGAGTTCAGAAAGGTGTTCAGAAAGAACAAGACAATAATAAAATAAGACAGAATGGAGTACATACAGTATACGTGCCAATCGAAAACATGAACATTCTTCAGGTGAACACTCAAATGCTACATGTAGAATACCACCATGTGTTGTTTCTCTATAAAACAGGAGTCCAGGTAGAACCCCTATACGATTTTTTCAAATACTTAATACACATCATGCAATATTCAATATACTGAATATTGCATTTCACGCATGCAAATTATCACACACCTTCACACAGCTCTCCATCTGCTGAGACGGTGAAACCAGTAGGGCAATTCACGCAGGTGTATGAACCTTCTGAGTTCAGACAGATACCATTCAGGCATGTAGACAAGGAGCGACACTCATCTATATCTGTGAGAAAGAATAATAATTATTTCTGTGTTAAATAATTATTACAAATATTATTTATTAATTATTTATTACAAATCACAAGTATAACAAGATTTAATATAACAATATTTTATTGAAATATGGAAATCACATGGCCATGCACAGAACTTTAAAGGAGGAAATGCTCAAAGTAAAAAAGAGTCACATGGAACACAAGTTTTAAACACCAACTACAGCATAACCTGCTGAACAATAGCAGCACAACATAATAAATCATACCATATTATACGTTCAGACCGTCATATACGTATGTGTCACGTCTGCCGGAATCAACCCCAGACTCTACCTTCCACAAAAACAGCCACCGCGGACTAGAATTCCCACCACTAAACTGCACATTCACGTTCCCAGTCACCTGATTACTGACAATGCATACCTGTTCCCAATTACACACAAACAGATAAATATAGACTCCAAACAGTTCTCGTGAAGTAAACACCCAGTGTGTGCCAACTGACTTTACCAGGCCTTTAACTGTTGTGTTGGTATCTTGGTTGTGACTTTATTTTGTTATCTGGTTATCATGTTTTTGCATTTTGCCCTTTCAAAGTTGCTTACACCCAAGTTGTTGACCTTCTTCCTGTTCTAAGGCTGAACCTGGCTGAATATTGCCTAGCTATAAAAGTCTGATAACATACTACGAAGCAATGACATGAAACACGTTTTCTAGCTAAACACAAACAAAGTATGTATCCAAAGTAACAAACAGTCAAAAATGTCAGTTAGTCAGCTTGGATGAGATTAGACAGCTGCTCTGCTGTCGGTGAAGTGAAGTGTAACACTATAAATACAATGTGATAACATGCAATGCAATCAAGAGTCACCATCTCAACGAGGCTAATCTGAGTACAAAAGTAGGTTTAAGTGTTAAGTGACTGGATTGTGACTCACCCTCACACCTCAGTCTGTCATCAGAGAGAGTGAATCCAACCTCACACTGGCTACAGGTGTAGGAGCCAACAGTGTTAACACACACACCTCGCATACACAGGCTGGGCTCAGCGCATTCGTCCACATCTGTAAGTCAGACATTGCTTTTCATTCACCATATTGTAGTGTTATGGTACTTACAAGTATTTTGACTCAAAGCCAATGGTGACTAATTCAGATCCCTGAAGTAAAGCTGTTACCTGTGGCAATCAATATCTCTAGGTTCAGCCAGTTTGAGTAAAAAGCAGGCTATTAATCCAGTGTAAGGTACATACCCACACAAGCTTTGCCATCAGTGCTGCTTTGGTAACCTGTGTTACAGCTGCACCTGTGTGAGCCCGGAACGTTTACACATGTGCCGTGAGCGCAGACGCCTGCGAGCAGACACTCGTCCACATCTGGAACAGAGACCGTATGGTTGACGACCCTGAACGCTAACCGTGTGTAAGTGTGCATGCCAATGTGTGTGTGTGTGATATATGTACCTTGGCAGTTTTTATTGTCAGGAGTTTTTTGGTATCCATAGTTACATGTACAAGTGAAGGAGCCCTCTGTGTTCACACACCGACCATTAGTACACACAGCTGCCACCTGACACTCATTAATGTCTGAGAAAATAAGCACAAAAAATTAATTGGTAAGAGACAAATATATACATGTTTATGAAGGAAATGGAAAACGGTGAAAAAATATATAATAAAACTTAAAAAAATAACATTACAATAAAACTATTCATCACTTATGGCACAGAAGGAAATGCTTTCTGTAAAATCAGACAGGCCATAAGCTTATTTCTTCCCCAAATTATTCCACAGCACTGCCGAAATTTATTTGATTATTTAATTATTTTCCTATAACCGCACAACCTGTCATGTTTTTATTCCATACATGTCAGGTCCATCTCCTGTATTTCCTATTTGTTTATTTGTTGAACATCTCATCTAATCTTTCCAGACAGCTGAAGGTTTTAAGCAGGATGGGAGAGAGAGTAGTCACAGAGGACCTCTGAGGTGAAAAGACAAAAGCTTCACCCCCAATCCATCTGCCAGCATCCCCTGCAGCTTTGTTTCTGCAATCTCCATGTATTTCTCAGAGTCTTCCTCGATAAGGCTTGGATAAAAGGTTGTGCTGTTTTCCCTATCACACCAGCAAATAGTTTTAACCACCAGCCCGCCAAATTCTGCGTTACAGGCAATTGACTGAGGAAATGGCTGGAGAAAGGGACATTATTTACATATTCCCTGTAGGCAGTAAAAAGAAACTGACTTGTTTTGGTACCATGGAGAGCCAATCAGGCCCAAGAGCTGAGGTGAACCCTGTACAACCTGCTTCTAACTCAACCCTGAATTATCCCTCAAATAAGCCATTTACCAAATACACCAGTGACTGTTTGAACCCACATCCTTCATCCTTCAAGGAAAAGCCCTGATTGCATTTGCTGGAAATACAAGCTTGTTTTATCAAAAGGCAGCACCGAACTTCATTTTAATTAAATATACAAAATATATAATGTGCATGCCTGCAAATAAAATTGTGAATAATTAGAAAATAAACAGTGATACAGTTATGAACCATATTTATACTGTGGTATGTTGAGCTGTTGTCGTGGCAACCAACAATAAAAAAAATGCCAAAAAAGTAACCTGAATTATAGAAGGACTTTGTGTTGCAACAGTCCATGCTTATATGTGGTGTGAGACCTTGTGGAAGTCAGGTAAGGAATTAGTTTGGTAAAAGTGCCAAAAGGAAAAAGGCTCTCTTTGTAGCACAGGTCCACAGTAATCAAATTTAATGAAGTGGCACATCCTGTGAGATTTCCGCTGCCAGAAGCTTGCTGAATATGCTCGATGAAGGTGCACAGTGATTGATTCACGTATTTATTTTGGGATAGCATTCAATCTTTGCCCTGTTCCTGAAGTCCAGTGCACTTCACTGTACGTCTTCTCTACATAGTGATCAGATCATACAGACCTGTGTGTGTGTCAAGGGACGCTGGGAGAACAGCGATGCTACAGTTATCAGTAAGCACTAATGTTAGCATCAGTCAGATATCTCAGATGGGTTGTGTTTACTTAGAATCTAATTAGTAGTGTGTTCACCAACAGTGCTTCATCTCTTTTTTTTAAAGCAGTAAAACTGATTATATTTCATACAACTCCAGTGATTTACAAAGGCATCCTCAATGTTAAGCTCATAAGCATATTCTTTGGACATAAGGATATATATCCTACTACCACTGGATTACACTAATAGGAATACCTATTATTCCAGTGGTAATAGGAGCATTGGGGGCTGTGACTCCCAAACTTGGAGAGTTGCTCCAACAGATTCCAGGCACAACAACTGAGATCTCTGTCCAGAAATGTGCAGTTCTAGGAACAGCTAAGATACTGC
>JAQQZR010000005.1:7128027-7184577 GCA_030068235.1 Notoglanidium macrostoma
ATTACTTTAAGACATGAAGTGTCTTTTAAGTCATAAAAATAAAGAAAAAAACATTGAATTAGAAGGTGCGTCCAAACTTTGGACTGGTAGTGTACATATCTATTAACTCCTGAAACTCCTGAAACGTCGACAAGTCCTTACGTTCCTCCTTCTCAGAACTATACATTTTTCTTTTGATCTCTACCATAGGTCTGTAATTATTGCTGTAGTTGTGGAATAATATGCATTGTTTCACAGCACTGTTGAGTTCATGATTCTGAATGGTCAGAAGGGTTGATTACTTTTCTACTGACAGTAATTCAAATCACAGGTTTATATTAACAACGACTATAGGTAATTGTTTCTACAGTACAAACAGGGACTTTTATGGTGGACGCTTTACATGAAAAGATTAAACGTGCAATCATTCACATGGTGAAATTTATGGCGACGTCAGCACTTTTAAGTGGTAAAAGTACAATTCATTTAATGGGAAAGTCCTCAAAACAGAGAGATTTGTAATTTCTCAGTAATATTACAATCTCCATTTTGTTTTAGCTTCAAGAAAGAAAAAAAGAGGCTGGTAGAGAAAAAACTGTTTTTTAACCTACTAATTAATTTGTCTAATTATTATTCCCCAATATTAATTGTAACTATAAAGGGATAAAATATACCATGTGTCATTGTAAAAATTACCGTAAAAATTGTTAGCATTGCCAAATCGTTGTGCTGTTAGAAGAATAAACCACATGGATCACTTTGTGATGTGCAGTTACAGGAAAATATCCATCTTTAGTGTGGTAACACATTTTGTTGCATGTTATTCCTCCTTGACATAAATATCTGATTAATAACCTGGTACTGAGTTGTAATTAAGCATCAAACAGCAGTGTGCTTATGAAAAGGCCCTACGTGTGTGCGTGAAAACATATATAGTATAACTATTATATAGTGTGAAATATAAGGTATGAAGAATAAATTGAAATTTTAATGTTAGCAATGAAGGCAAATTTAAGTGTGGTCCATTCTCAGAAAAAAAAACCCTCAAACATTGTCACTATGGAAAAACCATCAAGGGTTACCTCTCATTTAGGGTACATAATGAAACTTTAAGCCCAGTGGCTGAACTTCTAAATGTGCACTTTCTCAAGTAAAAGTAAAAGGTGTAATCTAGATTACACCACTGCAGTAATAATGAATGGTATGGTTTAGTGCCTTGTTTCTAAAAGTATAACCACACTTGCCTTCACTACAAGCATTAAAATCCTTGTTTTTTCCCCTCATATTTCTAGTATTACTAACATTCCCTCCAGTGTCCAAACTTTCACTAAAATACCTTAAAAATACTATGTCATTTTCAAGCTCTATCATGTGCTACGCCAAACAGAGACTATTCTCAGGGAGTAATATGCAGTCTGATGACCTCTTGCCCCAGTGGTCTATCTCTGTCCTCCCATCCTCAAACTTCTGAAAATGAGCCTTTCCCCATTGGGATTTGCTGCAGTGTCCAGAGCTGTCCGAAAATAATATTCTGTTTGTTTAAGGCTGTGGCCAAGGCAGAAATATTTTGACTCTCCCAAACTTAAATACTGCAAACAATCTTTTAGAGCAGCAATCGATCCATAAAAATAAGACAAAGTGTTTAAAGAGTGTGGGTGGAACTCGTTGGGTTGAAGTTGGTGGTGAGAGACAGGATAGATATTAGATAAAAATATGTGAGGCACTGGAAAAAAACAGAGGGATGAAAGCTGAGCAAAGGAACTGGATGCGCCTCTGTGAGGAGACGCCCAACATTCAAAAGCAATAAAAACGCCCACGTAATGAGGTTTAGCTGCCACAAATTGCTATAAGCTTTCTTTAATTTGACATTCATTATAACTAACAAGTTGATATAAGGTCATGTGTAGAAACGGCACCGATTTCAAAGGGTTACTGAGTTTAATTAAGATGTCAGTGTTAATTCCTCAACTGGTTTGAGATAAAATAATATTTAGCATTAAATCAGGCATATGAAATCAATCACCTCATGGCAATTCTGAAAAAAAATAGACTGTCAACACTTTAAAGGGGGCACACACTGTCGCCATGCCTCCTTAAGTCATGCGGAACAATGCCAAAACCAAGTCTATGCTTCCAGCCCATGCCAGACTGAGGGAATAATATTATTATTACACAATCATAAAATCAAATACGGAAAACCCAGATGGAGCCTCTTACCCAGACATCTCCCAGCGTCAGGCCTGAATCCAGGGCCACATGCTTGGCACTTGAATGAGCCGCGTGTGTTCACACATTTACCACTGGGGCAGACACCGGGGCTCCTGCACTCATCCACATCTGTAATGCAGAGGGAGAAGGGGAGATTTAATTTCAACATACGCATTCACACAACTCGATTAGATTAGGTGAGCTAATCATCTCTGCCCGAGTTATGCTTAGCTCAGAGAATGATTTAACAAAGAAACAAACAGAAACCATCTAACATAAATACGTAATACGAAGATACACATGCGGTGCAAAAAAATCAACCACAAAAATCACTTACTCACACACATACGATAATACAAACACACCAAAAATGTAAACTACTTATAATCCACCAAATACCTTCTTTTTCCTTTGGCTTAGGGCTGAGAGAAAATACAACCATTGTTTTGTTGTTAGATTACTGGGGAATCCCAGGCAGCAAATACAATTTAGACTTCCATCATATTGCTCAATTTGAAAGTCTGGCAATATGAACATTATTCTATAAACAGTAGATCACAATTTACATACAAACGTCCTCTTATCTTTTCAACATTCCATAATTTCCACTAGGGCTGTCACGATCACGCGGTTCAACTAAATAGCTCAAAAGAGGTATTGATTAAAGGTGACAAACCATGGATGGGGCAAAAGGGGCAAAAGTGTCAGTTATTTGGGAGAATGTCACTTTAAATCTGAAGGAATTTTTCAGAATGTATAGAGCTTTTAACAATAGATACTGTCACAAAGCAGCTTCACAGAAATCCACATGTAGACTGAGATCCCCATTGAGCAAGCCAGAAGCAACAGGGGCAAGGAAAGCCTCCCTGAGATGACACGAGGAAGAAACCTTGATAGGAAACAGACTGAAAAAGGAACTTAGCCTCTTCTGAATGGCAAGAGATAGTGTGATCAATACAGTATACAAGTGTATATGAGTATAGGGAAACAGTAGTAGGTGTGTTCAGTATGAGTGTATTGTAAATAAGAGTCCTGGGATGAGCACAGCACTGTGTTTATGATCACAGCAGCACTTCTTACATCTATAGGATACAGGTGATTTTATTCACTGAAGCAAAGGTGAATCTTGATTATAAACTGGGTTAGGGGAGGCCAAATCTTTATTGTGTCTTAAAACATGCTAGTTGGTGGATTAGCTACACTAAATTGTCCATAGGTCTAAATGTGTGTGATCTGGTGTCCCATCCATGGTGTATTCCAACCTTGATCCCAGACTCCAGATCCACTGTGACCCTGGCCAGGATAAAGTGCTTACGGAAGATGAATGAATACAGGTTTGTGTGATGCACTGGATGCTACAAGGTAAGCCATCATCTGGATAAATGCACTGTCCTGACTAGCTAATGGAATGTCCTTTGACTGGAATTATTTGGCTTTTATATATTGGCTATGAATCCCAACACTTGGCTGTATATCTTCCCCATGCAGCCTGCAGTCATCTTTAAAATAATAATAAAAAAAATCTCCTCTAATGAACCAATAAACACATTCCAGGCAAGTGTGACTACAGGATAAAACTCAGAGCCGCTGCAATGAGTTACTGAGACAGAACTAGGCCACTGGCATACAATCCCGTCTCATAAGTGCACCTCTTAAAACGGTACCATAATTTGTTCTATCGGGAATGTACAACTACAAAAAGTAGACATAGTTAATAATGTTGTGGTTTCTCATTCAAGAACTTATACCAAACTATTTACTCCTTTGTATAGAGCCGCTGTGGTGACATGATGGTCAAGGCGTGGCCACAAATTAATATGTTGAAGCCATGAGATAATATTTTAAGGCCAAATACAAAGTGTCTTATGACCACAAATTATTATGTTGTGTCCATGAGATACCAAAGTCATGGCCACAAATTGTGTAACTTGAGCCCGCAGTTTAATATGTTATGGAATGTCATTCTTAATACATGGCCCCAAGTTAATAATTTTTAGGGGGAACTTATTCACTTTGAGAATTCACTTAAGGTGACGCAGGCTAATGGTATCCAGAATGTTGGTATGCGTCATTCCAAGACTAAAGTATCATTTAATATGATCTTCTCCATGCTTAGGATCCTGCGGCCACGATGGTTTAATTTAATTGATTTCTCTGTGGCTGACTCATTTTAAAATGCAACAGTTGCCATGGGTTAAGTACTCTGTGGCCTCGATATACTAATTCGTGGCCAAGCCTTATTAAAAAATAACCACCATGTCACCTCAGCAGCTCTGAACCTTTGTGAGTGCCAGAGAAATGCCTGAAGCAAGTACAGAATGTGTCTTCTCTGCACTTCATCCGTTGGAGAGAAGACAATGCTGAGTAAAAACTGTGGCACAGTTCAATTTCAGTCATGCCAAGCCAATGCTGCCTGAGTTCTAAATCCAAGATTTAGAAAAATGAAATCCTTGTCTTCAGAGCAAACATGCAAGATCCAGAGCATACAAGCACTCACAGTGCCGAGCAAAGAAAAAGATCACGTATGAATTCACAACAACGGCGAGTTTACTATAGTTCTAACCCCCCAGCACAGAGAGCGTCACTCCTTCCTTACAGTTTACTTGGGTCACATTCCAATGCAAATCCAGCACAAGCTGCAGGATCAACAGGACAACCAAATTATACAAAATTAGCTACTTGTGTTGTTTGGAAAAAAGCCCATTGCCATGAAAGAGAATTCTCCTGGTATGGTAGAAATCCAGTGCATGCTGGTTCCCAACATTTGGTGTTCTTTGCCAAGTCTTTCCTTTGCATCATTCTACACCATTCCTTAATAGTGCAAAGTCTGTGGTGGAGAACATTGTATCAAGTGACTCAAGTGAGTTTAAGCCCCGAACAATTTGATATGTTCACTTGCCGTCCTAAGATCCATGAACGGCTTTGAACTTTGCAGATCCAAACTAATAACAATTTTATCAAATAGTCGAAGAAACATTTTCTGTTATCTTTATTAAATTATAGTTCACTGAAATCCAAAGAGCACACCTGTCCATTTAAAAATGTAAAAGTGTTACACCTCTTACGGAAAAAATAGTTTTGAATAGTTTGCAATGCTAGTAGCTAATAAGCTACAATGCTAGTAGGTTTTTGTTTAAAAAAAAGCCTTTAAAAAAAAAAAAAACCTTTATAAATATTGTAACATCATGTCTGTAGTTGGATGGTTCAATTCAGAGTTTAAGTCTGTACGACTTTATGCATATTCTCTCCCGGGTTCTCTACGTTTTCCTCTCACCTCCCAAAAGCGTGCTGATAGGAGGATTGGTGGCTCGAAAGGCATAAATACAGTATACTTCACTTTCACCACACATTCATGAGTATGTGCAGCAGCTATGTGAGCTGCACTCTTCACATACACAGTTGCGTATCTTACGTACATCTGGATGATTAAATGCAACGTCCACTAGATGGCAAGTCAGAGCCAAAACATCTCTGTCCATCTGGTTTCCAAGTCGAACTATAATATTTAGCAATTGTAGGCACAGCAACTTTAAACAAACTGACTAGCTCCGTCTCTCTTTTTTTTCTGCTGTTGGCATGATTGTTATCATGAGTGCATCCAAAAAAAAAAAAAAAGCCTCGCCACACATTAAATAAAAATTCACTAATCTAGACACTCCAGAAGTTTGGTATTCCTAACAGACATTTCAGTAGGTTGAAGATGTTAAATGCAAATTATGGTCTAGAATAGTAGCTAAGTAGGTGATTTGAGACACAGTGTTTATTCAGTTGCGGATACATTGTCACTTAGTGGTATACTGCTTCCACTATTAACGTTTGTTTTGCACCATGATGGCAGGAATATGCTCAGCGGCCATCTCACGTGCGCGTACTTGACAGGATGTATAAACCGACTTTAAATTGCCCCTAGGTGTGAAGGGATTTGTGAATAACTGGAGTGTTATTTTTAGCTCATAGTGAAGGTTGATGAGAAGTTTGCAAACGCTTAAAAGACTATGGCCATTTAAAATTCTCATAGGTAGAGCCTGTATACAGTTTTCATTTTCCAGTAATGTATTTTGAAATCTTTAAAAGGCCATGCGTGATTTTCTTTTCTCAACTACTACGATAATAAAGTGACAGCCCCAGTTTCAACAGGATATTAGCAACATTAACAAAGTAACAAAATTTCAAAAGCACAAACATTAGTCAGTTTTAGTGTTGATCATCATACCTTCACACTCTCCTCTCTGATTCTTGGTGAAGCCACTTCTGCATTCACACGTAAAGGATCCCTCGGTGTTTATACAGTGGCCACTGGGACATTTGTTAGGCATGGCACACTCATTTATGTCTGAGTTATGAGGAACAAAGAGGAACATGGAGAAAAACATAACCCCTTAAACTCCCAACACACAGGTACGAGTTCAGACTTTACCTTTATCACATTAGTTTCACTAGAGTTACTGAGTAATTTATATCAGTTAATGAATAATTTGCTTTAAGATGCGTAACCAAAAAAATCAACAAATAGCAAATAATAAATAAATAATAGGTTCTGCAAATATTCCCAAGAAATTCACCACCCAGAACCACAGCTTCCTCACCTTGACACAACTTTCTGTTTTGTGTCATGAGCAGGCTGAAGCCCGGGAGGCACTGGCAGGTGTAGGAGCCAAAAGTGTTCACACAGTGGCCCTTTCCTCCGCACGGGTCATTCTCACATTCATTTACATCTGAATAAGACAACAAATCCGTTAGTTACAAGATCAAATCATATCGTATACCATTATACCATGTCATGTCATATATCAAATCATCACATCATCACATATACAGTAGGTGCAGCACCTCATGCTGAGATGAGTCGTGATTATAATTCAAAAGTTAAGGAATGCCCTCACTGTCCACCAGTCTGAACTGCATATGCATGATAAACGTGAAAGTTAAGCTCTTTCTGGGGCTGATACAGAAAGATCGTCCAAATCGGGGCTTAAATGGGGCAATAAGATGGGTATAAAATTACATTTGACAGCAGTCTGTCAGTGATCCGACTGTCTCCTACTCCACTGTTAGACATCATATGACACCTCAACAAAAATCATATTATTTCCTTTTGCTCAGGGATTCTGAGAAGCTTGTAAGTAGTGCAGACTGGCATGAAAATTCTACTCATAGAGTGAAAGTGGTCTTAATGGCCATTCTAAAGGCTCATTAATATTACAAGGCAGCACATCGCTGTTATTGCCTCAAGTGTTTCTTTCAAGTTTCAAGTGCGGCAGCTGTGGGAATTATAATTATAAGTTTGTGGAGTATACAGTCCGGCTTTTGAACTTCCATAAGAACTGGTAGTAGCTAAAATTTTAGGCTACTGTATAATTTATACTGAAAACCCGGTTCCTTTTTTTTTTTACATTATAAGTGTCAAATCCACAATCGATTGTTATATTTTATAAGAGCAAATAACGAAATAAATACAAGACATTTTTAAAGGTCCATTGTGCAATGTAGTTTAATGTTGTAGGTCTCTGCCACCAGTCAGAACAGAGCTGTCAGCTTCAATCTGCTCCTTTCAATAGTACATTTATTATTTAATATTAGTTACAGTAAAGCTATGAAATACAGTGATTCTTTCTGTGTACTAGTGTTAACATTTTACACATCAATATCTATTTCCTTCATGTTTTAAATCTATTGCCTGGAAATGAGCTTAACAGTAACCAAATGCACGTGATAGTCAAGACTTCTCAAAATATGCGGAAAGAAATTAGCCCAATTTCCTAGACCAAAATATTAGCATTGTTGCTTTAGGGAGTCAACTAATCTAGTCTCCCAATCAGACTACTACCAATTGCAATTGTGTCTGATACATTTTGTCAATAAATGTAGAGTACTTTCACAGAAACAGCAATGTTTCTGTGCCAATGACTGGGCAGGTCATGGACCTTTTTAGGTCATTTCCTCACTGCTAACTGCTTCCAATAAACCTTTTCTTAACTTTTAAATATGGAATTTCATGACCTCTTTTTAGTTTAGTCACTATATCTTGTTCCAGTACACGGAACTGCAAATACAAAAAAGTGTGGAGAGCCAACCACCAGATTAGAACCTTAAATACTGTGACGCGTGCTGCCAGAAAAGTGTACAAAGATACTTTGTGTTCTATTAGTGGAACATCTGGGGCTGAAAGAACATCTAATATGTATCTACACCTAGCTTAAAACTGAGAAAAGCTCCATGTTAAAGACTATGAAATGTCTGTCTATCTAATAGGAATGGAGTCTAACTCTCATCTGGTGGTCATTAACAATCTTACCAATGCAGGTGGTCTGCAGAGCATTTAGGGTGTATCCTGGGTCACAGTAGCAGGTATAGCCAGTCTGCACTGACACACATTGGCCTGGACCACAGATTGTTGGTGTCAGTGAACACTTGTCAATGTCTGCAGGAAGAGATTGAGCAGGATAATGAATAACTGACATGGCAACACGTTTGAATACAAGAGATGAAATATCTGTAAAATGTCAAATGTAGATGTTTCACTGGATATTACAAGCAGATTGCTCACAATATTCCATGTCAAAACACTTTGTGTGTTCAACTTAATGAATACACTAGTTATTTTGGATCTCAGTAAATCAGGGCATGAGTCATATCATTTGTAGGCCCAAAAAAAAACAAAACAACAACAACACTGAAAGAGACTGGCCTTTCTGTTGTCGTTAGCAATGTAACACCTTACATGAACAGTCTCTAACTCAGACATATATACAGCTCTGGAAAATGTTGCTAAGTATGGACACAAGAGCAGGTTTTACAGTGGAAGCTTAAGTATGGGATCGTGTTTTACTGAGGTGTAGTGCTTTAAAAGGTGGCCATCTGCTTCTATAAAAGTGAGGGGTGTTCCTTGACTTATTTAGCATTTGATTCGTGCCAGGCCAGATGGCTTCTCCCAGTAGTCTGACAGGACCTGTCTGCAGTGATGAGGCTTTGACTCAAGGGTTTTGACTTTTGAATTCCCTTTTTGTACCCCACTCTTCTTCTAAACACAAGGCTTGGAAGAACATTTTCTCAAAGTTCAGCAATTCAGCATCCAATCTGATATTGATTGTCCAATTTGGAGTTTATTCTTTACTCTAATTGTGTTATACTGATTCCAAACAGCACATTTGCTTTGACTGTTTGCCGCATCACCCACTGAGTAGTGTTCAATAGATGGGGCTTGGCTAGCTTAAACGGGGAAAACAACATACACAAAGCTTACTTTGTTCTTAGGAAACTGGACCTGTGAAACAAACACAAACCAACCCACTATACTGCAAGTAATCCTAATGAGGTGGAGTTGGCTGCAGATTATTTATGCCTGGCTTCTTGAAAGTCAAGAACTACCTTTTAATATAGAATAAACAAATCTTTTGACATTTGAAAACTGTAGAAATTGGTCTGACTTCTTGTTAACAAAAAAGTAACAAAGACATGGCAAAAAAAAATGTGTCATGTGATCTGCAGAGATCATAGGCTGTGATCTGGCCTCCATCACCAATATATACGCCAGAAGAGGAAAAAAGCAGACAATACTGTCACTGCTTCAACCCTAGACAATGAACTATAAAAGCAAAAACTGTTAGACACAGAGACAGTTTCCTTGCTTGAAATTCATTACCCTGCTCAATAAAACGTCAGTAACACCAACACAGACACCGCTGACATCTTGAACTGTATCATCACAGCTAAGTGCAGTCTGTTTAGTTTGTATTATACAGTATCTGTAATTCTACACATACTAAATTGTTACATCTAGAGATTACACAATGTTTACAACTCTGTTTTATCTGTTTATACTGCTGATCTGAATATTATGCATGTTGTACACACTATGATTTGTACAGTATATGTATTTAATCATCTTTATTTATATTCACATAGTTGTCTTTATATATTCATTTAATTGATCTTTTTTCCAGCCCTTATTTAATCTACTGCATATTTTTGGTTTCAACGTAGTCTGTGTTCATGGAGCAGCTGATCAAGTGCCTTTTAAGTGAAATTACTTACTTGGACAATACAATTCTTTCAGCTCTATAGGATTCTAACACAATGTTAGTGTTTGAATCGTTATCTGTTTAATGTCCCAAATATTTGTCTCTGTACTGAATTTAAAACTGAAGAAAGCATGTCCTAAGCCTGACTCATTCATTCATTAGAACTGCAACTGTGCTGACAGAAACACTGGAAAAAAAAACCCAGCAGGTAGAAATGCCAGCACTACCATGTCATGATGTGTGAATTCTGGCTCTGAATGTTCCTCGACCTCAGCTACATCACTCAAATTCACAATTGGTCTCAACTAGACATAGGAGCAGGACTTCTTTTTCAATTCTGCTCACATCGTCTGTGTCTTTACTGCCTGTGACATTTTCTAATGGATTTAGTAGGTTCTATTTCCCAAATATTAAAATATAAACTAACTAGTTGCCTAATTTAAAGGTCCACTACAAAGGATTCAGTCAACTGTGTGGATTAGAGTGCACAGTTTTTGTCCCGCATGCTACATAACTTTCACCCACATGAACGTAAAAACCTCCTGCTGGTAAAACTTTTGTTGCATCCTATGAGGTCCAAGCCCCAGTAGATGCATCCAGGTGCGCTATGCACCTTTCTGGCATGCATTTTAAAAAAGTAAATAACTAAATAAATTTATAAGAATAGTGTGCCTCCTGTTCCTAGTTGTGTCTGTTTAGAACAATACATCTGTTCATTCTGATTAATATATTCATATTAATTTAAAACCATACTGCTTTATATTCGATATGTCCAAAGAGTCCATTACTCCAAAGAAATAGATGGAATTGACAGATGCAAGTGACTGTTAGGTGCGATGGTTTGACAGGGTGAAGGAATTCCACGGAATGTCTGTAGCCACTGACCTGTGACCTGAGTGGCAACGTTAATCGGAGCTGTGTCACGACCCTCCGATTCTGGCATCAGATAGGTAGGAGAGTTAGAGGTGACCTCCGCTAGTAAAAAACAGCCAAAAACCAACACACAAACAATTGCGGAATTCAATTACACAGTAAATTACACATGATTTACAATGTACAGGCCATCACTATATTAATCTTAAGTGGATGCTCATGCAATTTTTCTACGGAAGCAATTCTGACATAACAATAAAATGTCTTTCCACCAACTAAAACCAACAGAAAAACATTAATAAATCTTTGCAAAGGCCAAAGAACTTTGCATGATGCATGATCGGTTTGTTCATATTTACACTGGCAGTAGGATCCAATTACTGGTTGTCTTGGTTTTATAAGAACAATTTATAGAAAAATAAAGCCAGACTCCAACTCCCCAAGAGCTGACTAATCTCTGTTTTACATGGCTCTAAGATTGCTGAGTTACACAGAAAAAAAGCATGGACATTAGGTTAAAGCAATGTTTCCTGTTCGTGTGTAGTTAAATTATCCAGAATCCTTTCCACAATGAAGTAACTGTAAGAAGGAAAATATACCTGGGTATGAAGGAGGTGTATAAACTGGCTGTTGGGGTAAAATAGAGTAATTCTGTTAATAATAATAATAACTAAGAGTCATTTTTATATATTGTACAGTTGTTTCTATAAATACGTTCTTACCCTATTCATGGTTTCATCACCTAGAAGAGAGGAACAGGAAGTGAGGAAGGATGAAGATTAATCAATAGCAATGCCTTTATTGAACTAATAGCACAGTGAGATCAGTTGGTAAATTTCTCCATCAGGAAGGCATTTTACAATATTTATTCCCAATAAAAATGAGCTTATCTAGCATTTAGATTGCATCAATCCCTTCAGCTTTTCACAGAAGGGAGGAGCTGAAAACGTGCAAATACAGGAGTGGACAGACGAAATGACTTCACTAATAAAGACACAATTTGTAAATGTTTATAGTGGCCTGAGTAATGCCAGCGAATTATCTCATTAACTGTAAATGAGGAGGATGTTTCGGAGAAATCCCACAGATGTTTAACTTCCCTAGAGTAAGACTATTCCCAAAAGCCAAAGGAATTGATGTTGGATGCATGAGTCATATTCAAACACAGATTTATGCTCACTTCTGATATGGTGATATTTAAAAGCTAAGTCTGAAAGCAGGCTTACTGCATCCACAAAATCTCTCTCTCTCTCTCTCTGTCTTCTTAAGTAAGCCACACACTAACTTCTAGAATATGAATAAATGTGTACATCATATATAAGAATGTGCTATTGTCCACTGCACATATTCTTAATACTCACGCTCAGGTAAGGAGACTGGAGGAGGTTGAAGAGGCCTGTAACCAGTCCTTGGTGTCTGAGGGTAAGATGACACTGAGGGCTCGTGATATGGGCTGCCGGGGTAAACGTGTGATGGTGGCCGCTGATAAGGTGTCTCTGGCAGGGTCCGAGGAGTCTCAGGGTACGTGGGGTTCTGAGAAAGGAAAGAGTCGACTTCTGTGAGCTCCTCTTCCTCCAGCTCACGGAGCGTGATCTGGACGTCTGAGTGAGAGTAAGTGTAGCCGTGGCCTGCTGGACAGATCTCCTTAAAGTGATCTGTGAAAATAAATTATACATGTAAGATATGTGCTTGTAATTGTATTATGCAATATTCATATATATACAACCTGGATAATAACTATCAACAAATTATTTAACATATAAATATTACAAATTAATAGATAATTAGAAAGGATTATATGAATAACAGGAATAATAAATAATAGTAATTTATAATTTTCTATTTCCTTAGACTTTAGTATTCATTTAAACTTTGTAAAGGTCCAACTGCACAATGTTCTTTGTGTACAAAGGTTGTTAAACCCCTAACATGACTGGATAACCTTAAGTTACTTTTAATGCTTATTCAGAAATGATTAATGTATGGCTATTAACAAGGCAATTAAAAGTGATTGTTGTTTACATAATGGTGCTTCATTTTTACCACTTTTGACTAACACCATGGATGCTGAACAAATGACATCTGTTTGGAGCAAAGAAACAAAGCACACTTCTCTGTCCAATCATCTATAAACATTCTGTTTCTCCGGCACCCCACTAATCAGCCCAGGGACGGTAAATTAAATACAAAAAAAGTCAGTGAAAGTCTGTGAAAACTCTTTCCTTTTCCAAAGAAGGAAAATTACAAAGTGCATGTGACTGGATAAGCTGCCACAAACAATCTGCTACAGAAGCCAAGCTGATGCACATTGCGATGCACAAAGTCACTGAACTACATCAATTTTTTTTAATCCGTTGATGCTGCTGCTGCTGTATTTTTCGTGTACTTGGATCCCCTAACATACAAACTTTACTGGGCCCACATCTGGGCTACGGTCCACAAGTTGACGACCCCTACTCTAGACTAACACTGACGTGACCTTGTTCTGTAACTTGAGGCTGGTATGACTTATAACACTTAGTCCATCTCAACAACTAACATCAATTGCAGTAAACGGCAAAGAATACTTGCGTGACTGCAGCCTAAGCCAGACACATCACGCATTATGCTCAGCCACATAATACATGTTGTATGAACTGTGAAGAGAAATGTTAGAAATCTTTTTTTGGCTCATGAAGGTCAGACACAGGCACACAGAATGAATTTGGAGAATATAATTTCATATAAAAGACAGCAGCCGGTACCAGACACACAGTGGTACAATGTAGATTTCATCCTTTCATCAAGTCAAAATTCCCCCCTCTCCTCTAATAAGGCTTTTAAAACAGAGCAACTAACTAAAAATAAGCCGAATCTTCATTCCATGTTATTTTGATTCACACTGCTTCAATGGCAAAGATGGAACATGAAGAAGGGAGGAACAAAACGGACTGAGCATAAATCTGTGCAATATCACAGACGCTCCATTACATGTATACTGTCCATAGTTCATTCTTCTGCACTCCCATGGTAACAGATCTGTGATGCAGTCCACAAATCACTTCATTAGCACACACACGACGAACATAGCTCTTCCTTTGACTTTGAAGATAAAATCAGGAGCAGGAAAATGGATGTTTATTTAGGATGTTTAACATCAGATGTTTCACAGTGTGAATAGATTCCCTTTCTGTGCTAAACTCAGTGAGAGTTTGTTCAGTCTACAAAAATATTGTCATGGAAAAAAGTTCTGGAAGTCATGAAACTAACATACCTGTGTCAGGTATGGGGCACCTCTCACAGGCCGAGCCCCAGGCCTTTCCCACACGGCTGCAACAGCAGATTTGCTTGGTGAGTTTCTGGGCCAGTGGATGGCTACATGAACCTGGTGAAATGGTACGGTAGCACGAGGCTTGCTCCAAAGACACTGCTTTATCCGCTGTAAACATCACAAGCACGTTAACATAGATTTGGATTATTTCTGACTCAGTTGTAAGCATCCATGTTAATAAATGTGAATGTAACATGGCATAAACATTTCATGCATCCTATATCTGGATTGTATCCTCATACAATCTGTATGCATTTCATTTAAATATGCAAATCATCTTTATAAACTTCCAGTGCTGTTCTTCATTTTTAGTAGCTTTATTTTTTACACCATTGCTAAACTTGCTATTTTTGAAAAGCACAGACATGAGCATTTATAGAGCATCACCTAACCTGCATCTCAAGTGGTTTGAGTGATTAGATTTAAATCTGTTACAAATGCTTTTTATGCACCGTGTATAAAATGACCAGTAAAAAACTATAAATGGAGCGCTATGAGTAAATGCAACATTTCTCAGAATCTAACGCCACCATACACAAGGTCTGACTGAAAGCTTATTTTCGAAACCTTCACTCCAATTTTTAAAGGGCTCGAAGTGTATGATGACGAGAAAACATGAGTGTGATGTGATATGGGTAACTGCTGCAGTAGTGCAGAAAAAAGGACCCACACTGGTTGTTCTTGGAAGATCTGAACTGAAGGTTCTGAGTTGAAATCTCAACCCTGCCAAGTAACCACTGCTGGGCTTTTGAGAAAAACCCTTAAAACCCAACTGTTTGATTTGTATCCTCTGTTAATTCTGAGCTGCTTTGGATAAAAGCATCTGCTAAATATATAAAAGGAGATGTAAAAGAAGGAACTGTCTAAAAACAAAAGGTTTAGAAACTTAGTGTCCTGGGTCTTACTTTGACAACTGAAAATCTATAATTTTTCTAAAATGTTTTCACTTTTCCCACTCTGGAAATGACTGCTTTTAACATTTCATACTTTTCCAGACCTGCTCATAAACTGTTATTTAGTGTGTTGAATATTGAGAGTGTTTAGTTGTGGATGTGTATGAGGAGTAACTCACAGACACACTGACTGCGCGCAGCGTCCAGCATGTATCCAGGCTTACACGTGCACCTGTAGCTGCCCTTCGTGTTCAGACACTCAGCATGTTTACACACCCCAGGAATCAGACACTCATTGATATCTGACAGTACAGGAACAGAACATAAGAATGAAACTGGAATATTTTCCTCTGTTATATCTGAGACCTGATATTATAACAACCAGGAGAATAAAATCAAACACATCCCTCAACGTTTTATTTTTTTTCTCGCCATCGCATTGACAATTTGGATTAGGAAATCTGAATGATGAACGATACATGAGAATGTTTCTGAGAAGCGTATTTGAGAACGATTTCTTTGTTATCATTATGCCTTGATAGGTGTCCAAGCTCCACACTGGCAAGACAGTTTTGATCAAAGACATGAGAGAGTGCTGGAGTAGAGTAAGGAACATGATACATACGAGGTGGTATGAGCTCTCTCTCACACGCACACACTCACGTTTATTTGAGAACAACATGCAATAGGTGAGCATAACCCAACCTGGTGCTCATATATAAACACGTGGCCTTGAACTGACATTAACTCAGTTCCAATAAAATCATACAAATCTATTAAACTCAAGTAAATGGAAACTTTATTTGTGTGCAAACGTGGATGACTATAGACTTACAGCCTCCACCTGTTCACACATTTATATTTGTATTGAACAAACATTCTTTAGCCTGATAATGTATACTATTTAATCACGTAAAACTTTAATTATCTTACTGGGCTGATGTTGTTGATTAAGTATATCTGGCTGTATTTCAAATCACAGGTTTATATTAATGGACTCATTTTAAGACGTTATAGTGTCTATAAGTGATTGTTGTGAAGTGCCAGTGTATATAAAACTTTATATTAATGTTTACCAATTTCCTAAATTAAATTAAAAGAAAAAGCAAACCTATACTGAACACCATTCAGTCTCTTAAAATGGCTCCTCAAGGGAACATTAAAGCCGGGAGAAATATCCTTCAGCAAAATCCAAAACGGTCTGAGAAAATCATGTCTAAAACATTGATGAAAATTAGACTAATATTAAACCTTAGTTCCACTGACTAAATCATCACTAAAACAAAACAAAAAAAATTTTAGTAAGTGACTAAGACTAAAACTAAATTTCACATTTTTGTCAAAATTAACACTGGTAACAGTCAACACATCCACAGGAGAGTGTTCAGGATGGAGAGTTTTGTGATTTCTCTGTAACATGACAGGATGAATTTTTTCTGATTACCTACAAGTAAGAAAAGAAAGGCTGGTGAGGGAATGACTGTTTATAGCTACTATGACTTAAGTGATAACATGTTTTGCAGATGCTCCTCAACATTAAATGTAACTATACATAGTTAAAACTTGTGATGTATCATTCTTTACCAAATAACAGTCATCGTGGGCAAATTGCTGTGCTATAAGGGGAATAATACCTCCGGGACACGCTGTTATAGGGAAATAAACAACTTCATGGTGGTACGAGTAACTTCACTTCATCCCATAATTGATTATTTTGCTGTAACAGCCCATCCTGTCATATTTTATTCCATACATATTCTTTTGAATCTAACTGTCCCAAGAGGATGATTAGTTTTATTGTTTTATCTTATTCCATTTTATTACATTATCTATTATTTTCAAATGGTCACTGTTTGTATCGTTGACTTTCTGCAAAGTGAGACAGAGAACTTTTTGCTTTGTACAATAGGGAAGGATGGAAAGCAGTCCAATATCACCTGCATTAACAACAGAGTTTAACAGTTATGAGTGTTAGAAAGAATAAAATATCAGTTTCACATCCAGAACATTGGTGTTTTACTGAGAATGGAACAACATCAGGCTCACATCCAGAGGACTGGTGTGTTATTATTTCGCAACTCTTTAATGATGTGGTCTGCTTCTGTGAAGAAAGTCATGGTGTTAAATAGCTCGCATGCCATATTCTCTGGAGACATAACAACTATTTAGCAGCGCTGGAAGCTGCTCTTCTCGGCAGTGATAACTCTCTGCCATTTTCCATGAGGCAGAAAGGAGATAGAGGGACTGATGGGAAATCCAGCTGCCCTTGATGGGGGGATGAAGAAATGGTTTTGAGGGGTCTGTAGAGCTGGAAAGCTTTTTAAGTGACTCTTATCTGCATCACTGTGTATCAATGACCCTGTATGAGTGGAACAGGCAGCATCTACAGTGAACCATGGTCATAATATGAACTGCAGGATATGACACATGTCCAAGATTGATGTGACATTCGAATGCAATGTGGTAAGAGAATATCTTTGTGTGTGTGTGTGTGTGTGTGTGTTTGGCACGCATGCACTCAGCTTGGCTGAAAAGTCATCAACCTGACAATGACAGAAACCCACAACTAACAGCTCTCTGTGCTCTGGCAGGCCATCTGACGGGGCGAAATTATCCTTTTTTTTGGAAAAGGGAGATGCACAGGAACGAGACTTTGAAGCCAGCCAGAAAACATTGTGAATAACTGTCAGCTTAGTTTTGGAGCATCCTGAAAATGCAAAAACTGGAAGGAGGAACATCTTGAAGTGATCAGAGAGAAGGGAACTGAATCAAAGCAGGATAAATGATTCCAATTTTTGACACCAGTTCAGATGGAATGTGTCTGTCTCCGCCACACTTTATGCAAGTTTAAATGGAAATGGAAACAGTATTAGAATGATTGACCAAAATCCCCAGAATTATTGGCATCCTCAATAAAAATAAATTTATTTTTGATCTAACAAAACTATTGTTCATATAAGAATTATTTTCAAGTAATAGCATTTTCTATGCCCTGTGATGGACTGGCATCCCATCCAAGGTGTATTTCTTCCTCATGGCCACTGATCCCAGGATAGGTTCTGGATACAACGTGACCCTGACTAGGATATGAAATTACTGAAAGTGAATGAATGAGCAAGCACTTTTATTTTAAAGACATTTGTGGCAAAACTATTCGTCCCCAAAGAAATATTTATATTACATCTATTGGCTAGTGGTGCTGGGCTTCTTGTGAAGATTGATGGCATTATGAATTCGGTTAAGTACCATAATATTTTAGCTTGAAATATAGTAGCCTCTGCCAGAAGATTAAGGCCCAGACACACATCCATATCTACACAAAAATGGTTTAAGGAGAACAAACTGAAGAGCTTTGCAAAGGTCAACTCAGTTTCTGGATTTTACCCTGTGGTTTGAATTGAAACGTGCAACCCAGATGCACAAACCTAATAATGTAAATATAAGGTCAAGACTCGTTTCTACTGTCTCCATCCTTATTATACTGTACAGTAAAAGTCTGTTATTCATGAATTATTATTCATAAAAATGTTTTAAATTCTAAAGTAAAGAGCTTTGTTAAAACTACACTATGACCTCATATGATAGGCTGTCAAAATGATACAGGGTTCCAATAAATATGAAGGGCATTTCGTATTCAAGAAAACATTTCTTGTTTTGTTATTCATTAACATATTCACAAACTATGCCAATGGGTTTCCTAGGGTTAACATTAAACAACTAAATCCAGATATAAAAAGTTTTACACATACACTTATTTATATGCTTGATCGATAAAAGCACATTAGCATCACCCACTCATTCCCAATAAGGTTTACATCAACATCACCCTATGCTAATTATGGTAAAGCACTCATAAATAAAAAGAACTGATTACTACAATAATCAATTCAAAACATATAGTAATTCCTCATTATGCCAAATGAAAGCTCTCTGTACGGAGAGTCTAAGCGAAATCAGCATTGTGAACATTTGCTTTCCTGTTCATTTCAATGTAAACTCTTGGTAAGACGAATAGCTTACATGAGAAGTCTACTGGCCATTTGTGTGTGTACTAGTTTTGCTGGAGAACACATTTATTTTCTCTTGCAATAGATGAATGATGGTGTGCGCTAACCTCAGCTCAACCTCTCTGAACCAGTCATTTTGTTCCCACTGGTATTTTTTCTCACAACTCACAATTCTTTTATAAAAGCCTGATGTGATATTTATGAATGTACAAGGATGCAGTGAAACCCCAAAACTTGGAATAAAAACTTCTTTCCAGTCAATTTTTGAAAACATGAGGCCTTCATTAGGCTTCTTAAAGGTCCACCTGGACGCATGAAATTGCAAAGTCATACACATACGTCAGAAAAAAGTGCAGGTCAGACGCTACTGAACAATCTTGCATTACTTACCTTGACAATGAGTTGAATTCATTCTTTTATAGCCTTTAGGACATTCCACCAGGCCATTTGAAATCACTGCATAAGCTGTAAAGAAAAGAAGAAGAGAAAATATAAGACACTAAAAATTACAGATGTTCACATCTTGGCAGAAAAACGAGGAGGTCTATCGGTTGCCCAAATGAGATGTACGAGATATGTAACTGATCCCATTATATCCATTTATAGTTTTACACCGCTGTGCAGCAAAGTACAACCAGATACATCATACCTTGTGTCAAACCCCAGGTTAAAAAAAGAGTTAGAATCCACACAGGGGAAAATTTACTGCACGAAATATATTCTAGTAATATTGAAGTCATCTGTCTGAAATGTATATTCAGAATGTAACATAATAAGTGCCCATAACATAAAAAGGGCAGCATGCTATAGCACTTCCCTGGTAAAAGCAATAAGGCTCAAATAGTTGAACCTAACAACCATCATTTAAACAGAAGCAGTTGTAATTGTGATAGGAACTTGACCATTAATCCTGCATTTCCAAGCATTTCAAATGTGCTAGCTTCAAGGAGGAAATAGCTCATTACATATCACAATAATTGAAAAGACAGCAAGTAGGTTGCAACACAATATAAAATTGCTGTTCAGAGAATAAAAACATTTAAAGCTAATTATAAAGTCACATAAATCTGTATTCTGATAATACTTTATTAAAATTGAAAGGCACCATATAAGAGTTGGATAAAATGCTGGCTAGATTACAGTTACATAATTAACGCAGCAGTATAAGATGTTTACCTATTCCTTCAGTTAAAGAAGGCGTACATTAAAATAACAAGAACACTAATGCTGCAACAAGTAATCACCCAAAACAAAATAAAAAATGAATGGTCAGTCTACAAGAAAGACTTTTTCTTTTTTAGAAAAAAACTCATGAAGCCAAGTTTGTTTATGCTCTGTATCTTTTGGCTTTAGCTTATTTTATTTATAATTATCTTCTGTGCTAATAATGGATTTATGTGGATTAGAACATCTTCTAGTATTGTCACAAGTAACAAAGCAATTTGAATCAGCTTGTATAGTAGTTAACTATTAACTGTAAGTAATTTTATACTATAATTATAAAGTAAACCAGTAGTGTAGATAAACACTATTGTATATTTTTCTTAACAGGCACAATATACAGTATATTTTTTATTTTTTATTTAATTCATGAGGTCGCCATCCTGTTTCGGTTTGCATTGAGGGTGCTGAGAGTCAATCGAAAAAGTACTGATTTACCGATTCCAGACATTGAAAACTTAAAACAGTGTTTACACTTGGTATTAAAATGCGTCTTGGGCGATCTGATCACAACTGGACAGCACTAAATAAAAGTGTAAATAAAAGACGCATTCACTCAAACCACTTGCCGAGGTGGTCTGGGCCGCATTTGAGCACATACCTTCTGTAGTGTACATGCTAATGGTTCCTGATGCGTCCGCAACACGGATGTGACAGGAAAATACGTCATTAATGCTGGACGCAGTGGTTGTTTTGGTAACATCGCGACATGCTACAAAAAAATGTGGAGGAGCATCGATGTACATGGTTGGAGTGCAAGAAAATAATGAAGGAATGTTGCAGGTTTAACATTTTAATATGACCTTTGACCCTCCAGCGGAAGTGACGTAGGCAGTAATGAAAATTGTACAAATGTGGTCAGCTGGACACCTTGGAGACGCATGATAGACACGGGTGTAAGCAGCGATGTGTCTCGGCTGTCCACTTGTGACTTGAATTTTAAACACATTTTAAAACCTAAGAGTAAACCCCAGTGGTGTGGAGTCGATTACACACACCAAAAATGATTAAAAAAAGAAAGAAATTAGCATCTTGGTGCTTCACGTCGCGAGACAGCTTGCATATTATGATTGCTATTTTGAATTTTACATGTTGGAAAAAAATCAGGGCTAGAAACCAAGTCAAGACCTTTTCCCAGTGGTTGAGACCTTTGGCCCATTGGCTATGCTGATAATTGACAGAAATACTGTACTGTAGTTATAATCATAAAGTGCATATTATTTCCAGCATAAAAAAGTGAGTGAAGAAAAAGCTGGGTTAATGCGGTGTTTTGCGTGTAAAAACAAGCAACACATTCACATGACCCATTACAGGACTGCACACTAGAGACTACAGTACAAACACTAGAGTATAAATCCAGTCATATGATAAAGACCACCACCCCACGTTTGTATGTCATCAGCAGTGGGTAAGAGGAGGAACCCAATCCCTCTTCCAGCTAGTGATAATAGAGGAAGCTTCTCTATTTGTTTCATTTTCCTCCCAAGTGACAACTGTTCACTCCAACTCAAGCTATGCTGCCAACGATCTGTCCTTCAGGGAGTATGCTGACCTTCTGTGCATAAACTGAAGGACATTGCAGAGGAAGCAGTTATGGTCAAGGTGAGTCTAAAACAACAGCTCAAATGAAAAATTGTTAGGAATGTCTTACAATAAGATTCAACTGAAGTTAATCACAGTAGACTGAACTGAGTTCAAATAGACCACAAGTTTAAAAACGGTCTCATACTGATGCTAAAGTTTTGCAAAGTGATTTATTATCGATTAATGGATTTAATCATAAAACTAAAAGTCACCGTTTCGTTTAATGGGACCCTTAGCTGAACTGAAAAGTTCTCTTTACTTTGCTACTCAAATTCCAGTTCAGATATAGGGCAGAGTGTATCAGGTAGCATAGCGGTCGGGAATCATAGCCGATTATGTGAATAATAGCTGCTAAACCCCTGTTTCAACAGTAATCTCATCCTGCTCCACAGTATTGGGGAGTTTCAGTGTCAGAGGAGTCTCTGATCCCCCATAAGTGCTGGATTGGGCCAAAGCAGTTCAAAAATGGTTTCGAAAACAAAGAAAGTGAGATGGACTCACTAGGAGACAAATGGTAGAAAGAGGAGCTAGGGAATGAGAAGGTTGTCTTTAACGAGGAGACAATGGAGTTGAGGATCTGAAAAGATGATCAGAAAACTCAGAACTGTTTCAGTTTTATGTCTTTTAAGTGGAAACAAATGATCACTACTTGTGTATGGATCAAGCTTGTTGCCAGACCCCTCTTTACTCCACAACATTTTAAAAGTGATTATAGTTGCAGACATCAGTGTGTCTATACACAGTTGTGTACTAAATCTTGCTCTTGACAACATGAAACATGAACCCTCAGTTCTAGATGGTTTCCAGACGGATCCCAGATTTAATGAGCTATGCAAGGAGTATCCAGAGTGACACAGGTAACCAAATATGAATCCATTATTCAGAATGAACAGATAATGTGTTCTAAATGAATATATGCTATGTTCATGTTTTTTTCCTTTAAAGAAACCTTGACAGTAATGTTAGCATCAGGAAAAAGATTCTGCAGGACAACAAAAGTGGCGTGAGTGAAAGGTTTTTAATTTCACGCAGGTGTGAGCCAGTGGTCAGATATGAAGCTCCTGGGACAAACCAGAACTTCATTCTTTAACATGCAATGCAATTACAGCATTTCTTCTTTTACAGCCTGGTTAAGGTCATTGTGGATTGAATTATGAGAATATCTCAGGCAGGTACAACCAAAAAAAAAAAAAAAAGGAAAAAAAAGAAGAAAAAAAAAGACAACAACAACAAAAGACATTTCTGTGCACATCTCTAGTTGAGTCCAATTATGAACTCAAGTGATGTAGCTGAAGTTGAGAAACGGAGGTAGAATTCAGAGACTTTGCTGACACTGCTGAGTTTTTTCAGGGGCATAGCTGTAGTATTCCTATTTAGTTAGGAAAAAAACGTTCTGAATATTGTGGATGTCTGTCTGTCTTCCAAGTGTGTTATACTGGCCGGGGACGCAGCGTGAGCAGCAGTTCAAAATGATGTGGAGGGTACTTCACATGTCTTGGAGGAAGCTCCACCTTGCCTGGTTGGTAGTTGTTGTATATTTACACACTGTTTATTGCAAAGCATCTTAATTGCAGCAGTACTATTTACCGCAAAAGACATTTTAGCATATTCCCTTTTTGTTTTGTATAGTGAAGTGGCGCTATCATAGTAGGAAGTAGCACACAGGAAGCAGGCAAGATTTTAGGAGATAAATGAATGACTCTTTTAGTGCAAGAAGCCAAGAAAGGGAGTCAAACTGGCTCAAGCATATCAGCATTCATTGATGGAAAGCAATGATTGATGATTTAGGGCCATCACCAGAAGGACCACCTTGTAAAGTCGGGAGTGCAACATTGCTTCGGGAATAATGTCACAGGTGCAATGAGAGTTCCCTGCAGGACCTAGCGTTCTTTATTCCGAGCCAAACAGCCAAAACAAAAAGCATCAGAAGGGAATAGAATGTGAGTAGGAGGACAGACAACAATGTTCCTTAAGTGCTCTATATCTGTGGACATGAAGGCTGAGCTGAGAGTGCTTGAACATGGATGAAGAGGAGGGTGATTAATAAAATGAAGAGTGAAGATTTCCATGTTAATATTAATAATAGTACAGTGCTGATGAATGCGCAATTCTGGGCATATGTGTTGCTTATTTGTCTATAATAGCAGATTTGATAGTAGCGTTGGCTGCAGGGTTTATATATATATTGTATTTGCTCTAAAAATTCTATAACAACAAATTACACAGGGACCGGACACTCCACTTTTAAAACTTTTAAAAATGTGTTTAATTGTTGATATGGTGAAGTTTTCAATCACTATGTTTACATGCACAAAATATTCTGGTTTTTGCCCATGACTATATTCCTAATAAGCTGTAAAAACCCCAAGTGAGATGCATATCCCGAATGAGCTGTATACATGTCCAAAGAATGCTTCTAAAAGTCAAATAAAATCAGCATATCCCACGTTTTAATCGGAAAATGCTACTTTCGGAAAAGGGCCAAATTTAGAATATCCAAATGCAATATGCGTTTACATGACCCATATCAAATTCAGAATATTCTCATATTCAGAATAATAGTGGAATATTAGTGTGCATGTAAACGTATTGTATGAGAAGACATTTATTTAGCATTTTTATAAGGAGTCTCCGGGGTCAGTTTAAAGTAAAGCAGTTCCTTTAAGGTTTTAGACACAGGGAAGTCTTCAAGATGGAAGGCTTTGTGTTTTCTCAATGACATGACAAGCTACATTTTTTTATTTTTTTTTTTAATTAACTTCAAGAAAATGAGAAAAAAGAGTATTGAGAGTAAAGAGTATAAAGGAATGAGGGAACTGCTTATACCTGCTATAAAGTAAATGATAACAGGTACTAACTTGTTTCTTGGATGTTTGTTTTTTAATTAAAAATCTATGGTAATTATTGCAATTCCTGTGGTATAAAAGGAAGAAAACACTTCAGGACATGCTGTTATTGGAAAATAATCAACTTCAAGACTGTTTTGTTCTTGGCTGCACAAAATCACACCACCCTGTCATTGATTATTTTTCAATGACAGCACATCCCATTGTATTTTATTCCTTATGTAATAGACCAATTTTCTGATAAAAGAATAATCAAGGATGTCTGGCATTTACATTATATATATAGATCATCAGGCAGATGCCCTTATATAGAGCAACTTAGATATAGCTCATTCATACAGTTGAGCAGTTGAAGGTTAAAGGCCTTGCTCAGGGGCTCAGCAGAGATAGCCTGGTACTACTGGGATTTGAACTCACAACCTTCTGCTCTTTAGGCCAACATCTTAACCACTGAGCTACCACTGACCAGACAAGTGCCTTATGCTTAACGCCAAAGACTGGTGAGATCAAATGATATATTTCACTTCATTTCTTTACTCTTTACCACTCATTATAGTGCATTTTTATGTTTAGAAACTTTACACTGTACTGTATGTGCCAAAAATAGAAGAAACTCAAAGCTCTTTAATCAGTTGTTTTCATTTCGTGTTCAGGCAAATGACAGAGCTGTCGCCATTTAATCTCGCAGCCCATGCAGTCACCCTGTTTTTCCACTGACTAAGCCTGATTAGAAGGAAACATTTGCTTTTTCCACAAAACTAAAGCTGCAGCTATAAACAACTTAGATTAAGTGAATGCACGTTAGGAAATTAAACATTCTTTTTAAGTTTGCTTACTAATGAATCAAAAGAAAATCTCTGGGCCATTAATATGATGTTGAAATCGTCTGGTGTGCTTGCTTTTTAATATTATAGTGCTTCAGCTCTGTGTTAAAACAAATGGCATTTCAACCCATTGGGCTGATGATGTTTTCTCATGCTCTAGTGTCTGTTTGCAGCAAATTCAACATTAAAGCATCGCTGAGTCCATCATTAATGAATCTATTGTGAATAATCCAAAAACAAGTAAAATAGAGCTGTTTTTTATAGTTTTTAATTTTCTGTGTGACTCTCCTTACTGCATTCAAAAGTTAAGCTCCTCATGAACCATCATTTATTTCAATTAGTCCAAGATCTGAAAAACCTGCAGGTTCAATGAGACTATTTTTAAGACAAAAGCTAAAAAGTAACAAGGCACATGCAACAATTATGATCTCATTAGAAACACATTTAAACGTTACATGTGATTTATTATGTCTTTACTATGCTGTCACAGTCCCTTGCAAATGAAAAATAGACTTATCCTCAAATCATGATGAGCCACAAAAAAAAAAAAAAATCCCTTTAATAGGTCTAATTTCCTAATCTAATAATACAGCCAAATGAAAGTGACATGCGGCAAAATATATCTCTTCACTTCTGTCAGTCATTCTAATCTCTGGGTTTTACTGTATTGAGTTGAGGATGTTTAAGAACATGCCAAGACAACATCAGCTGCACAATTTTTTTTTTACATATTGATTCAGAGGCCAAGCTCCAGATTTTGATCTTGGCCATTAACAAGTGTGTCGTGTTGGATCATGCCTCAGCGTGCGACTTTGTCCTTGATTAATGGTACATTAAGCTGATTGCTACAGCCTCTTTTCCAATGAGGGGTGAATGGTTCAGAGCAAAGCAGAGTTACGCAAATCCGAACGCTTTCAACTTGCACTCAGCCACATTGTACTCAGTGCGACTGGATCACGGGGATTGAGATGACTTAATGATGTAAGTATTCGCTGACTGGTACTACAATCACATCAATATATAATATGCAATATTATATCTGAGATCAGGTTTCTTCACAACCCCAAAAAAACATACTGGTAGTTGGATTGGCAACAAAATTGCTGCAAATCAGTGAGTGAAAAGATTTGTAAGATTCCCCTACAAAAGACTGACATCCAGGGTGTATTCGTTCCTCACACCTAGTGTTTCTGGGATAGGCTCTGGTTCTACCCTAACCCTAACCAGAATAAAGAATTAGTCTTTAGATTTGAAGCATTATGGCAGAGAGTAAAGCTCAGGAACATTTAGAAGCAGTATATACCAGCCCAGACACCGTATTCTTATTCTAAGAAAAGAGGTTGGTTTAATTGTAAATCATGACCATTAATCTCTAACCATTTAGCTATGAATTCTTCCTCCAAATCATGCCTATATAATACCAGTCATCAAGGATAAACTGCGCTAATCTTGTTATAAATTGATAAAATGCTGGCCGACTGGAGGCCTTTCTATGAAGAGTTTCTCCCTGTGCCTTCATGGGTGGTTTCCTCCCACAGTCCAAAGACATAAAGATTAGGTTAACTGGCAGTCTAAATTACCCATAGTGAATGGTTGTTCCTCTCTGTTTTAGCCCTATGATAGATTGGCGACTTGCCCAAGGTGACCAACCCTTTCTCCCAGAGTCAGCTTGAATTGGCTCCAGCTTCCCACTGACCCTCACCGATAAGCAGTATACATAATGGATGTAGAAATAAATTACAACCCACAGTATTTTAGCTTAATTTAGATTTAGATTGGGAGAATGATACCAGAATTAAGACTGGCACTTCCTGCCCCATACTGGTGATAGCTTTTGGGCTCCTGTGGAAACTGTTATCTATTTGAGAACTTGGGATGGTCTTCATCTCTGGCTATGCTGACTAACAAAAAAAGTGATGACCCATAAAGCACAGTGTCACATGCAGTTAGGGCCTTCATACACACATACTGATGGGTGTAAACATAGGGATGTCCCTATAAAATAACAAGAGACTGACAGCACTGCCAATTTGAAATTCTAATGGTACTTTTCAAGCAGTCAGTGGAATCAGCATGGTACGATTCCTAATCCAAACCTAGAACCATCAATATCCTCGTGGCTCAAGACAACTAAGTGAGATCTGAATTTGACCACTGGTCTACACTATTGGGCTAAATTATTTATATCTCCTGTCATATTCCATTTGTAACCTTACACAGCATGGGTACTTATTTACAGTACAAATCACAGGGTAATAAAAACAACTTCAAAATATGGAGTCAATGATTTGTTACTGAAGCACTGTCCAGAGGGAAATATACTGGTAATGACCAAAAGCAAAGAAAACAAGTTTTACTCCAAAGTAAAACACAGATGTCCTTAGAGTTGAAAGAATTTAAAACAAATTTACAAAATGTCCAGGCTAGTAGTTGTTGGCTCACAGTTTCTACTGAAGTCTTTTTTAGTGTCTTATATCAATTAATTTGGGAAAACTGGCACTCTTTTGGAAGCATTCAAACTGCTGAGAACAGTTTTGCCTCCTCTATTGAAATCCTTGTCTTTCACAGTTTATCTGTCAACCTGTAAGCTTCCAGACTCCTCAGTCACCTTTCATAGCCGTGTAGACACGGGAGACTGAATCAAGTCTACTGTAGCATCAGTGACCTGGACTGTAAAACTGTGTCACATTGGCTAAGACATTGACACACAAACAACCCACCAGCAATTCAATTAGATTTAACCTGGAACTCTCTGGCATGCCAAGCAATCCCCTCAATGGCGCCCTGAAGTCCGTTGAAATCACAGTAATGCACAGTGATGCAATCGCCATGGATATGAATGTTATTTCTTTCTCTCTATCCAGCTCTATTTTTATGTCTGTCTCCAAGACTCCATCTTTACTGCTACAAAAAAATTCTTGCCTCTCTCAAGCTCAAAGTCCTTATTTCAAAACCCTTAGAAACAGCTAACCTTTAAACAATATCCAGAATTTGATCCCTTGATAAGAATGTTAAGATTCAAAACAGGAGCGTACATTTAGTCTCATCAGAACCTGAGATGATAAAGAGCATTGATAAGTCCTTCGGTCTGTTGCTGATGCTCGAATCCAAGAAAAAGCAAAGGCTCAGGTCCAAGACATGAATGTGATCTCTTTGTCTCGCGCTCTCTCACTCTCTCTCTTACCTTCTCCCTCTCTTTATCTCTCTCCTGATATTTCTGCCTGGTGTTCATTACAGCCCGGAATTCGCAACATCTGAGATGGTAATGCATTACTTCCGTCAAGGACGCAGCCTCCCTTGCAAGATGGGAACTACAAATTCTCTTGACTGTCATCACTTTCATTAGACTTGCTCCACAAACCATGTACCTCATAACCTTTTCGTCACTCTCCACAATGCCTCTTCTGCTCACAGAAAAAAATAAAGATAAAATAAGCTACATGCAAAAATATGTTGGCTAGGTACTGTTGTGGTAGAGAGTAATTTTGTTACAAGGAAATCACAAGACCTAAACCACCTTAATTAACCCAAGGCTTTCTATTAACAATGTTAACCAAATGAATAATATATCTTATTTAGATGTTAAACTGGGCTTTACATATTACAAGATACACATTCCTTTTATGATGACCAGCAATGTGAGAACAGCACTGCTGAATTAATTATGTGAATCAAATATAAGTTTTTGATAAATCTGTTTTTTTCCCAAGTCAAATCCTACAGGCTTTTATTGTCATTTCAGCCATATACAGATGATACAGTATATAGTGAAACGAGACACCGTTCCTCCGTTTCTGTCCTATCTATCTAAGCTAGTCGGATATATAGCATCTGCATTGTGTCATCATTCTTTATTTCAGCATTATGCCATACTATGATGTGCACTTTCATTACAATGTAGTTCTGGATCTCAGCTCTGCTTGCCATTTAGTTAAACCAAAGCTCACCTGGGAATTTAACCCCTGATCCTACAGCTTATTATTACTGAGAAGCAATGCAATATATATTCCATACGTCCACAGATTTTGTGAATGCTTATCACACATTTATTGCCCCTTATCACTGCACACATTCAACAACATAATAGTCGGTGATGTCATTCCCAGCATTCCCAAACCAGATGTTCAGAATTCTTCCCAAACAAACTGAAAATGAGAGAATGAATGGACACTTCTGCAAAGCCAAACATCAAAGAGCAGGGAGCAGAGACACATCTGGAAAGTTAAGAGATCTAGAACTTCTGGCAGGCAGAAAAAAAAGAGAGAATAAATATCTGTCAATGATCTAAAGGCTCGGCACAAGTGAGCTGATGTCTGCATTGGATTAGTGACTATGCTTAATAAGGAAACAAATATGACGATCTTATGTCTGGTAGTCAGCACATACAAGTACAAGTGCATGTTCCCTCTTCCTGAAGGGAAAAAATGAAGGATATGCAGAGTGGATAATGTGATGTGACACACACACACACACACACACACACACACACAAACAAGCACTTGCAAAGACCCCAATTTTCTAAAGGTCTGCCTTTGCCTTATTACATTATTTTAGCACCAGCAATGTGATTTACTAAACCTGAAAGTGATATTTATAAAACCTATTGTGTATGCAATTTAATACAACAGAGGGGCAGGTATAACATTTGCTTAAGTTTTTTCAAAGATGACAAAATTATTTGATTAAAGGTTCTAAAAATGATGTCTCAGTGGCTCATTATAATGAGAGATAAATGCTCACTTTTTCATTAGGAGATCTTCAGCGCCAAAGCCATTCCTGACAAGTAGCAAGTAAGCATAATTGGAGGATGGCATTTACTTTCACTTTTGTTGATTAGAATGACATTAGCTATAGCTAATAGTTGGCATCTGTCTGCTCATGTATGTGGATGGGAGCAGTTAGCATTTTCCTCCAAGCAGCACTGTGATGTAACATGAGCAGCAGTTCAAAAAGCACTGAAGCACATTTGAGCCCTCACCCTGTGCAATAATGGAAAACTTGCTAATAGGTCAGAACTGCCAATGACCAATATATTTTGAGCAGATGCATAATTAAAAACATATTAATTATATACTATTAATTATGGGCCATTAAGAGCAATTATCAAACACAATATTGCACATATTGTTTCCCTATATTCCCTATTTTTTCTATAATGTCATTTACAAAGTTCTGCAATACAGCCATTAGTGCAGCGTCCTGTATTACACATCTCTTTTCGGGTATTTCCACTAACCAGTCTATCGTTTCAGCTAGATGTTTTGTGCCTGTGCTTAAACCCACCCATATCCTAAGCCTTACATATAATGTTTTTGCCTTTTTTTTCTGAATTCAAATAAAACTAAAAGAGACAACAGAGATCAGAAAAAATGTTCAAAACGATCCTTCATTCCTTTCATCGTGATGCCATTTATAAGTCAGTATAGATAAATAGGTATAACAAATACCGAAAAGTATAACCACTAAGGCATAGAACACAGCACAGTGTGCCTCACATTTTGTTCATTTAGTACCACACAGCATGAAGCACTGCACCTCTGCCAGCAGTCAACTTCCATTCTGTATACACAAACTAAACCAGGCTGAGTGTAAACTGTGGCTTTTCAAACGGACCACAGATTGGAGGAAGAGTTGGCACTTGCTTGTCTTGAACAAAGCTCAGCAATCTCACAGTGGGTTTTTGCCAAGCTGCCTTCATCCTAAGAAATGTCTGGTTAGATTTTTTGCCTTGTTGAGTTTCTAAAACACAAACTCTTGTGAAAGGGAAAGGGGTAATAAATGTGCTATATGCACAGAGTACCTTCTGTAGTGTGAACTCAGAAGAAGAGGATTCTAGTAGCACCTTGTAAGCATCCTTCATAAGGTGGAAGTTGAAAATTATTTACTATATATACTTCTGAAAGCAACAGACTCTAGGCACCTAACCCTCACCCTGAAGTGAAATTTGTTTCGTTTTTGCCTGTATCTTAACCAGAAGAAAAGGTCTCATCATTTTAATCATTTTAATTCAGGTCTATCATTTTAATTTCTGGTTACTGCCGGAAGTCAGAGAGAAAATTTAAATATATTATATGTATACGGAACATAAAAATTTAATTTCTTTAAACTTAGGTCCATCCTTAAAGAATCTTCATCATATAATCTGACATGTAGAACACATCATCACACACTCTGCTATAGAATTTGGCCAAGGTTGTGTCGGACATATATCTTATATTGTGACAGGTAATAATCTTAACAGGCAGCTGAAATCAGACCGTGTTAAATCAGCTTAAGCCAACATGTTTACCAGACTGACTGTTTTCACCAGCATGTTTATTTAAATTGGTTCCTTACCAACATGATCTTTGCAGGAAGAAAGCCTAGCCAAGATTAAAACGTAAATAACATTTCCATGTCATTTTAGTGAAATTTGTTGTAGAGAAATTTGATGTTTCAAGTCGATGTGTCAAAACATTTAATCAAAAAAAAATTGATAATTTTAGCCAAAACCTAAATTTTCATCTCAAGGCTGTAGGCTAGAATTTAGTCACAGCGAAATCTGCAGGTTTTCCCAGACACACAGTATGTAGCCGGGTTTCCATTAACCTGCTAGTTTTTGAAATTGCGAAGTAATGGAAAGACATGAAAAAAAGTCTTAACTATTGCAAAAGGTTTATACGCTCGCATGAGGTGGCTTTTCAGACATTTCGACTAAGCAAAATTTTCCAAAATTGAAATGGAAACACATTTTTCACATTTAACTCACATGACATGACATGAAGAGCAAATAGAAATTCTAAAAGCAGAAACCCAGCTTTAATCGCACAACATCACTCGATTCAAACACAGAGCATTCACAAACGCGTTTTGTAAAATTTTTTTTTAAATATAGCTTCTATTCTGCCCAAAACTGTAATGGAAACCCAATTTGTGTTAGCCCCTAGTGTATGAGAGTCTCACCCGGTTTGCTGGGACACTCGGTGCATTTGTGCAGACCCCATGAAGCTCCCACACTGCCGCAGCAGTCTTCCTGCTTGGTAAGGCCTGGCAGAGGCTTCCCACACTGCAACATAAGCACACAAACACACAATAGGACAAATTCCAGCGACTCATGTTTCTGAACAAACACAAGGGTCTTTTCAAGGGGATGAATGTTACAAAAGGTTTCGGAACAGGCAGTTGAAGTATATTATGAAACCCAGGCCTGTTCTAGCATCAGAGGAGTTGCATAAAACCCAGGCAGTAACATCACAAAACTTCTGTTTTAGCATCCATCCTTCCTTCTGATACCCACATGCATAATGTGCGCTGTGCTTAAAAAGGGTTACAGGCAGAGTGTGCTTCTTCACATTTAAAACAAAAAAGATGAGGAGCAGCTGAGTCTGGTTAGGGAGGACAAAAGCAGCCTCTTTTTTCCACTCTCTCCTCCCCTGGCACATTGCTCATGGATCTGAGCTAACTGTGAGATTAGGATCTGAATTCCTTTTAGATTTATGGGCTTTGGAAGCCAAGTCATTGTTATGTCAGATATATTACTAGGGCATCGGCATCATCTCTCTATCCCCAATACACATGCCTTTATCTGAGTACGAGCATGTTATCCTGAATGGAAAAAATGCTGAGTCATTTTGCATTCAGTATGTTCTGTTCCTGTCAAGACTACTAATAGGCCAGACAGAGACAATGAAGAGACAAATACAGAATGTGCTATTCTTCAGCCAAATCTTTTCTAAGCTTATTCTTCATACTTCTCATGCTCCATTTATCTAATAAAGTGTAAGCCAGGCACACTAAAATGCTTGGTTTGGAAACTAAGGCCATAGTAAATTAAAAATATATAACCTTATGTGATGTAATGAGCTGTATAATATTGCATTGAAGGATTATGCTAGTTACAGCTTGTCTCTTTACCACATTCCAGATGGATGTACGTATAGAGTCGTATCCTCTGCCTAACAGTGCCTGCCCTTTTGGCCCCAAATCATTACACCTCTGCTAATGTGAAGGTAATCTGAGAGGGCTAAACTTCACAGGGTGCATAAATTCCAACTGCGGAGTAAATCAGAAGCAGAGCTTCCTTCCTGTCTGACAGCTACATATACTAGCTACTGTTTCTGTTGTAGAAAATAAATTGAATGAACTTTCACTAAGACCTTAGTTGTGATTTAGAGCGATAAAAACATTAGAAGATGGAGATTTCAGCATTTGATGGCACCTTTGCTTATTAGAGGAATCACCCTTATGAGAAAATATTGTACACTATAGAACATATGAAGTCATTTGAAATCTGGAAAAAAAAATTGTTCTCAATGTTGTTCACTGGCTAAGTTTGTGAGTCAAGTCAGGTCAGCTTTATTTATATACAGCATCTCAAGAAAAACAGCCAAAATGCTGTGGAATAAATCAAGTTAATATGAATTTCAGTAAATGAGGACTGCAATCTATTCTCCAAATACAACTTAAAATAATTCAATAAATTGCGGTGGCACCGTGGGTATTGTTGCCGCCTCACAGCTCCAGTGTCTCCGGTTCCAAGCTGACCTCAGGTTACTGTCCGTGCAGTTTCTCATATTCTTCCCTTGGGTTTCCTCTGGGTTTTCAAGTTTCCTCCCAACTCTCAATAACATGTCAGTAGGTGGATAGGCTCCTCTAGATTGGCATCTAAGTGTAAAGGTGTTTGAGAGAGTGTGTGTGTGTGTGTGCATGGTGCCACGTGTTGGACTGACATTCCACTCAGGGTGTATTCCCACCTAGTGCCTATTGCTGTCTATCCACAAGACCCTAATCAGGATAAAGCAGTTAATGAAGATGAATGAACAAATAAATAAATTGAATGTGGACCAAATACAAACGGACCTGAAGATTTTAATATGCTCCAAAATAGGTTTAACAATCGTTGTTAGCATATAAAAGTCAACAAATAGTTCACCTGGTGCCTAGTATACTTTTCTCAATGAATACTTAAACATACTAATATCTCAAATTCAAATTAATCAACATGGATTTTCAAGCCACATACATTAATTTATATCCTTCATTCTTTGTTTGTTTGGGTTTTTTTTGTTAGACAGTAAGTAAATAAGTAAGTCAGTGGGCAAATAAGTGTTGTCCTGTCTGCATTTGTCCTGCTTTGGCCTTGCCTTGGCCCCTCATCTTTATTTTCCCCTGTGTCTAATTGAAGCACCTATATCATTGTTTCCATTGTATGCTGTGATGTTTTCCAGTTCTGTGTATATTACTCCTTTTTGTGTTTGTCATGAGTTGAATTTATCATATATTGACTTTGCTTACCATGGTTTCTTAATTTGGATTATAGAAAAGTCTAAGCTGACCTCCTATGCACTGATGTCTGCTTTGGATTATGACCATGAGTTTCGGAAATGCCTTAATAAACAGAGTCTGCGCGTTCATCCAAACACCTGTGGCTCTTATGTGATGCAAATACACAGACATATCTGAGTGTTGTAATCAGGACCATCTATCCTGAGTCCAAATTAGAACTGAGGCAAGAGGAGGTGAACTCAGAGACGGGGGGAAAATACAGTAGGGGTCAATGAGAACTCAGCTGAGGCCAAGTAACTCAAGCCAACTGAGAACCTTGAAGGAAATTGTTAACTTATGCAATTATAAAGACTGTGTTGTATCAAAATACTGACACACTAACATTCATTCGTGCTGACACAGTAAATGGTAATTATTACGAGACCATGACAAGTCATGAGTACCACAACTCAAATACATCTGTGCTTTGTGTACTTGCAGTCAATCCAGTCTTAATTTGTTTACTTGACATACCTTTCCATCAATGGTTTCCTGGAAACACCTTCCCACATGTCCATTTAGCCTAATATGTGGCCTGTGGTGGTTCTGCCCGTGGTTCTGCCCGTGGTTCTGACCAGTGCTGTGCCCGCTGTTCTGCCCATTGCCATTCTCATTGCCATTGATGTGATTATTACCAGGCTGAGAGCGTTGTTGTACAGAGTGTCCTGTTTCAGTTGTTTGGCCCGGTTTGACCCTTGCAACCTGGTGGATCTGAACCTCAGCTTCTGGTGGGTGCTGGACATGCACATTCACCAATGAGGGTGAAAAGGAGGCTACAAAAACAGAGAAACAGTCATAACATCATGACTACATAGGAAGGCTATGACCACAACACGACTCATCCATTAATGTAAAGCAATGTAACACACTGATGAAATGATAATTCCACACAGTCATTCATTCATATTGCTGTTCACGATCATTATATTTCCGAAATACCGAATCAAGTAAAAACAACAATGACTGCTTGGACCATTAAGCAGTAGATAATATGCCTCCCTTGACCCTCCAGTGCCTGAGAGAAATCTGACATGCCAATGCCTTTCAGAAATCACTTGCTTAAATGTATAATCAACTTCTTGTATTACACAATACAGAAGAAGCTCTTTAATGGTTCAGTTTCACTTGCTACACAAAGCCTGAGATGCTTGTACAGTGATGTAACAGGGGCCAGATGTGATCCCTGCCACTGAATTAGACTTTTTAAAACACGAGTCAACAAGCAAATGAGAACGGAATGCAGAGGATTGAAGGCCAAATGAGAGCTTCTGCATCTATTTAATGCTGGATAAAGAAAAGAAAAGAGAGCAAGCAAGACTGAGATATGCCAGGAGAAGATTGGTTGGCATTGGTGAAACACCTTCTGGTTTTCATATTCATAATGAGTTTGCTGAAAAACGAACACTCTGTGAACAATATGGGCCACTTGAAACATGTGGATAAAACAAGATCCAGATATAACCGTTAATATTTGACCATTTGAACAATTTCTGATTTCTATAAATCAAAAGTCAAGCAATAACAAATTACATGTCATGCATGGGAAAACAAACTGAGTAAACTTACAAATTTGTTGAAAAAGAATGATCAGCAAGATGCCAGCAGATGTGGCATTCCATCCTCCTTAATTTTCTTACGAAATGTAGTAACATGAGTCAGTATGTGAAAAGCACAGGTACAGTAGGGCCATGATTGCGATTTGACTTTACCTTGCTGGTTGGACAGGGGCAGGGTGTAGACTGTGTGAGATGAGCTGTTCTGCACTCTGTTGCTGTTGGTTTGTCGGCCGGATGAGGGTTTGCTGGGAGTCGGAGACGGAAGGTGACAGAACTTTCCCGTGGAGTTGGATGGGCACCAGCATTCGTTTTGCCCGATACACCGTCCTCCATTCAGGCATGGAATCTGACAGAAAACTACAAGATAAACCAAGAGAGTGTGAGGAAAATGACAACAAACACCCTTTCCAATTTGGGAAATCTCAACCCACAAAAAGGGCAAAATTTACTTCATCTGAGGAGACTTTTAATTTGATGTGATTTATCTCAAAATAAATACTTGCAAATGGGAATATAATGAGCTTTTCTTTGGGGAGCAAAGGTTATGAATCGTTCTGGAGCACTTGGTGTTGAACTCTCTTTTGAGAGGGGATTTATGAACTCTAAAAATTACCCTCAGGGAAAACACATTAAGATGGTCCTCATATTTGTTAGAAGAAGGTACTGGCTTGACCTCTGCTTCCTTTAGCTAATGATGCTTTCCTAATGACCACTAATAATTTCCTCTATTCCAATGACCAAACAGAGTCTGCTAAAAATGACTGAACTCAGAGACCAATAACCACATGTTTTGTGTGTTCAGTAGGTCAAAGACATTGATATTGTACCTGCTATTAATTTAGTTAACTAAGCAAATTACAGAGAATGAAAAGTGACCACAAGTAATGCATGAACACCAAAATATTTCAAGCTACATGCTAGAACTTCTTCTGAACAGAGAAAACCATCACAAACCAGACTCAGTTTTGAAGTCATGGGGAGCAAGAATGGAATGATACAGCTGAACAGCTGTGGTTTCACAGAGCATCTTTAATTCTCCTTATCTTCTGACAGCGGTGCCGATGCCCTATATACCTGTGACCGGGGCATCTGAGCCCCCCAAACTGAACCCACTTGCAGACAGACTTCAAAGAGACACTATGAAAAATACCTAGGAAGCTTCAGCAATAAACGGTAGGGCCTTTGTAGTCACAAAACAGTGAAAACTGCTTTGACATCAAGAAGGCATATGTTCTCCTCTTTTGAGCAATACCGTTTGAATGTATGTTTGAGATAATAGTTGCAGTGTGGCAAAACAAAAAGAGATAAAAGACAAAAAAAATTGAAACAACCTGTCCCATCTCTTCCTCTTTTTCTCAGGAGATAAATTAAAGGAAAAAGAACATAGTGTCTTAGTGTCTGCGTAAGGTGATACTCCACCATGAGCCTTCAAAACATCTTTGGCATAGATTCTACAAGTCCCTGGAACTGTACTGCAGAAATGAACACCATACTTCAAAAAGATATTTCCCTCAATTGGTGTCTGGTATATGGCCAATACCGTCTCTCAAAAATCTCCATCTTATCGAACCATTCAGTGAATTGTCTCTGAGGATGTCCTGTGGATATATGGCAACCTGTGGGGGTATGGCAACCCTGAAAGAGCACAATGTTACGAATTGTCCCACTCAACACACAGTTGTCATTCATTGACCATGTGCTTTGGTTTGTTTTGACATGTGCCTTTGTTTGGATTATGGTCCTGTCTTCACCCCTGTGCTGTAACTGGTCTGTTATCTATTGTGTTCACCTCTTTGCTGTTAGCTCATAGTCTATTTATATCTGATGGTTCTGTGTGTCATTGCCAAGTCTTTCTGTACAGTTTGCATTCATTAGTCCAATCCGTATTTATTGCTGACCATGTTGTTCCATATTCCCCAAACACATTTATTTGTGTCTTTTTTCATATGTGCATGTAGGTGTGACATTATTCAGCTTCCAGTGTTCATTAAAGAAAAGCATCAAAAGTCTTGTCAGTCTAAATATTAAACATCAACACACGTGATAGTCTGACTCCTCATATATGCGGGGTTTAGTGTCTGAATGTGTTCACGTTACGAAGCCACCTCACATTCCTAATGGAACATGTATTACTCCAGCAACATCAAACTCTGTATCTGAAATTGCAACAGTATTAGAACAAGGATAAAAATATAACTCAGATCATCTCTCAGATGTTGGCAGGTGCAAGGAATGTGTTTTCCAACATTCAATGCTTCCAAGCAATGAAAGTGTTTAAAGCACCCCGACAAGTTCCAAATGGCTACTTTTAGAGGGGCCCTTCACCCTGAAACACATTAAATGTGTTTATATTGAGTTATCTGTGTTAGCTGGTATCTGTGATGTAACTAGAGATTCTGGTGCTAATTTGTTGGTTGGTTCTGTATTTCCGCTATTCCTGTGTGAAGTTAGCTGGGACATTATGGACATTGCTAGCACAGTTATATAAATGATAATAGTCAAGTTTTGCTGTTTGCAAAAGCTTCTTTTCTCACTTACCATTTTCATGCCATGTTTAATTTCGTGAGAAATCCAATATAGGAATAGAGATGGCAAACTGTGCAGCCATATTTCCAAAACACAGCGTAATGATGCAGTTATGGCAGAGACTCTTTGCTTTGGAACCTTATATATTTGAGCAGAGTGTACAGATAAGAAGGCCAGAAAGCAGGACAGGCTAAAGGATTAAAGTGCTGCTACCTCAGTTTCTCCATGTAGCTAAGTTCCGCTGGTACCACTATCAGCGGGCAGTCGAATGGCATTGTGGGTAATATAGGAAACCATTAACCAAAGTGAAAATAATCCAACATGTAAGTGAAATAAATTTAAACTAAGGAATTCAACCCTGGATTTCATTGCAAAATAAATCTTGGATGCCTCTGTAGAACAGATGTTAATTATAAGTGATTCGTGGTGGATCTTTAATTTTAGATTAGCAAAAATCTGAAAGATACCTTCTTTATGAAATAGTAATTTAGGCAAATGAATCACATTTCCCAAATAATCTGGACACAGGCTATGTGTAGATGAGACATAAGTCCCTTAGAAGAACACCTTAAAGGTTCTACAAGAAAGCCTTCAAGACGTATTTACTCATCAGAAAGAGTTCAAACTGCCAGGACATGGGTGCAGACCCTTAACTATAAACCTACACTAAACTCTCGGAAAAAAAGGGTACTGAACTGTCCCTTTCCTTGTCACCTGAGTGGTACCCAATAGTACACATTCTGTTCCTTCGGTATCATTTACCTATAAAGGTGCATGTAGTATACTTTTAGAAAACCCCAAAAAAGTAACTATAGTCTGATTATGAATCTTAAATCTTTTTATCCTTTTTTCCATGTAAGAAATACTCAAGAAATATAAGAGTACCACCCCAACACCAAGGAAAGGCGGAGTTTAGTACCTCTTTTTCTGAGAGCGGATAAGTTTAACTGTAGTTTTTGAATAATAAGTTTTAAATTGAACAACCGTATTATAAACCTGTAGTTCAGCAGTAAACTGCAATTAAACAATGATTAGACCAAGTCTCAATTTCCAACAAATATGCACACATATTTTCATATTTCAACATTTATTGAAATCACCAGCAAGCAACAATATACTGTGGTTCTAGATATAGTTCAAGATATACAGTTACGAATAAATTTATAAAAATGATCTGCATCTTCTTTACATCAGTCCAGTGTCAGGGTATTGAAAGGAGGGAAGAAACAGCTACAAGCCCCATTGATTCCCTGCTCTATACTACAAGTATGTTCTCACCAGCGATATAAAGGACTTGGCCAGGCATTAAACGGTCCACTGGTGTTAACTGAGCTCTGGTGTATGAAATGTGCTTCATTAACCACACGCAGATCCAGTGGGAGAGTGGGAGATTTCCCTATAAAGCGGATTGAGCTGTTAGGAGAGGCAGCTCAGCATTGTTGCCTCTCCTCAGGCCCTCCGCGCTGGCTCGGGGCTAAAGCAGGTGGATAAAAGTGGCTTTAATGTAATCCCTGTTAAATCTTGCTCCCTTTCTCCTTCTCTTTCCCGCCCCCTGTCTTTCTTTTTCTTCTGCTGAGCATATGAAATGGTTAAGGTGAGGTTCAAAGCGAGGTGTAAACCACAGACAAGCAGGGGGCAGAAAGGAGGGAGCGTGGGACAGGAGAGTGGCTTCCCCATCTCGGAAAACCTCTTAGGTCTCAGTGCGCAATCACAGAGCCGATTTTCTCCCTTTCTTTCACTCTTTAATAGCATGCTGAAAGGAATCTCTACAAAAATGTTTCATTTCAGTGCATCTCAAAGAAAAGGAAGACTTTTTTGTCAAAGACAAAACATGCTCTTGTGAGAAATTCAGAACCAATTTAGATTTTGAGGGAAAAAGAGAAATGCATGAACTGTGAGACGATGAGAGACTTACAGAGTCTGAAGCCGTGGGTCTTGGACGGCGGGCCCTGGCTCTCGCTGTACACAGTGGTCTTATCTCCACGCTCGCAGCTATTGTAGCACTGCCCCCCTTGGCAGATCCTCCTACACACCATAGGTGTAAAGACGATCTTGATTCGGTCCACATTAGATGTAAGGTTTGCTCCTAAAAAGGGTAACGGAGTAGAATGGCAATGAGAAAGCAAGAGCTGAAAGTACAGAACAGACACATACAAGAAGTGCTGCATCGTCAAATGGTACACTCTCCCTGCCTGGACACTGGTAGAACAGGAGGTTTATAACAGTGCAAGTGCGTATGTGTGTCTGTGTGTGTGGGTGTGAATGTGTGCGTGTACACCAGAGACTGGATAGCTGGAAGGATGTGTCACTGAAAAAGCTCTCCAGAGCACGACAGAGTGAGAGAGCATCACGAGGATAAGATGTGTGCGAGTGTGTGCACGTGTGTGTATGTGTGTGTGTGTGTGTATCTGTTTATAGTTGGAAGGGAAGTCTTGTGTAATGGTGGGAACCTGTTCAACTCCCGTTGCCTTGTAAATGATGGAAAAACAGACGTCTGAAAACAGGGATCTCTTGGAATGTTTGCGAGGACTGAACTTGTTAAACATTGCCATTGTAGTATAATTTGAGGGTGTTGTTAGATGCTGTCCATATGCACGTCATTCTTTATTCTTTTTTTTTCTTGAACTAATTTGATTAGGATTTTATTTCTTTTAATTGAACATGCTGCTTTAAATCTTTCCTAGCCATGATGCAGACGACAAAGGAAAGTCTTTGAAGCTGAAGCACAGAGTTATGGTTCAAAGTGTTCGTGGGGTATGTGTAGCGCACGTGTGCTGAGTTTGGGGGAAAAAAAGAGAAAAAAACGGGCCCTAAGGCACTAGGAGTAATACATCAAACACACCTTGCATGTGCTTGTGTCACCAAATCAAGGAGATGAAATTTTCCCCCTAGTGTAACACCTGATTTAAATGAAGGGAATGTGAGTGTGTATGCATGACGTGTGTTTGTTTGCAACTGTGTTGAAATGACAGTGATAAATGTGTGTTTTCGTGTCTCGGTTTATGTGTTTATGTGCTTGTTTGGGCACAGATTTCCCTATGGACATATTAACAGTCTCGATTAACAAGAGTTTCCAGTGTATCCAAACGCAAATCGGCTCCACGGAGAAGGCCTCCATATGTGTGTGCGCGCGTGCATGTGTGTGCGTGCGTGAAATCTACACCTTCATGACAACTGACATAATATAATAAAATGTGAAGTAGACATAACACCTATAGTCAGGGGAAATCAGTATTTGGACACTTCTTTTTTTCGTTATTTAATATACTTCCAGTAAATAAATCCACTTCAAATTAGACTTTATAATAATGTCTTTTGTCTTTGTACTTCTAATATGACGAAAGTGTGTATTCATAAACATTAACAAAGATAATATGTCCTGGTACATAGTTCCATTCATTCTCTCTGATGAGGTGTAATGCCCCAGTAGAGAAACAGCCCTATATTGTAATGCTCCCACCTTCTGTGTTCTTGGGATCATACATGCAACCCTTCTTTCTCCAAACATGACAAGTGGAATTATTGGCAAAGAGGTTTATTCTTGTTTCATCTGACTAGAGTATATTGTTAGAAAAGAGTCCTGATTTGTCAAAATTGATTTAGAAATGCTTCTCTGTACGTCTTTATTCAGCAGACGAGTTTTGCATGAGGAACGTAGGAATGGAGATGCATGTGGAGAGTTGCAGGATGACCTGAAAGCAGCAGCTGTTACTCTTTTCAAGTAATGTGTGTAAATATTCAATATTTATAATATGAGTGCAAATTGGATATGCATATATGCACTATAAGCATATTAAATAGCAAAAACAAAATTGTCTATATACTTATTTCACTTATTTGATGACATTAGGTTGACACGTGATGTATGTGTATGTGCGTTTTAACCTGTTGGAGTCACTGTGTTGCTGGAGGCATGTGGCTGGCCATTAGAGTAGGCAACATGCTGAGTGTGTGTGTGTCCATGGTTGTGTCCGTTTGCACTGGGTAGAGCATTTGAGGTTATGGGTGCGTTAGCTGAAGGATAACGCTTGACCGTCCTGGAGACATGAGACTGTCCTGCACCAGTCTGCTGCAGCGTGAACTCAGGAGAGCCACGTCTAACTTGGGTTCTGAAAAAAAAAAACAACAACACACACGAGTGAATCAGCTTTGAATTCACTTAGGTCTGATGCCTGTATATAATCAAAATGAAAATCCTCAGGTTGGTCAGTGCTAAACATGCCATTTTCCACACTCTTTAGTGCAAAGGAAAAAAATACCACAAGTAAATGAGAACAAATGAAAGTAAACGAGAGCGGATAATGCAACTATTAACTACTAGCACAGCATGCGAGAGAACGAGAACACGGAAAAATGCACCTCATCTGTATTACGTCATATATTTAGGTAACAGAACCTACCAGGCTGATGGTATCACTTTAACATGATTTTCACTAATTTACGAAAACAGGATGCTCTCATGTTATTGTGTTTGTGTTCTGCAATTAGCTAATTACTGCAATCAAAATTTTATATTTAATAGCTGCACGATTTTCAAAAATTAGTTGCAAACAGTCCTGCTCATCAACTGAAACAAATTTCTCGTAATAATTTCCAGGGGCTTTCATTGAGAGTGAGTGCACAAAGTAAACTACAGGGTAAAATAATAGTGAAAGTAATAGGGCCTCAGACAAGTGGAGAAGACGTAATCGCCTACTATTAGATCTAATCACCTGGATGTTCAGGTTGTTGGACAGATTTTGTGTATCATGTCAAAGCAGAACACAACACTGAACCTCAATGTACCAAAGCATATAGAGCCAAATCTGTGCATGATTCGGACAAGCCAAGCATGATGGAACTCTGTGCTACTTTGACCATTTATCAAAATCACCGGACCTCAGTCGAAGCAGGCGAAACACAATAATGCACTATGAATTTTGCACTCAGTCAGTGAAAGAATGGACTAAAATTGGCAGGGACACCGGAGTCATTCTTACATAACAGGTACGGGATGCATAAGCGAATATTTTGCAAGAATTGCCACATACAGCTGATATGCGGACCCTAAGAACCCTGATATGTCATGAAGTAATGGAGTGAAGATCATTGAAGCCTTTACCCAGAACCTCTGCATACAGTGTGTAGGCAAGAAACTGTGGTTTCTATTTGGCCAATTTGCCTGAGACTTACAGCTTCCTGCATTTCTGAGACATTAGACACAGTAGTAAGGTGCTCTATTATGATCTGTCTGGTGACAAGCTTAAATAAAAATGTTGAAAAATCCCTTCACATAGTTACATTTTTACATTTCAATCTGACTAGTACAAAAAAAAATACAAATCTGACTACAATCTTTCACTACAGAATGTAACTGTCCACCAACTTGAGCAAAGTCTGACATTCACTGAGGAAATCACACTTAAAGTTTTAAACAAGTTGACTGTTTTTACCACCACTTGCGCCTTACCTTACCAAAAGGTGAGGCAAGATTAAGTAAATAACACATTTCTTCTATGTCGTTTTGATGACTTATATTTATGGTTGCTTTAAGTTGAGGTGCCAAAGTATGTTACAAGCAGGAAAACAACTGGAAAACCTGATTTCTGATATTTCTATTTTTAGCTGTTTGCCAGAATTCAGGTAGACATCCAGTGGTTTTTCTGAGACCAGTGCACATTTTTGTCATGAAAATTATAACCTGAGGCAAGTATCAAAACATCCATTTACTGTATGTTCAAAAGCGTCGGCCCAGTTAAACTTCAACAATGTAAAAACATAGCAATATAACACAATAAAGCACTTAACAAACAGCGACTGACCCATTTCTCAGGAAGCGAATGTGCCTACAGAAAGGCAATGTTGAAAAGCAGTGTGGCTGAGTGTGTTATAATGACCTTTCTCCCACCCGTCTTCGTGAGAGACACCTGGCTGACTCTCATGCTGGCACACGTGCATGCTTCAGACCAGATGTCTCGCCTTGCAATCTCAGTTCATTTCCTCACTGAATGAAGTCACTGCTGCCCTTCGCTATATTTGGACAAAGAGGCCTCATTTTCTTTGTTTGATGTCATCATCATTAGTTCAAGGCTCACTGCACTTACGCTTTGGGTGAACAAATTTGCAAACCCTGTAGCCAGGATTAAACGGACGAAACCTGCTGGAGAGCTGAAAAGCCTCTTTCAAAGCCTCACATAATACCATTCACATAATTAGATCTGACTATGAATGCATATACAGTACGTGTGTGGTCATGATATGAGGATGATGGTTGAGTGAGATGTTAAAAATGAACTTACAAAAGACGATACCCAGTAATTTGCTTTAGAAAAAAGACGATGGGTTGTTTCCTTGTTGACTTATAGACAGATAGGATGTGACTAAAGAAGAGGGGATTATATAACACATTGTAACTGCTTTAAATTATACCAGAAGCTGCAGGTCATTATTAAAGGGAATCACTATAGTCTAGACATCATCAATCCCTTGTGGCATGATAAGAGCCATGAAACATCTATTACATGTTCTTTGTAATCCAAACAGACAAATCTAATTACATAAGAGCTTTGTAAAGCGTGTAAGTGTGCTTTATAAGTATATTGTTTCAAATTGTTGTTCATTATGTCATTAAATTTAAATGAGACAAAGCCCAAAAGCTTCAACAGATGTGGACACTATTGATGAAAGCATTCTCCTTGGATTGTAACTTTGCGGTTTTCTTCGCAGACTATATCTGGTCAAGTTTAAGAAGGACAATATGTATGAGGCATCCCTGTTCAATCCTCATGCCTAGCAAATTAATTTCATCATTTTCCAATGGCACGGAGTGTTAACAAGTGCAGGAACAAACAAGTTCAGCTAGCTACGACAGAAACTAACTAGTCCCTGAGCCCACTGAGCACAACAAACAAACAGGTGAGCAAATGCTGATCAAACTTTTTATTTTAACTATAGTTAATACCTTGAGGCTTAACTGTTATGGTAGCACCAAATGGTGCAGAACTACACTACCCATCAGCCTCTGCATGTCACATGATCTTGCCACATAGTCACTGATCACTTACACATGTTTCCTGTTTCACCTAATTAGTGTAATATTAAAGTTCTGGCTTCTGCATGTCTCAGTGTCAAGATTTTGTTGGCTTGTTTTCAACAGTTTGTATTTGTGTTTGTGTGTGCGCTTGTGCCATGCTATTGCCTATGGTATGTATATATATTCGCATTCATAGTTCATGTTAACGGTTCTTGTTTTCACTGTTTTGTTTGTTTCCTTTGCAATTTTCACTGAAAACTACGTGCATTTGCATCCTGACAATAGCGTTGAATTTCTTCAGGTTGTTATTAGCTACCATTAGATAATGATGTTGAATTTGTAATGCTAGCATACTTTATTAGCTGTGGCCTTATGTTATATTTGTTATGACTGTATATGTAGCTTGCCAGGTAACTAACAAATACAGCTAGTTGCATTGTCATTTTCTATGGATATGGATAAGTATTTTGCTTCGCCCTAGATTTCCACCCCAATAATGTCATTGGGTCTAACTTGGCCACCCCATTGTAAAAGGTCTGGCTACTCTCTTGCACAGAAGACATTCAGAGAATGTTGGTGTGACAACTTCTGACCTTCCTGAACTTCTAATCTCTTTAATCTCGAATGACAGCTCTGAATAACATATTCAAAAGTTCAGTACAAGTCCAAGTATGAGCTGTGTTTGGCCAGTTTAGTCAGGATAAGCAATTTAGTTATATACTCCAGTCCCACTATTGAGAAATACAATATAGTAACACAAAAATGTTTTCTTGTCAAACAACCCACCTTTCTTACAAGCTAAATGAAATTTATGTCTTTACTGACACATTAATGTTTCCCACTGTTTTCAAATTCTCCACACACCAGCAGACTGGTTACAGTGATACCACAACAGAGAGTTGGGCTATCAACACTAAAGACACATGGGAAAACCACGGCAGTGTGTGATCTTGATGGAGCTGACAGTTTGCTCAGAGTCATGAGACTTCCAATGAAACCAGTGAGGCCTGGTTCTACTTTACCTCACAAAGAAATCAAAACTTAGCCATGCCACTAAGGACGTTATACATGCCAGACAATTAGTGTTCAGCCACCTGGTGACAGTTCTGGGAATTCACCTGATGGAGAACAGTTCATGAGTCAAGAAGATATAGCTTTACAGCCATTCGTTTGACTGTTGCATTAATCAAAAACAGCTGAAAACTGTGACCGAATACAATTGGTTATGGAACCTTGCTCAAGGACCGAACAAAGGCAGCTTGGTAGTCCTGGGATTTGAACTCACTACCATCTGATCTTCTTTACCTTTTAAACCTCATATAATAGCCAATTTCTTGTAGGAATCAAAACTCTTAGCATACAACTTATTAGCAGCACCTTATATAATTATTGAATGAATGATTGAATACACTACCATACAAAATATTTAATATACCTGGTAATAGAAGGGTTTACTTTATTTTTCTGCCTCCACCACCTATTCTCACCACCTCTTTTCAGGTTGTCTATGCATCCATCTGCGATTCTCATTAGCACAATATTTGAACTCTAGCCCTTCTTAAAATACCATTAAAATAGGTTTCAGGCAGGACAGAAGCTATTAAAGAATAACTATTTCATTTGCCGTGACATTGACTCTATTAGAATCAATGGCAAAATTTAATCACCTGCTAGTTACAATGATAATTCTACCTAAATCATACAAACATCTTACCACCCTTTCTTAAGATATCTCAGTAAAAGTAATCTTGGACTGATGAACCTAGTGTTGCAGGCATAAAAAACAGTAACAGGAAGGAATAGGCAGAGAAGACATCCCAACTGGCATCAAGTTATACTTTACTCCTTTTCTGCCAAAAGATAACGGGTTCCAGGAATAGGAACAAGGAACTTGTTTACGCACCAAATTTTGAACCATTCGGATCATTTTTTGTCAACGTATTTTTTAGACTAGGTTAGATCTATAGCATCCTAGTAAATGAGTATTCCTTCTTAACAAGAAAAAGCTCTTCTTATTTTTGGCTCAGCATACTGTATTACTACTCCCAGCAGTTGTTTTGGCTCTGACATTTTCTCATAGAATTCTCTCCGCATTCAGTCATTAGCATTGCATCTTTCTTAGAGAGGAAAATAAACGTGTTCTTTCCACTGTTGTCATTTAGTCAACAGATCAAGTAAACATGGGGCAATAAAATTTTAATTCGATGAAAACTAGAAGACGTTTTAAGGAGAAGAATAGATTCCACGAATATTTTCCGTAAAATTGGATGCAGAAAGAGCTGAGTGACAGAAGCCAAGGTTCTGCTGGGACATTCAGTATGTGGGCTTTGTGGGTGTGCCAACCACTAGGTTTTGGTAAGTGGGTAAACTGTTCACCACCCATCCCTGCAATGCTGAATTGATTATTGTTTGCATTTAGGTGGCTATTGGAAACAGCAGTCCTGTAGGTCCCTTCGTACCGCAAATGTTAACATAAGAGAGGAGGGCTGGGAACACAGACTGCTAAACACACTTGACCTAGTTTATAAAACTATGCCGATTCAGAAGAGAAATCAGGCATTAATTGTGTGTGTTTTTGCTCAATGACAAAAATGTGAACAGCAAAAGTTTGTCTCTTTAAATGTTTAAAACAATTGCTTCCTATTATCAGGAAGAGCACAAAAACACTTCACAATGATAACTTTGAGCATGGCTTGCCTTAATCATTCTAACAATCTGAAAACGATCCCGAATAAAGTCCTTCATCTAACTTATAGCATTATCCATTACTCATTACTAGCCCTACTAAGCATGTTGACCAACACATTTCATTTTGTTCTGTAATACCTCTTTGTTCCACGGAGCAGCAAGAATGTAGTTATGTTTGCAGCAGTGTCTGAACATGAAGAGGTAAGTTCAGAGAAGCCATTTCACCATGGCAAAGCCCATTTGTCATCCTGAGTTGTTTGAAAGTACAGAACCTACATCCAACATCCAAGCATTTAGCATCGATCAGTTAATGCAGAAATTTTCTGATATGAAGGCTGTGTTTGAGGGATGGAAATAGTCAGTTGGCTAGGCACTGACTGTCTAAACAAATCTCTCTGACATCAGACAGGACTGTCTGGCATCAGCTGCCTGGTCTGGGATTCAGAGTACTGTGAGCAAATGGATAGCAACAAAGCAGCAGTAAAATGGCACGATTCCAAGCCCTATATTTAGCAATGGACTGGAAATAAACTGAGAAATAGGGGACAGCAATAGTAAAAATCCCAGATTATGGTAACAATTCACCAATGTTCTGTGTAGGTTTAAACACTTCATCATGTCAAGTAATAACCTTAAAAAAAAAAACAAAAAAAAAAACCCCCGATTTAACCGTATTTACACAATATGAGTAATGTTTATATTTCTCTCTGAACCAACTGGTGATTCATTCAAATGGCATTTATTTTATAAGAGCTTGGAATTATTAGCATCAATCAAAAAACTGGTTGGCAAAGAGGTGCTAAGTGGCGTCTGGTGGAGGTCAAGTGGAAATCCAAGTTTGCACAAGTTCTCATAAAATCCTCAAACCGCAGCATACTTAATTTCAATGCAAGAATCCGAACATGTAGAGCATCAGGCTAATTTAGAACAACAGCACACTGGCAAAGGGCATAATTGTTATTGAGCTTTGCAGCTGAAACAGGAGAGACATTGTGAATATGAAAAAAGCTTTAAGAATAAAAGAATTGTCCCAACGGAGGAATTTTAAATGTCTTTGGACTCAAAAATCAAAACGCTGGGCGTGATTTTCTTATAGAAATATACAAAATAAATATATGAAGTTACCGAACATGCACACTTTTCATAAAACTTTTCAGGTCCATTACTAATTCGATACAAGAGCTTACTGTTTTAAGCTCTTCAACCGTATATCTTGTTATGATTTTAATGTGCTTCCAAGGCCTATGTAACGTTAACAATGGTGTTTTTGCCTCCAGTGTATGAACAAATAACACAATAGTCAGTAAAACATGTTGATTGTTGACTGATATTACCTTTTGAAGCCAAGAGATGACTTGCAAAATGGCCACAGATAAATGAATTTATACCACAGTGCTGTTGAATCTCTAATTTTGACTGGTAAGAAGGTGTTGATTAATTTTCCATCACAGCACAGCTCTGATAGTTGCGCAGGTTACTGGGGTTGGGGGCTTGTGTTTTCTCAAAAATGTGACAAACTGAATTTTTTTTCAACTTATTATCTTCAAAAGAGAGAAAATAGACGTTGATGAGTACACTGCGTTGTTTAATAAATAAAAAATTGTTAGCATGAACAACTTGCTATGATATAAGAGGGAGTAAAAAGCCGGGATGTGATATTATAGGAAAATAATCAACAGGCATTTAAGTGTACTTAACAAGTTCATGTAGAATCAGTAGACTTAAAAAGACTGGTTTATGGACATGTGCTGATAGATTATTGCCCAGTGATTCAAATATTTGATATCAGACACTCTCTATGCCAATCTAAATACCCTGAATACAGAACAATGGAAACATAATTTCATAAATGTTTCAAAAATGCCTCTACCTCTCCTGTATTAGTAATGACAAAACTGGCTAGACTAAGCTATCATCAAGGGATTATAAAATGTCTGATATACTGCCTGAAAACATGAACGTGTAAGGAGACGTCGGTCTGGGTATCTGGGTACACTGAGATGAGATCCCATTTCAGATTTATTCCTCCTTTGCTGTTATAATAATAAAACTCCACTCTTCTGGAAAAAGCTTTCCACTAGATTTTGGCGCATGGTTGTGGAGACTTGTGCTCATTCAGTCACAAGAGCATTAGTGAGGTCAGACAGGTGAGGAGGCCTGAAGGGCAGTTGGTGGTCCAGTTCATCCCAAAGTTGTTCAGTGGAGTTGAGGTCAGGGCTCTGTGCACGACACTCGAGTTCTTCCACTCCAACCTTGGCAAACCATGCTCCATGGAGCTGACTTTGTGCACAGGGGCACTGTCATGCTGGAACGGGTTTGGGCCAATTAGTTCCAGTGAAAGGAAACTGCAGGCCTCTAGCACAGAAATAGATCCTGTACAATTGTGTGCTTCGAACTTTGTGGCCACATTTTGGGGAAGAACCATATATGGGTGTGATGGTAAGGTGTCCACATACTTTCAGATATATAGTGTATATTCCAGTCTCATATACAGTTACAGTTTCACAGCCGTTGGATAGAACCTAGAAAAATTGCCAGAATGATTTGAGGCAAAAGGATGTTTCCATTTTAACCAGTCTTTAAATCCACACTGGCTTTTTAACCACTTCCAGCATCATAAAAAGATGGATGCTTTGCAAGGCTTTTAAAAATTTAGTGGCTTTAAATTTAAAGTTCTGTCTTCACTGAAGGGAAAAGAAAGTAAATCAAAGAATGATCTTGCAGCTGATTAATTTGGCTATAACAATGACCGCTATAGCCAAAATATAGCCTCGATTTACTGCAGCATATGCCACAAGATCATAATTGTAGTTTTCTATGAATAAATTCATGGCCCAATAATGCGATCACAATGCCATATGACACAAGCCTCTTGGTTTGAAGGAAAGTAGGAAGCGAGAGTTCTGTCATAGAAGAAAATATTTACGACACACAGACCCCACTGAAAACCATTAAACCACATGGCATACCTTGAACCAAGCAAGGATGAATTATTCCTCTGAATTTAACCCATCCAAGCAGTGAACACACACACAAAGTAAGAAGTGCACACATACCCAGAGCAGTGGGCACCCAGGGAGTTAGGGGTTAGGTGCCTTGCTCAAAGGCACTTCAGCTGTGTATGTAGAGGGAAGGGAAAGTGCTGCTCCACCCACCCATCCATCCATCCATCCACCCATTCTTCCTGCCAGTCGAGGGAATCGAACCAGTGACCTTTTGGTCCCAAACCCGCTTCACTAGCTTTTAGGCCACGACTGCCCCACCCTGAGAAGCTAACACTGATAATGAATTACTTGGTATTTTTATAAAGCACCAGGGTGTAGTTCATTCACCAAAAGTCCTCAGCTGGTGTGCCATTCTAAATGTAGACTCAATAAAGTATATCAGTAGACTGAACCAAGTACTTGAAAAAAATACTATAGAAGAGCTGATAAACATATGAAACCAGCAGCTCCTGTGTTGTGGCTTGTCTGATCACATGCATTTGTATAAATAACTTAACTGAAGACAGCGCATTAGGACAGAGACTAGCTAAAGGGCTAGAGACATTGCTTCTGAACGGAGAGAGATCTTGCAGAATGAAATACATTTTTTGTTTTATTTATCTCTCTGCTCTGATTAGCAAACTAACAACAAAAACAGAATGTTTAAAGATGAATACACTGAGAAATATGCCTTTATTCTTCCTGAATTCAATTCAAAATGGATCTGTCTCCTCTGTTTAGAGTCCATGGCGCATTAAAAGCTAACTGTTGACACCATTCAGTCTTGTTCGCTGCTCCGCTGTAAGCAAGGACATTTCATGCAACTAGACTTTTAAAATTTTTAGTTGAATACCCATGGACTACACCAGAAAGTAAGACTAGTCAGTAAGACTAGCTAATGTTGACTTATTTTTGGAAATCTGTGAGAAATCGAGCCGTAGGGGTGCGGTAGCCATGCCGTTTTCACATTATGATCCAATATTACTCACAGGAATAACACCCAGCTGCCCTCATAGCGGTAAACCACCCCAACCTAATGGCTCGGCTTTTCCCAGGCATTATGTCTCAGTTTCAAGGTTGCTGTCTCGCTCATTTCAATAGGGCCCTCACACCTAGCATTTACTATGACTCTGGAATATATAAATGGCAATATTTTCCCCCTAAATATGTCAATGAGTGTGTAATAAAAGCTGTTTTGGCACATCTCTCTTGACAGCACTTGGAAAGTTGGTATGATCTTTGTCCTCAGTGAAGTAAAACTAAAACAAGCCAGAGGTTTCTGTCACTTCAAAGCACGAACATAAATTGCAACCCTTTGGAAGACTTTAACCTCTTGTGGTCACTCTCATGTGCAGGTCTGTGAGGTTGTGGTGTAAGAAGAAACACTGTTTAGCCTTTTCTGCGTGCCAGCACATTTAGAGCAGGCTGTATTTAATTGGACAGTGACACAATTCCCGTTTTGGCTCTGTACACCAACACGTCGGATTTAAATGTTATAGTGCAGGATGTCAGCTTTAATTTAAGTGTATTTACATCTATATTCTGTGAATCATATAAGAACAGAGCCTTTTAATTCACAGTACCCTCATTACAGGTGACCATAAGTAAAACGCATTTGGTTGCATAATTGCTTCTTGGCAAACTTTGTGGCTCCGCATCAAAGCTGTCAATGATGTGTTCTTCTTTCAGTTCAACAGAAATAAAACCTGACTTTCTGAACTTTAACCTTATTACTATTATTCCTTTTCAAATCCATCAAGTGGCATTGCATGTCACCTAGTTATATTTCACAGATTTCCATGTAATTTACTTTATTATCCGTCTTTCCCAAGACTTAATAGTATGTAAAGGGCAAATTCTTTCATTATCAGTTTACCATGTTGTAATATTTTACATTTTACACAAGCATGTGGATGCAATTAGACACTCAACTAACATTGCCAAACTCTACTCATTATGACCTTCTCCGAATGAATGTCCTTTCCTTTTTTATGGCAGTAGGCATACAGCATAGGAAGCTAGCTTTGATTTTTCATTCTTCTGGCTGTAGTTCCTCCGCCAAATTAAAAGAACCAGCAAACTGCAGCCGGATAACTCATGTTCATGAGTACATAATGAGACAGTAGAAACTAACCAAGGCAGCATCTGCCCTTTAAAATGCTCCAAGATTTCTTGATTTAATTGACAGATATAGAGTACAGTATATTACACGACTTAACAACTATATAACTAGTTGTTCAAATATATAACTCCACCATGTCATCCTACCAAGCAAAGTAAACTTATTTTGTTCATGAATCAGATTGATTCATCATATAGATGTCATGATATGGAACATCAATAAATGATTTAAGATAAATATGAAAGGTCCAGAAAGAGCATTCTGTTTTCATTTAATGTGCTTGCAACACAGCCCTGCACCTGGCATTTAAAATTAAGCCTTGGCTTATGGTCTCCGCTATTATCCATATTGCACAGGGCCAAACATCAGTTAACAATTAGACCCCAATGACTGCACTGTTGTGTATTCATAGCATCTGTAATTCTGAAGAAGATACTGCTGATCATGGCACATTCTGCTTCATTTAAGAAAGGATTGAGGTGCCACAAGACAGTTCTCTTAATTAACAACACCCAGTCAGTCCAAGATCCCAGAAGGGGAAAGTACTTAAGCAGTTGCACATCATGACAATGAAGGTATCAATTTAGAGGATTTTACCAAAATGAATACCTTCTTCAGTAGTCCTAAACAATAACATTGCAATGAAAATAAACATACAGTTTATTCCTCGTATTCTTATTTAAAATTTTGAAGTACTTATTATAAATCTAGTAAATACAACTAAAGTACTAAGTTTCCCCAGTCATAAAACACTTACATTCCCTGTGTTCCATCTACCAGAACCAATAAAATATGACTATGGTTTTACTAAAATCCAAAAAAAAGTTTTAAAAGATGGTGGAACCACCAAAAACTAATTTAAGTACCAAATCCAAGAACCAGACAAAATATTTGTGTTTTTTTTCTATACAATGAGAGTTTGCTGGAAGGAAACTGTCCACACTGACAAACTGGCACTCACTAGTTAGCCCAATATCTCTAAATTCACATAAAAAGGGCATCTCACTTGTTTAGACAACTGAGAACGCTAGTTCTCAGTATGTAACTGAACTTCCGTGATCCCCGGATAACCACCAGGGGCAGTAAGTATCACTTGTTTATATTCTTGTGTGTACCGGCACACATGCAGAGACCTTCCAGCAAAGTCTCAAAGTGATGTATGACACATTTTGCTATGAATACAACCGTCATACAGCCATCCAGGTTCCCTGGAACCTCCTTGACGTGTTCTTGCCAGGTCAGTTGTCTGAAGATCAAAGTATTGCAGTTACATAAGTAATTCCCATTCTATACTGACAACGGTGGTGAGAATCATCTGGATAATGTATGCCACAATGTTATGAGCAACCGACATACATTAGGAATTAACTGAAAAGGTGTTCATAGATGACGGCCAAAGTCATCAATGAGAAGTGCAGTTAACCTCGCAGAACCAGGAGAAGACTGCTTTGAGTCAAAATCCTATAAATAATATCTATGAGGAAGAAATGCACCTTGTGAAGTGACATGTGGTGGTAGTGGCTGATGGCGGCAATCAGTTGGCCAGCCTCTGCTTAGACAAGGAAACCTCTTGTATATATTCTCCATGACGGATATACAGTTGGTCTGAGGATGATATGGTTTTTGATTGGTCTAAATGGTACCTTAGGGTGCACAGTAGGCACAACAAGGAATGCTCTTCTGGCTCACCTTTCTACTAGGTTAAGTTACAAAATGGGGAGTTAGTCTGACTATGGTGATGGGGAAATCATGGCAATGCCTCATAAGACAAACCTTGTATATTCTGGGTGATGGTGACATAACAATTATGTATCACAAAGATCTGTGTGAACCATTCATGTGGTTTCATGGCTGGAATTACCGCTGATAATCTTAACATACTCAAAGGAAGGTCTTAATGAAAGAGTTCAGATCCCTCAAATCTAGACTTGGACAGAAACTGCTTTCTTCTGACCAAGATAATATGTTGGCAGCAACTCTTTATTTTGTAACAGGTGGACACATTTTAACTTTCACTCAAATATCAATGACTTCATCGTTTCTATCTTCTCATGTGAAGGCTCTTCAGTAGATACTATAACCTAAGCAGATGGTACTTTGTATAAAATGAAGTCACTTCTGAGCAGGAATATTGGAATGATTTTAGCTGTAATTTAGATCATGATTACATAGTTAGACACTACACTACTATATATCAGAGGAACGTCTGACCTTTTGCTCAAAATCCAAACAAAGAATTGAATGGAACTTTTCCAATTCCAATCTGGATTACATTTCTTTATTGACACAGCTATATTTCAGCAAATGAGCACATGCTCATGCTTGTAGTTGCTGTTTCATAAGTACATATTTTCTGGCTAGAGTCTTTTAAAACTGTGAAATAGCTGAAACTCATGTTTGCCACAAGAGGCCCATATAACATGTCAATTGCTCCAGAGCATCCATTTTCCCTTTAGCACTTGAAGTGAGGAGTGAGAATGGAGGGTGGAGAAGACAGCCAGAGACCAGTCACTGTTCAAGGAAGAGAGAGAGAGAGAGAGAGAGAGAGAGAGAGAGAGAGAGAGAGAGAGAGAGAGAGAGAGAGAGAGAGAGA
>JAQQZR010000005.1:7187353-7220690 GCA_030068235.1 Notoglanidium macrostoma
GATAGATAGATAGATAGATAGATAGATAGATAGATAGATAGATAGATAGATAGATAGATAGATAGATAGATGCACTCCATTGATTGCCACATGCTACAGTGAAATGATTGTAAGAATAATCGTTTTACTTTTTTCTGGAATGCCAGTAGTCTTTAGACTATATATTGTAGAAAATGTCAAAATTTTACCAAGTGACTGATTCTCCATGGCCGCAACATAAAGAGAAATAAAGAGTTAACATAAATACTATGACGGTCTTCAAAGGGAATGGAAAATATTGTATATGTGAAGTCTGTCATTAAAGAATTTTAAAGCCCTGGTGACTGGCTTCCTGTCTGGCTTGGGGGATGAAGTCTTGCTTGATTGAAAAAGCAGATTGGTAGCTGGTAGTAAAAGATAGCTTTACCAGACAGAGGCCTACTGTTCAAAACCATCACTGTGATGAAACCATGTTTATAGACTACATCTTACGCAACAGTAGAGAATGTGAAGTGGGTTGAGAATTTTTCCAATACACTGACATCGAGCATGAGTAGTGTTTTTAGTGTCTTCCCAACAGTCATGCTGCTGCTTCTTAGTTCTACCATTTATAGTAGTACCACATCGGAAGGATAAAAATATAAAAATTCTCCTAGTGTTGATCGTTGTTTTTGCATTGGTCATGATATTTCCTACCAATATTGATACCAGCCCATATTGAAGTAGGTGTAAATACTTTCATATCAACACTTCTGATTCTGCAATAAATACCGCTGGCCTTCACTGGCAGCAGTTCTGTAGAACTATATTTAGACTTGAGGTTACAGTAAAAAGGACTTTTACCACTTCCACAGAAACCTCAAATTTCCCTTGAGGAGAGTTTCTCATGTCTGAGTAAACCTTTGGTCACTAAGTGCTGGTTTTAGTCATACAGCAACAAGTGAGCAGGATGTGAGTAAGAGCCAGTGCAAAGGGAAATCAGGCATTTACCCAGTTTGTCCCTCAGTACAGTTCAGATGAATGTTAAAACCACCAAATGTGAAAATGCGAATGGCTTACATCTGAAAGCCACCAGTAGGCACCAAAACAGCAGTGTTCTAAATTGCAAATGTGTCAACACCATTATTTTACATGTATGACTCTCCTTGGTGTTTAGTGACATTTTCCAACAGACAGATAAAAAAAAAAATGATATGTATCACTCCAAATATTATGGACTGTTAATGCAGAACAAGTTCCAGTAGCAGCCTTATACACTATTAAGGATTCCACTTGGCCCATTTCAGAAACGAGGTGCAATCGGCTCACAGAGCTCCAGGCTACAACTTAAATTTTAGTGGGAAGTTCTCGGGCTGATTTCAAGAGGTTCCAAACACTAACTCACCTCAGATTAGAAAGGCAGAGCTTCCTCCAAAACGGCCCTAAAGCCAGCTTACCATTCTCCACCTAGCATTATCTAAGAGTTGGCCAGTAAAACAGATCACCTCTGGGAGCACCGAAAGTGTGTTCTGAACACGCAAACCAAGCTCACACTAGTCATCTTCCTGTAGAGGCCTGATGTCATAGAGAACAGGAAGGGAGGCCAAACAGGGATGAGTGTTCAGTCCGTCTGCCACAACTTATCACCTCACCAGCTGTTCATGGCTACTGGAGCAATGTGGACAAGGGATGGAAGAGAAAGGCCTAAATGCACCAGTTAAAGGAAATGTATGATACCGACATTTCAAAACTGAATGTCTACTTGTATTCTTGTATGTATAATGCATTTACAAATAATTGAATCCCTAATTCAAATACAGAAAACAGACGACATTTAAAAAAGCATGATGATGAAAATGAGTCTAAAAGCAAGAAAAGTTGAATTTTGTTTGTTTGTTTTACTTTGAAGCTGAAATTACATCTCAATGTTATCAAATGTTATCAAATGTAGTTATCATCTTATCACTTCTCAGGTTTATTACATTATCAGCCTGTTTGACTGGTCGCTTGAATTGAATGGGTTTAATCCTAAGAAAAAAAATAAAATTTTAAAAATCAATTTATACTTCAATAACTCAAAAACAAGCTGACCTATAAATAATGTCAACTCCGACAAAATGTGTAAATTCCAGGAATAAAAAGCTTGATGGCTGTAATAAAAAGTGAAAACATGTTTACGGTTGGTTCGGCGAATACCCTATAACACAATCCCTGGAGGCAAAAGGTTTGGCAAGCCCTGCCTTAAAAAATAATGGACCTCTATAAGCAGTAAATCATACTGACAAAATTGTAATGCAGACTAGAAATTAAAAAGGTGTCAAAATCATAAATCATAATCTCAACATACCCAGAATCAAGATCAAATCCAAATTGCACCTACAAAAATCCTATCTACTGAACCTTGTGTCTGTTTTTCTGAAGCAAAATGATAATATAATCTCCTCTGGCGTCTTAGCTTCTTTATATGAACAATGCACTGCCATCTGTAGAGAGCTTGAAGGAGAAATGCCTACTGCGGTTGTGTAATGGAGCTGAACCAATGTTCACTGATGACAAATAACTTCCTTTAAAAACACAGAGGCACTTTCACCTTAAGCAGCGCTGCTGACAGTCCACAAATAGTGATTTAATTTAAGCAGGAGGCCAACTGGCAACAGCGTGAAGTGTGGAGTGGGCGTCTGGACCCAGCTAGACACAGCACAGCCAGACAAACCCTTAAGCCCTTCACTACATCAGCCTCCATTGACCTTTAGCCAAGACACCTCTTGAGACCTATCCAGCATCTTTTTTTGGCATTGCCTTGCATAGCAGGGCATCAAGAAGCACAGGTTATGACAGAATGAAGGTGTTGCTTGCATGCCAGACAACGGACATACCACACACTTTAGGGTTCAAAGGACATGCCAACATAGCACATGTTCCCCGCTCTGTGGCAAAAGGCAAAAGGTTTAACCCTGGCAATTTGGAATGGCTACAGGAATGTTCTTGTCTGGAAAGATTTCAGCAGGTTGACTGAGTTCTGAGCTCGTTGTCTGAGGTGCCACTTTATCAGACAGGGCTGAGGAAGAGGATGCAGAGATGATGGGGTGAAAACAGCAGGAGTTTCTAATCTTCATGGAGACAGCGTCTGCACTTGTTAATCTGGCCTTGGCACTTTTCTCTATGGCACTGGCCTTGCATTTCTCCTCTGCTGCTGGTGAGAGTTGAAATATGATCAGATCTCCGAGATAAAGAGTCAGACTTACTGATGGCTGGCGACAGCAGGTTGACTTCTACTGCTTCTAAGCAGTTTACTTCTACTCCTACTTTTAAGCTGTCACTTATCATCTTAGACGAGAGGTATATTTGGTAAAACTAATCTATTAATATTTATCTTGCCAGTCTTTACCAATTTACTAATCTCCTAGATCTTCCAGAGTAGCAGACACCTTAAAATATAAGCTCATAATACAGCTCATGACCTTTGGAAAGTTTCAACAAGAAACCAACTGAATGAAGAAAACAACAGTATTTAACATGGCTATCCTGCTAAAGCATTTGTCCCAGAATAGTTGGCATGAAATCACTAAACATTTTTACTGCCCTCTATTGGATATCAATTGTAATCCTCTAGATATACAAAAGGTACGCATGCACATATACGAACAACCTTAGGTCTGTATTGAAGGGTTGATCGGATTCTAGCATTTGATGTATGTAGCAACAGCCTACATTTATCCCATAACAATAAATATGCATTTACGGCTAGTAAAATGAGCTACTTTGTTGCTTAGATGTTCAGTGGCTTATATGCAGATTAACAGTGCTCATTTGTAAAGCAGTTATTCAGGAAAGGCCAAGCCACTCCGAGCATTCATCTCCCCAGAATTTAGGACTCAGGTCTTGCGTCTGGTTGTCGCATAGTACAAAAACAAAGGCTCGTGATTCAGCGCTCAAAAATGTCGCTGACATGTTAAAGCAAACACATGCATGGCAACTGTTCACTTTAGACAGAAGCCTTGAATTAATTACAAAACACAGATTTGATATGATTTGAGTGCACAAACATCTGGATAAAGTACACATTTACAGTGGATTGTGTGCCAATGGTATAAATTCATGCACCACTAGACAGCTAGGGTAAAGTAGCTAATAGTAATAGAGGTTTCAAGTGAAATAAAATATATTACAGAGCTTTGTTGAGATATTACAAGAAGACAAGTTAGATAAACATGGGTTCCGACATCAGCATTTATGCAGGAATACAACTTAATATGCACTTACGGGATTAGAAAAGCATCAGGATCAATTCCAAAGTAGAGAACATCATGACAAGCTAAAGCCTCATTTGTATATAGTTGGCGTCCTGTCATATATTTAAACTACTGAACAAGTGGCTCCTTTCAGCACTGAGTGTAAAACAGGGTTCAAGCCGTTATAACACTTTCGTCAAGAGCTGAACAATCCTTGCATCAGCGTTCAAAACTGTACTGCTGGCACGTATGTTTTAGGGACCACTTTCAAAATAACATTAGCCCCTTTGTGTTGGAGGAATATCATAATGTATTAAGTTCTGAGCCAGTGCAGCTCCGGTCTGTGTGTACTGGTAGTCAATGTTAGTGAAGCCCAATGACTCACAGAGCAAAGACAGTGTTATATAAAAACAAAAGGCATTATTCATTCCAAATGACAGGACTATTTTTTGCCGCAAATGGCAAAAGTTACCACATCTTTCCTCTTTGGCATATTACAGCTATTTTGTTTTTCCTTGGTTTTATGTGTTTTGCTTTGTGATTCCCCAACTATGGATCCTCCAAAGCCCCCTGAGAGAACAACATGAACATGAATAACATATTCAAAAGGGTGAGCAGGGGGTCAATTGTTCCTCTATGTCTTACACTATTGTCCTATCAAAACACATTAAATCTTTGCTCCCGTCATCTGTTCTGATATACGTCTAAAGCTATAAGCTAAAACACATGCCATAATAATCAGCTACTGGTGTATCCAAAAACACACAGCGGAAATATATATGATATGGCCAAAAATAGCTGGTGTTTTTTTTTTAATTATTATTATTTTATGTTTCGTACAATAGTAAAGTCATGTTACTATATGAAGACCTTCAAAATGTTCTGTTCTGTCATGTCTGGCTACGAATAACGGAAAAACGTATGTGCTATTTATGCATCTGTATATTGTATATCTTAAGAAGAAAAATCATTCCAGCTGCTCTGCATATCGTGTGGTATGGTTTTTATAAAATGTTGGCCAATTATTAAACAAAACCTGCTGGTGGATGAAAACACAGAACACTGATGGCAGAACACTTGGTAACACAACAGTCTTGCAAAAGATGATGGTTAGATAGTTATTAAAAAAAAAGCCTTCACAGTGTAACAAAAAACATGTTCAAAATAATGTTACCGAGTCATGAGTGTGCATCAGAGTATTAGCCGAGTATCAATATTAGCATCAGAGAAGAGAACATGTGGCTAGTATCTAACATGAAACAAACTTTTCTATGGCGATAACAGGCTATCATTTTGAATATTATCTGGTTACTTTTACACAATTAGGCACATTTGTGATAAGCGTTCTCATAATTATGACTGCAAATAGTGAAATTTTTCTTCAACGTCTGGAATCGGGCTTCTGCGAATATATAACTCCGGCCATTCAGTAGTACTGATTTGCACACAATTGTAGCTCCAGATTTGACTTCACGGCTCAGTAAATGGCACTGAGGGCTGCTTCGACACTGAGCCGCATTTCGTAACTTTAGATAAAAATGCCTGAAATTGAATATTTACTTAGGTAAATATGCAAAACATAGTCCTTCATAATACATCGAAAATCCTCTTATAGGCCAGACGGTAACCATAGTGAACCCGTAGGCACCAGTACCACCTGCTGCTCCCCTAAACAACAAGAAAATCAGTCTTTTCAATAAAAAAAAATAACAAAGAACATGCCAAAGGACTGTTCATCATAGTTTCTTTTCCCTTTGCAGCTCTTATTTATTCTGTGATTTTCCATCTATGTGGTTGCATGGTGTTGAGAGACTTACCCAGATGAATGGGCCACTCTGCCAGTTGGCGGCTTTGGTGTTTGGGTTTTGGGATTGCTTTCACTTGCTTGTCTCTCAGTGGGTCTCCTGCGGGCAGACTGATCCTGGGTGGTGTCCATTCCAGGTTGGATGGGCATCAGTACTCTGGATGTGCCAGTGCGGATGTAAACCTGCTCAGGCGCCACCGCTTCACAACGTGGTCCCTGATATCCCGAGCGGCACACACAGGTGTGTGGGCGACTACACGAGCCACGGTTTTGACATGGGGGCTGGCAATCCGCTATAAAGATAAAGGATGAACAATGCATCATCAAGACATATACACATAATTTGATATGGATCTCAGACATTAAAAAATGTGTTTTTGAGAGACAGAGCGAGACAGAAAAGCTGGTAAGAGACCTGTTACAACGTTTATATCTGTTACAGCATAATAATATATGTATACTCGGTAAGTATAAGTGATAATTGGAACTAATTTGTTTCGCAGACATTCCACAACATTACTATAACTACAAAAGGGTATAAGCGTATAAGAGGAAAAAAATACTTTGAGGCATGCTGTTATCAACTTTGGATTGGCTCCAACAACTCTTCTTTACGCTCTGCCATATCACAATATCCCATTGTTGATTAATTTCCTATAAGAGCACATCCCATAATGTCTGATTCCTCACATGTTATTCAACAGCACGTTCTACTTATTTCAGCATAAATATACAACATGACAAACTGATACTATCTTTTATGTTGTGGTATTTCCCATCAAATCGTATTATCACAGATTTAAAGAACGGAGCATATTTGTCCGGATTGGACTGTGAGGCTGTTTAAATTTCTAAAGTGTGCTGATTTATTCAATGCCAAATTATACAAGAGCCATACAGCAGGTTTAAAAGAAAATTTGAATGCAAACACTTAACATGTCTATATCCCAAAGCACTTCTTCAATCACATCAATAAATATTTCATTCTGGATCACACTTATATATAGTTTGTTTTCATGAAGGTCTGTGTTTGCTAAATAAACGTGAACGTTCCCCCCCCACCGGAGGTCCAAGTGATTTATGCACAAACATTATTTATCAATTGCCTGCGAACACAGGCAGTGTGAGGTAACCCCGTGGTCACGGCTCGCTGGAAAACAATCCGTGCAGGCTTCAGGACGGCCGTCTGGCTACTTTAACGTGGTCCAGAGGGGCCTGTAGCATGCCATGCAAACCAAACAAGGCTCTCTGGCTTGTGAAGCGCCTGTGCGTGCTGGATGGCAACCTAAAATTTATAACATTGTCCTCAAACAGTAAATCAGGCCACTGCTCTCTGGGGACTAAAGCAAACAGTGACGCTCTGTCAACAGCATAGGAATGCTATTGACACAGATGCTGGAAGACACTGACAGATTACAAGCCCAAAAGCTTCCTCTAGCTCTTCTGGGAGAGTGGCTGCATGGCTTGTTGGCTTTCCTGTTATTGTCATGCAGGCCTTGAACTTCAGTCCAGAGTTGGCCTAGTATGGACAGTAAGACAGAGATGGGTCATACCGGATTTTGTCAGTTTTCTCTCCTCCTGTGGTTAGCCATCAATATGACCAAATCAGATGCAACTTTTTCTTTTATATTTCCAAGACATTTTAAAGTAATTTTTTTTGTGTGAAGCATCTCGAGTATTTCTGTCTGAAGAAAAAAACAGGACGTTATATCTCAGCCTGGCTGGACACCTAAGGGACATTTTGGACCTATGTATTAGACAGTGCTCTTCAAAACCATCATCTCATCATACGAGAGGCCTTGATCTACAACATTTTTCATGTTCTGATAATCTTTACATTGAACTTACATTTTTCTGTAACCTTAAGCCATCATTGGATTAGACAAGTTTTTCATGAGTACAGTATGTGGGGTAATGTAATTATTGCTCTAGTATCTCTGGGAATTCAGTCCCATCAAAATCCATCACGTCAACAATTTTTTATAGACTGCGCTTGCATGCACATAGAAAGATTAAACCAACTTTTACCTTGTATACATGGAACTGAAGAAATAACCCCATGTAATATAACATGTTTGAATTGACATATACCATTATACTATTACATAGATACTATTATAATCGTCATAACTTGTGGGAAAAGAGATTTTTCACTCTTCCTTCAGTATACAGACACTTTATGAAGTGCTCCAACTCCCACTGACACCAAAAACAAATTTCAGCGTGACAACCTTGAATTCGTCATGAAGACATATGTCCAGAAATCTTATTCCATTCGATGACCTGGATTATTTTTACTTTAGTCAAAAAAATGTAAGGCTGCGTTGTGCGGAATCATCACATTACTATCTTTCACTTTAAACATAAATGTTGCAGTCAATTTACATACAGTCATCATGAACATGAATATCATGGCAATATTGGGTTTTCAATGATTTCTTTGAACTATTGTGGGAAAGAGTGCTTTATCACATCTTTGATAAAATAAATTTAAAAAAAAATAAGAATTTGGTGCAAATTTTCTGAAAGCAAAATTATTCAAACAGGGTCAGAAATATGCATAAAGCACACTTCATATTTGGTGAAATGTCTCTTAGCAAGTTTCATCTTGACCAGATGCTTTTGGGAGCCATCAACAAACTTCTGGCAGAATTCTGGTTTGACCACTCTTTTCACAGAATTAGTAGAGTTCCAATAAATTTGTTGGTTTACAGGTACGGTCCTGACTTTTAAGCATGGTCCAGGTCCACACACTTTCGATAGAGTTGATGCCAGGACTTACTTTTAGCTTAATGTTAGCCCGCTTTATCCGTTCCACAACCAGCTTTGATGTGTGTTTGGAGTTATTGTCTTATTAGAACACCCAGCTGTGTCCAAGTTTCAACTGTCTAGCTGATGGTTTGAGGTTATGCTGAAGAATTCTGAGGTTCTCCATTATTACATTCACTTTGTGCAAAGCACCAGTTCCACTGGCAGCAAATCTGCCTCAGAGCATGCTCCCACCACTTTTCTTAACAGTTGGTACAGTGTTCTTTTGTACCTCTGGTCATTGTGGCCAAACAACTCAATCTTAGTCTCATCTGGCCATAAAACTTTCCTCCAGGAGACTTTTTCTTTGTTCATGTGGTCAGCTACAAACTTTAGTCAAGCTTGAAGGTGTCGACTTTGGGGCAGGAGCTTCTTCCTTGGATGGCAGCTTCTCAGTTCATGGCAGTGTAAATCTTGATTGATAGTAGACAGTGTTCCAGCAGCTTCCAGTTCATGGCAGGCCTGTTGCCTTAATGGTTCCTGGATTGTTGCTGACCATCCAAATCAAATTCCACTCAGCTGAGAGTGACAGTTTGGGTCTTTTTCTTCCAGACCTTGGCAAAGTTGCTACACCTTCTATTAAATTGTACTTGTCTTTTTTATGTTGTGCACAGAGAAGCTACCAGCTGTAGTCAATTATGATCACTAACAGGAAGCTAAGAGGCCTTGGCCTTAGCAAGTTAAAAGAACTTTCAGCACCACTGAATTAATAATCTAAGTCTTTGAATGTATAGTTTTGACACTGTATGTATACTTTTGATCCTGCCTTGATTTCAGAAACCCCAAAATAAATTAAAACGAATTCTTGGTTTTTTTCTTTTTATTAAAGATGCATGTTGTACGGTTCACTATTCTCCAGAAAAAGAGCACTTCCAAGAAATCACCTGAAAGCCCAATATTGCCATGACATGATGACTGTATGTAAACGTCTGACTGCAACTGTATAGGTCTGCATTCTCATCATATTTTTATTATGTCAGTTCTCGAGCCGGTTTATGAGCGCATCAGTCAAAAATCATATAAAATACAAGCAATGCTTCTGCAGTGAAAGCAATCTTGGTATCCAATAGCGGTAATAGCGGCATGGGTCTAATTAATACCTCCATGACCCTAAAGTGGTCACTACCTTAAATCATATGACTAAAGATGGGAGCAGCTGGACTCTGACACCATGAACACACTGCTCTCATTGTAGTGTTTTGGGTGCGTTAGTGTTTCCTGCACTGTCACTGCTTCCACACGCAGCTTGGCCCAACAATGTTGCAATAATTGCTGTCATGCTGGCTTGTCCTGGACATCATTAAAACTAATTGCTCTGCATTCCTTTCATTTGGTAAAAATGTGCTCTCCTTGACACAGTGGGGTATAATAAAAAACAAACATTTGTAAAGGGAAAAAAAACAAAATGCGAAACATTCTCAGCATAGCCACTGTCGTAATAATTATTTTGGAGGCAGGATGTCCAGTCATGGGTGGAGAGAAGAGATGTAGTGGTCCAAAGCGTGAGCATGATGCACTCACACTTCATTTCTTCTCATTTACCACATAATAGGTCAGTTAATAATTGGAAAGAGTAGTGTGCTTTCTGATGGCCATGTTTCATATCTGCTTACTTCAGATTGCAAAACCCTGGAAATTCAGTGTTGTTATGCTTGTGCTAAATGGCCTTTACAGGAAGTACAACTATGGGCTATGATTCCAGTCAGGATACACACTGTATCATAGCACAAAACTCCACAAAATCCCAGACATTTTATGCCACTGCTTACACTAAGCTGTCATTAACACCGTAATTGACCTACATTTACAGCTTTTTATCAAGGTTTACAAGAGAACAACCTATCTCACTTAATTTAAGCAACAATTTCCCTCTGAGTTTAATAAAAACAGGAATCCAACTGAACACTTTATGGGAGATTTTAGACTGGCATGTTAGACAACACTCCATCACCAAGATCAAAAACAAGGGAAAAAATGCAGATTATTGCAGATATTTGTCTGCTTTATCAGTTTCCATTGCGTTCTCCATTCCTCCGCTCTGCTTCCTCGTCACACTAATAGCACACCCGCTGATCTCGGCACGGTTTGCACTGGAGTAAACAGCAATCTTTTGGGAACCAATGTTTCAGGTTCTGAACCAACTGATTTTTGGTTGAAATGCTCCAAACGGTTCAAAATTTGGTGCACGAGCCAGAATGGTAACCCGTTCCCCACTGGTACAAAAGGGGTACCAGAGACTTGGATAATCTATGCCAAGACACACTGGTGCTGTTCTAGTGGCTCAACACCTTAATAAATGTTGGTTTTTCCTGTCTGTGAATCCAGTGAGCAGCCCAGATATTAGTGGATTTTCTTCTTTTACAAGAACAGTCATCATATAAAATAATCACTTTCAACATGGGACTTAGGTGTGCCAGGAACCATTAGGAGGCCAAGTGCTGCAGAAATGGAGAAAGTCGGAGCCTGTTGTAGGAAATAGGCATCAAGAATGAGACGGCTAATTTATAATGGAGAAGTGACAGAAGCATTAGTCATGAAATCTAAAGAAAAAGCTAGATTATGGATTGGAAATGGAAACAAATAGTAAGAAAGTATGTAGACAGAAGTTAATGAATGGTGTACTGTAGAAGGCAAGAGGCTATTTAATATATCAGACACTACTAAGAAAGACACTGCAGCGCTTCACACCACAGCACCTTTTACTTTTAATTCTCAGCCTACCATTTATGATATACTATAGGTGTAAATCTAATTCTGTATTTCCTATTCTATTTTCATGCTACACTGAAAGCTTAATGAGAACACAATCTGTGTCAATACCACGACTATCACTGAATTGTGTCACCAGTACAACCCTTCACCTCTAATTTCAGCTAACTGAGAACGAACATACCATGTGATAAAATGCTTTGAAGGAGAAGTTCTTCTTTGTTGTGTTACACCCAAAACTCTGAAGCAGCCAATCTCAGGAGAGCAGCGAGCAGTAAGAATGATCTCCATATGGCAGCAAGGCAGTACTGTGTGTGCGATTTATTGCTGTGTGCACACTGGGAAGATACTACTACTCTGTCCATGCTCTATGCACATTGGGAAGATACTACTACTCAGTCCCTGAGATAAATATTAGTGACCAGGGCTGTACACTCATTTCTATGCTTTTCCACTAATCCACAGAGAATTACTCAAACCACAGAGTCGAAACAAGCTAATATCAGGTTGAGTCATCACAGAAATTTTATATACAAATGCCTGAAGTTTCAACATGTGTCTCACTGTATGTTCTTACTTCTAAAATTTTACCTAAGCTATACTGTGCAGATTGGATTTTTGAATGACACCACTACATAGTTAACAGGAAATCAATCGGTAACAATTCAGTTTCATATTGTATTAAACTCGAAATGACTGTAACCATGATCATGTACATGTAGACCTGACCTAATACCTAATACAGTTTGGAGGCAATGTCGGTTGTATTGCTAACTGAAATTTGGGTAACAATGAGCCCTTGGTATGGTGTGTATTAATTTCAGGCTGTGTCTGATGGCCCATAAAACTCTTCCTCTGTCAGGAAGAGTTATGCCCACTACACTGTGAACTGCGTAACCCTGGGCTTAAGCCACCCAGGCCTAGTAAAGGACTGAAAGGCATCCATGACTGTCGGTGTAGCAAATTACCTCACCGCCAACTCAATAACCTTACAGCAGAGGCCAACCGGTTTTAATGACTTTCCACGGGTCACAGGAAGTGGGTTCTACAGCACAGTTTGAATGGTGCCACACTAGCTTTTTACTGTCGCTAATATTCAGCATTTTTATTGCATTCAAACCATGAAGGTCTTTTGGATTCCACTTGATAAATCTTCATAAAACTGTTAAGCATTACAGCCAGCAGTACTGCTAATGGACTTGATGTCCAAGTGCTAACACACTGACACACAACCAGCTGGTAAACACATGGTGATGAAGCTGAAAAAAGCTGTTAAATTTGTACTTCGCTGCTCTGTTGCATACACACACACACACAGTCAGAGGTCATGATCCCAACAACCCTACCTCACTAACTTTGACAAGTCCCAATTGAGAGCTGAATGCTGTTTCATTGAGGAATTTCATGGTGCTGGAAGTCACAAGCTTTAATTTAATTTTCTTCACATAATTTCATGCCAAAACATAAAGAACTCACTTAGCAAAAGTGTTTCATTCATTGCAGATCTCACAAACTAATATTTTAGAAAATGTTACACCATGTAACTGTTCTGCAACCACATGTAAGTATACTGTAACTAAACGGCAAGTCTTAGCTATTACTTAATCCATCTTTAAGAAACTCATGAAAGAGAAACATGGCTGCTATCAGGCTGTGATTTTATAGATTTAGTAAGGCTTGGACAACTTATACGTATTGATTCATTCATGACTAACATGATAAATCAGAGATGAAAATATAAATATTTCCCTGAAACATTTATTTAATAAGTATATATGTACTGCTTTATGAGAAAACACTGGACGTTGTTGCAGCTGATTTCTTTGAAACAGCCAAAATGAAGAATTGAAATGAAAATAATTTTGACCAAAATTTAATTTTTCTGTTCTGTCCTTTTTTATTTTCTTTTATAAACTTACCTAGGCTATCACTTTATGCAGTTGAACAAAAACTGCAAAAACTGCAAAAGCTGCCGTAGGCTATTCTACTGATTACATGTTAATGGAAGCTGATTTTAAATAATCAGTTCTGGTGTCATTCACTGGTACCTTATACACTTTATACTTCTACATATTACTTGTGGTTGAGATACATGCAAAAGAGAAACATAGTCCAGGAGAGCAGACAGACAAACAGACAGGATAGATAGATAGATAGATAGATAGATAGATAGATAGATAGATAGATAGATAGATAGATATCTAGATAGACAGACAGACAGACAGACAGACAGACAGACAGACTTTATTGATCCCCCAGGAGAAATCTGGGGTAATAATACTATCCCATGGGAATACTTGGTAAAGTAACAGAAAATGTTTGAAAATCACCATGTGAAGTATTTTCCCTGCGGTCAACCATGGGAAAAAGTTAGTGGAATATCAAGACTACAAGATAAAGTTCAAAATGAAAGAACAACAATGAGGGTAATATTGTGAGCTGCTTCTAAGTTTCTGTGATTATAAAGAATATTGAAAACGCCATAATACAGACTTTATAGTCTCTTATGTACTGCAGTCTAGAAAAATAAAGAATGGCAAGCATTTTGTAGGAAACCCTCTTTCATTGCCTATTTTACATCCGATTTGTGAAAGCCAGCATATGGTATTAATCCAAATAATTACTTGGGTGCACTTGCTAAATAATACATAATATGGCTTACATTTTTCATTTAGGAGACATTTTTATCCAAGTGACTTATGTCTGAGACAGGCTATAATCCATGCAATCAGGTAGATAATGAATAAGGGCCTTACTCACAGGCATGCTGACAAATTGAAACTCACTATGTCAGAGCCTCAAGCACTGGTCCATTGCCCCCACTGCTACCACATAAGTATATTGGCTGTCGACCATGTAAACTTGTAGTTGCTTTGAGACAATGTCTGTTGTTAAATTACTATGCAGATAAAACTGAATTGATTTAGTATAATGAAAATAAACCTTTATCAAATATCATTCAGGTTAGAGGTGGGAAATATGACATCATATCACATCATATCACAATGCTTTAAGACATTTCCATGATTCAAAATGCTTCGCAATATAAAGGCTAACTAATAAAACTATCAGCAAATAAACTGAATTTTTAAAAAATTACTTTTATTTAATGTCCTCAAAAATAAACAAATATATAAAAAATGCTTGTATTTTAAAATTTTGAAGGTTCAATAGAACTTTTAAGATCCAGTCAGCTACTTCCAAATACAGATTGCAATTTGTATTTATATAAATGCTATAAAAAGATATCACGACATAATTATTGGGGGAAAATGTATCCCAAAATCAACATCACTATCATATCATGATTATATATCCTTTTGCTTTGGCTTTTGCCTCATCTCATCATTGGTCTATAGGTCCCTAATGTGTAAATAATCAAACTGATTTGTTTGAAACTAGATATATCCATTTACTAAAGATTTTACCCAATTCGAACATGTTTTGGTGTGGCACTTCAGTGAAGTTAACTGATCTGAGAAATCCTATCAAGGCCACATCAGCACATCACATCAACACATCATTTCAATTTTATTTGTAAAGCATTTTTAACAACAGACATTGCCACAAAGCAGCTTCACAGAAGTCCAGATGTAGAGCTGAACAAGCCAAAGACGACAGTTGGATGGCAGAAGAAGAAAGAAGAAGAAGCCTTAAGAGCGTCCTGATTCAAAAGGGAATCCATCCTCTTCTGAGTGACTTATAATAGTGGAACTGTAATTCAGAACAGAATACAGGTATAGAAGAGTAAAGGCAAACAGTACAAAATGTGTTGAAAGGACGTTCAGCGTTGTGAATATGAGCCTTGCAATAAGCACAGGACAGTGTTTAGGATTAAAGAAGCAGTTCTCAGGTACAGATCTACAGTATCCAGGTGAAAAATATCCACTGATGCAAGGCTGTTATTAACTAACTGATGCATAAACTGTCTTTTTTTTTTTTTTTTACGAAGTGCAAATCTTTATGGTATGCATGTGGGACCATGCAGAGCAGCAGAAGGTACTGATCATTGCTCTGCAATCCATTATCAGGGTTGGGAAGCTGCTAAAGGCGAAATGTTTTGCCATTATCTAACTGTGTGTCATCACACACTACTGAGACACATGGACGCCAATCTCAGTGCGTACGGCAGAACCAGGAACTCTTCCCGCTCCACTCGGTGGATCACAGAAAGGCCTGAATTTTCCAGATTAGCCCAACACCATTTAGTGTTGCTTATAATTAAGCATGAAGATAAACAGTTTATTGAGTAAAAGTGGAGCCAAGAGTGTGGTCTGGTTTTAATTGGACAGAAACTACTATTAGGAAGTGCTTCACATGAGATGTGCGAGAGGCGTTCGATATAAATTCCAGATCGGATTAAACTGGACTTCTAGTAAACAAACAAATAAATCAAACCAGGAGGTTCATGTATGGAGTGGTATTGAAGCTTTCTGTTTATTGTAGCTTGTAAACCCGAAAAGGAATTTATCACTGTTACAAAGAGGAAGCAATCCTCACTGAAAGAAAAACATTTTCTTCTCTGAAAGTTCTCTGACCACGAAGAAGGGGGAAAAGCAGGATAATTATGATCATTCTCACACCTGTGTTCATCTGGGGCAAATCTAACACTGAATCGAGGGATGTATTATGTTCTCCTGAATGATTGTGCCTGTCATGTTTCGGTTTTTGAACGTGATCTCTGAAAGACTTTCAGTGATCCCATCGAGCCACATCACATCTGCATATAGATTCTTTTGGCTGTAAAACTATTACACACTTCGGTATATGTATGTGCGTGTTTATGTGTGTGTGTGTGGTTAATCTGAGTCGCAACATGAATTATAGCGGTATGACATTGTTACTCAACCATAACTCCAGGCATCAGTTCCTCCATAATGAGAAAAGCTTGCCACTGACAGCTTTAAAATCACAACTCCGTCATAGAGGAACAGAGGATTCTAGGAGGCAGGTTGTATTAAATGTTTTTACAAATGGCACACATGTCAGTCTGTTCTTTTGCTTTCCCCCACTGAGAGTGTGTTTTCTCTCCCCCATGGCCTGTAGTGTGTGTGTGTGTGTGTGTAGAAACGTATGAAATGCTTGATCGGGCATACATCTATAACGTACATCAGTATAAATTTGGAGCTACATATCAGTGTGTAACACACAAAGTATGCGTCCCCCACTGTGAATGTTTTCTCTAGTAGCTTTACTTCCAAATCTAAGCTCCCCACAGTTGTCCTGGCTGCCAATCTGTGGTGTGTATGTGTCTCTCTGAGTTAAGGTCTCAGACGAGTTTGAGGCCAAGCACAGTGGCACTTGTTTTTACTGATTTAGTCAGTCATGGTGTGTTATTCTCCCACCTGGGTCAAAGCCAGTTACTAAAGAGAGACCACATGTAGACAGAGGAATGATCTTCCAAGCCAATCTTGAAAGTCAATGCATTCGTGCAAACAGGTTTGGAGAATACGTGCTACATTCTTCCTGAGTCAGATTATTTATAAACTCTTTCGTTGTGTATAGACATTTCGTGAGCATCTTCATTCAAAATTGTGAATGAGCAGAAATACAGGCCCTTTAATGATAACACCTGGATCATAATGCATTAAAACTGGTAAGCTGCATTTGAACAGATACTAAGCTTGTTCTATAGTACAGAATAACTGGAACAATCCAGAACTGGAGTGTAAGAACCTAAGGTCATGGCAAGATGAAAAATCTTCTCTCCCACACCAACCCTGCATAAAGGGCAGGTATAATTGAGGCTTTCCTTCTGTGAGTTCCATGTTTCGGAAAAGAAATGTCTGAACTTGTAAAACTTAAAGATAACCCTGGAATAACCCTTTTCTGAAGCCTGTCATTTTGGTGTTCAGATCTGGAGGAAAATTAAAAAGGGGGTAACTGATAAATTGGCTTCAATAAGGCCTTTTTGCTATGCTACTCCCAGACTTTATAAAATGCAAAGTAAATATATAACTCCTATAAGTATCTGCTACAGATCTGGCATATCCTGCTTTTTATAATGCACCGTATTCATATATAAGTATTTAACAGGACACTTCAGGAATGATCTTGAAGCAGATGTTCTTGAAATAGCAAAATGAATCATCTTCATGGAATGTGCACTTTTTCAGCCACAAACAAAAAGAACACAATAACAAACAGAGAGTTGCAATTTTGAATGTTGCAACTGCATTTAAAAAAAAAAAAAAACCTGAACCACTATTCACTACTCCTCCTGAACTATCTGCTTTTTAGTTTTTAATTATGTGGCAGTTTAGGTATCCAGTATTGCTGTGGCCAAATAAAAGTGAAGCTACACCCATAATTAAGCACTTCTGTCAAGGAGAACTGTGTGAACCAGATGCTGAGAGCTGGTAATTCGTGCCCTAAGACGAACAATGTGGCAGTGGAAAAAAAAAAATACTTGTTTGGTACCGTAATCCAGCAGGATGTTTGCATGCACACCACTCTGCAGTTTGGCAACATCATGGTTTACAGGATCACATACGCAATTGTGTGGTATTTCAAAACACCATCAGCCCTATATCTGTAGACGTAATGATCTATCATCACGCAGGCGGGACTGTTGGTTGTTGAATTGTTGCTGAATTGGTCTCTTAAACCTGACATACATATGGTACTGAGCTACAGGGTGGAAATCACAAGATGTTAGGCATACCAACAGATAAGTGGGTTCTCATGAATTGATGTGTGGTCACCTCATAACGTTTATGAGAAACATGCATTATCTAACATTCATCTGTATTCAGAAGTGCCAACATTGCAAACAAGAAAATACAAGGAAGAGAGAATAAACCCTACCATATGTCAGTAGACAAGGTTGTTTTTCTTTTTTGTTTTTATTTTTTGTTTTTTTCACAAATTCGTGAGGCAAAAAGTTCAGCATGACCCCAACTTTATTTATGTATTTATTTGCTTGTTTGTTTGTTTGTTTGTTTATTACCAACCAATGAGACTACATTCCTGCCTTCTTGTTTTGTATTGCCTCACACAGGTCAAAGTTCACCTAAATAAGACAACACAAAGCAAAAGTAACTACTACCAGGAGTAAATATGCATCTTTCTGATCTCATGTTCTTTCCCCTTCAGTGAACTTTCTTCATGCTTTGCTGCTTTTTCTGCCCCTTTGTGCATTTGAAATCATTCACAAACTTCTGACTGTTTTCGGTATGTAGATTATGAAAAGATTCCCCAAAAGTCAGAGTTATACACTGACGCACGCAGACCACGTTGGCGTGTGCTGTGTTGGTTTGTTCTTACAGTGCAGACTATGAAGGAGTGTGTGTATCTCTCAGGTCGGCATACGTGCTTTGTCGACTGGTGCTACGGAGCGGCTCATGAAAAAGTGTGTTTGACTTACGTTTGATGCAGCGGTTTGTTCCAGGTGCAACAGCCCATCCTGAACAGCACTGATGACCCCCACACACATGTGGCCTGCAAGAGCAAAAACACCATCTCTATTAGCACCACACAGTGTGTTAGCAGCATGCTCCACTTCAGACAGAATAAAGCACTCAGAGCTCATGCCACGGCTGTAATGCTAATTCAAGTCCCATGCAAAGACTTTCATGTTCCAGAGATTTTCATTAAGCGAGCCACTATGGTTTCATCTTGCTCTAATGTGGCAAAAGCCCCTACAGAAATATGTCAAATAATTACACTTAAATTGTGTGTGATTCAGTAACATGTTCAAGCTGGTTGTGTAACTCTAGCCAGTGCTGTGGTTCCACACTGCTTGCCTCTATGTTATATACTGGGATCTCTTTGAAAATAAACACTGAGGGTATCTGAAATTCTGGCAGAAGATAACAACCACTGGGTATGAAAATCACCCAATGCTTTTAGAAAGGCTGTGAAGTTTCTCTGGAATGTTAGCTTTCATATCAAACTCAGAACTAACTACAATCCTGGTGTAATGGTGTTCATAGAAAGAGATTTTTTTCGCACGTTCGTTTCTCACAGTTAACTAAAAAAATTTGTTAAGATTTATCAAAATGCCATTATAATTGTGTTGGTATTGATTTGATATTGTATGGGCTAACAGTAAAGTCCACACGTCTGAGACCACGTTGATCTCTGGGATTTCTTTTTTTTTTTTTTTCATTTAAAGTTGGGAATAAACAGGCTTTAAAATATTGGAATATTTAAAACAAAGAAAGTAAATGTTTAATATATTTAATATTTACTACTTCAGATTCTACACTATTTATAGGTCCCCGTTTTAAACATAAGCAAATCTGTGATATTCACCTTCGTACAACAGGTTAGGTTTTCCTCATACCTAATCTCTTCTATTGAAGTATGTGTTCGGCCAACACTTTGATGGATTTCATCTAAAATGGATCAGAAGTTTTGCACTATTGGAGTCCATGTCAGCTTGAGTGCACACTGTCATTAAAGCAAAAAGGAGACGTACCAAATACTGAGAAATTCATGTGAGTATGTTGTCAATAATATAATTTGTAATGAAAATTGATGTATTAAATTGTGGGTCTGTGGTAGCTCAGGGGTTAAGCTGTTGGACTAGTGATCGGAAGGTCGTGAGTTCAAATCCCAGCACTGCCACTGCTGGGCCCTTAACCTTCACTGCTCACTTGTATAAAATAAGATGTATGTCAGTCGCTCTGGATAAGGGCGTCTGCCAAATGACATAAATGTAAATTAGAAAATGATGCAAAATAGAAGCATTTTCATTAGTGGTCTCCCACTTTTGGACCCCACTGTGCGTCACTTTGTTACTGTTTCCCTCTTTGCCTCATCATTCCCATGATAATGAATGCAATGCGCTCATGTTTGTTTTGTTTTATGTACTAGTCCTGTCTCCACCTACTGTCCTCCTCCGTCCTGTCATTTGTTTGTTACCGGATTGTGTTCACCTGTTCTGTGTTAACCCTTGATTAGTTTGTGTTTGTACACCCTGCTGTATCATTGTGAATTTTTTTCTTTGTTTGCTTGCTTTCTACATATTTGTATACTGTTACTTCTTCATGTTTCCATGTTCATTCTGGTGTTTTTTTTTTTTCAACTCTTGACTCTTTTGACATTGAGTATGAATTATTCGCTGGATGTTTTTCACCAGTGTTCTGTCCATTGCTATGGCCCTTAAGTACGATTTTTGGATTAACCTAAAAAAAAGCCCATAACAAGTTTACACACTTGTATCCTGCCTCACTGTTCACTCACTGCATGTTATGCAGTGATGCTATGGAAGTTGATTACACATTTGACCTGTATGTAATGGTTTGTGTGGTTCTGGACCTTAGACAGACTAAAATTACATAGTGACCTATTGAGAAATAACACACCAACAAGAATGAGTCAAAGCACAGTGAAAAGCTTTACAGTAAATGTCATCAAAACATGCTCACACTAGTTACTGATGATGAATAAGATGATAGATTATTAAACAAGAAAAGGCAAAAGGTAAGAAAAAAAAACAAAAAAACGTAAGCAATAATTTATGACATTGATTTCATTATGTCCTCTTTATTTTTTTTCATACCACAGGCTGAAATTCAATCTTGCAATTACACAAAGGAAACTTTAATACTCAGGGGGGAAAATCCTTGAACAGGAGTTCAGTGTTATTTTGAGAGAAACAGACAAAATCTGTTACCGGGATAAAGTATCAATGGCAGACTTTAAAAAAAGTGTGAAGCCATCTTGTCATTTGTGCAGATGAAAACTGAGACATGACAGTAAAGACATAGATGTAAAGATCAGTCCAGTATGTGAGGCATTTTCATCATACTGAGTGGAGAGCTGGATGACGTAATCAGTGGTTAACTGACACCAAACATAAAGCTTCAGTGAACAAGGTATTGGAAATGAAAAAGAAAAAAAAATGCATTGGGAGTTAAAGTGTGCTGCACAGTTATACTACTACACCAACATGATGTCATATGGATTCTTGCAAGCTGAGTGAGAAAAGCCATATCCATTGAACACACCCATCACCATAACCCTAACCATTCACAGTATGTCACATGTGTTCATGAGACTGACTCATTCACTATTAGAGCATACTCACACTATAAGATCTGTACCGTGCCCGAGTGCATTTGACCCCCAAATTCTGGTTCATTTGACTGGTGCGATTGCTGTGTGCTATGCTCGGGTGCGGTTCACTTGGCCCACTTGGAAGAGGAGAGCATGAGCGCAGTTGGGTTCATACAAGGCACTCTTTTAGTGAAATTGATAATGTGCCCAAGCACGGAACTTAAAGGCTATGAAGTGCACTTCTCATTTCATTGGAGAATATTTGGGTTAATAATGTGTCTGGTTCTTACTGATGAACACGAATTGTAGTCAAAGAGCAAATTCCTCATTCGATTTCAGCTGCCTCCTAAAAATCTTCTTAAGCATGCAGCACAATTTGATGAAAATCACTGCATTGCATAACTGATAAATCTGTACAGCATGTGAGAGGGCTGTGTGTTACCACGCCCAAAACGACTCCAAATAAGCCACTGTGTAAAAACAATCATGAACTGCATCTTGCTTTGCAAGAGCGGTTTTCTTCAACACAAAAAGTTTCATCGTGATGACATACGTGTACTCAGGCCTAGAACGATGTAAGCGCAGGACAGAGGGGCAGTGGGGAGTGGGGACAATCGCACTCTGGCATGGTACAAGGCAAACGTGCCTAATGTGAATACACCCTTTGTCAGATTTTCTCTTCAATGTTATTTTATCTTCACACCACAGGCCTGCTGAATGCTCCATTCTGATTGGTCAAAAAGTGTTGATTAATTAATAGAACAGCAGCTCTGGCAATAGCTCTGGCTGCATTTATTGAGACTGTTCTAATACTTTATCGTTTCAAAAGAAACAACATACACAGGGACTTGATTTTTAAAATTTGTATAATTGGGAAGACATTTAATTAGCATTTTGGAAGGAGTCAGGATGAGGAGCACTTTGTAACGGTCAAGCTGTAACTTTAAGTTTACCAACACAGCATTGCCTTTGAGAAGGAGAGCGTTGCAGTTTCTCAGTAACATGACAAGCTGCAATTTTTACAGAGGAAAAAGAGAGGCGGGTGATGGAATGACTGTTTATAGGTATTATTATGTAAGTAATAACAGAAACTATCCATCCATTGATCTATACTGACCTATCCATCAGGGTCATGGGGACGCTAGAGCCAATCCCAGCTGACCCCAGAGAGGTGGGGTATACCCGGGGTAGATCATCAGTCTATCACAGGGCTAACACAGAGACGAACAACCATTCACACTCAGGGGCAACTAAAGTGGACTGTGGAAGGAACAATGTAGGAAACCAGAATGTAACCGAAGGAAACCTACACTGGCAGAACACAGAAAGGCCCCAGTCGGCCATGAGGTTCAAATCCAGAATCTTTTTCCCAAAGGGCACCAGTGCTAGCCACTGCACCAACGTGCAACCTGTTTACATTTACATTTATGGCATTTGTCAGACGCCTTTATCCAGAGCGACTTACATAAGTGCTTTGAAGTCTCTATCAGCAAATATATTCTGATACTGGTTTACTGGAACCTGGGCTAAGAATTCCATCACATTAAAAACTCTCACCCCAACAGAAACTAACTTTAGAGAAAGTTTAAAGTTGAAAAAAAATGCATCATGTCCTGTTGAAAAATAATCTTTGGAAAATAAGGGAAATAAAACAATTTAGTATATGCTGTTATTGGAAAATAATCAACTTCAGGGTGGTAACAGGAACTTTCATGTTGGGCCAAATCACACAATCCCTGTCATTTATAATTTTCCTACAAGAGCTCATCCTGTTGTGCTTTATTCCTTACTTATGGCACTGTAACATCAGTAGAACTCTTAGAAAGGTGAAAGGGTAGAACAAGTCTATTTTCTAACTATATCCAACAAACATACATCAGAGGCCCAGCTGCACAAATAAGCTCTACTTTTCATAAATGGACTCATAGAAATTAGCCATATTAAATATATGATGCCCTTAAGCGTTCATGCCAAGTCCTGATATGGTGCGCAAAGAATGTGACTTTGGTAACAAAAGCTGTATTTATAAAGAACACCATAATTCTTATATACACATGTTTCTGTCACTTCTCCCTGTACAATGCTTTATTTGTGTAACAAAGCACATGGAGTCAAAAGCTGTGGCTTTGCTAAAAGAGAAGAAAAAATGAAGATAGGACTTCCATGCAATCTAACGGTCTGTTTAGTGTTAAAAATCTAAAAGTAAAAAAAATCTTTTCAAGACTGAGGGACGGCCATCAGAGAAACAGGTGTTTCTGATCACAAGCTGCAGAAAAAAAAGGTGCCAGGGCTGTAAGGGAGAACCACATGTTGGAAGGCTGTAGGATGTGTGCATCTACTGTAACACACACACACACACACACACACACCTATATGCACATGTGCACACACTTCACCACGAATACTTCACAGACATGCACAACAGCTTCAACATGAGTCAGATTTCTCCCTAAATAATAGGCACATGTGAAAGAAATACCAAGAGGTTAACATCAAATGGCACCACCAGTAGCTGCCATAGTGTTTGTATCAAACAGCAATGTTATAACCAGATTTAAAAATGACTACAGACAACAGTTGAAAACAGGAACAGGCTAGAATAAGTATGCACGCTCTCATTTTGGCCAAGAACAGCTTGAGTCCTGAAAGAAGAAAATTGCCTCCATAATAGTAATAATAATAATATGACTACGCTCATTTGTCAGCAATTACCATGAAAAGAGAAGGCTTTTACAGAGCAAATCCCAACAGGAGGAGGAATTCAAGTAAACAACACGAACAGGACCCACTCATACATTCCTCAGGTCCACCAAGTTTACCTCTTTAATGTCTACCTAAAATGAGTCATGGCTCAATGTAGACATTCTTTCACCACTATTCACTACACACTTCTACAGAGGTTCGTCAGATGGCTGCTTTATCAGATTGCTCATACATCACCCAGTGTCCATTCGCAATTTAATGCAATGTGCAGATGGCAAATAGCCCAAAGTGAGAAACAAGAGATTACTTTTAGGTACACATTTTCTAGCACCTGCCTCACAGAAAAGACCAGGAAATCCATTAAGCGGAGGTACGTTCTTGTATTTGGGAATTTCATAATATATCAGTCTCCATTCAGAATCATTCTGAACTACTGCTGTGGTGAGAATCACATTCTTGTCATTCCTCGTCTGTGCACAGCATAATCCCCAGTGTTGAATTAACGCTTACAGTGTTTATATAAGTCAAGTTGGACACTGTGAGCACTGTAATAAGTTGACAATAAGGATTTGCTGTTGAATCGAACAATAGGGATTTGCTGTGAGAGGGATTTATAGACATTCATCAGCACCGAAAGGTTTAAGTATTTATGTAGCTATAGCTAATCTTGTGATGGGAGTCCAATTCATGCCATTTATTCTCAGTTTATAGCCATTTATAGACAAACATACTTATGTTTCCAAACAGCAAAGCGCACATGACTGAGGAAATACCTAGAGAACTGAATTAACCCTTAAGTGTTTAAGTGTCTTGAATTCACTTCTACACCATTGAATTTGCAGCTCCAGCACTTGAATGAATGCTAACAGTTAAATTAACTCTTAAAGTATCCATTCATATAAAAATGGTTCTTTGAATGGTCAGTGCTTCTAGCTTTCTTAAGGGGTTCTACAAGGAATCTTTTTAGAAAGGGAAATCCTCTGTTCTAGGGTTCTACATAGAAGCTTAAGTGTTCCCCTAGAAATCCCTTAAACCAAGACCAAAATGGTATTAGTGTTGAATTGAATTGGAAGATTTTTTTATGTTTTAAGATTTTTCTTTGCGTTGTCTCAGTGAGGTAATCCTTGAACATGCCTTCAGGAACCTTTAAGCATGAATGGGTTCTAAAAGAACCATAATTTCAATAAGCTCCTCCAAAGGTGCCTGCATTCTTGGAATAAAGGACTCCTGAAGAGTTATTTGGATCGCAAATGTATTCTCCCTTTCCAAAGGGGATTTACTTAGAACCTTGTCTGAAAGATAAATCCTCCATTGTAGGGTTCAACATAGAACCTTTACGTGTAAGTGGCATAAAACAAACTAAAAAAAAAAAAAAAAGATTAGGTTGCTAGATGAAATCTAATATTTTATAAAGACATAGCATTGAATTAAGTGGCAGATTTTTTCAGAGGTTGAAAGTGCCTCCAGGACCCTTGAACCATATATTTCAATCAGATCACCCAAAGGTTGCTATATTATTGACTTGAAATAAATGGTTCTACAAGGGTTCTTTGGCTAGGCAATGATCCCGAATGATCTAGCTTTCCAAAGAGGTTATGCATGAAGCTTTTCCCAAACACTGTTCCAATATGATCAGTGAAAGGTTCCATCACTCTTAGAATAGAGTGTTCTACAATGGTTCTTCGGATGGGAAATAGGTCTAGCTTTCTTAAGGTGTTCTGCATGCTAGCAGTTCTGCAGTAAGCACTGCTGTAGGGTCTACTGTACTGAAACTTTCATTGTTCTGGACGCAAATGAATACTGTTAGAGAACTTACAGAACCCTGTTGCATGTGTAAAAGGGTTCTCAGACTAAATCTTACCCGACCAGGCGCTTTGGATGGGCATGTTTGCTGTTCGCGCGCTCAGGTGTGTTGGCTTTGCTGATGCTCCGCACAGTGTGAGAAGCGACGCTCCGGCTGGTTTGTCTCGGGCTTCTGCCGGCTTTCTCCCGGGCATCTCCGGCGTCTGCCTCCTGTAACGGAGCATGAGCCTCCGGTCCGGTATCGGTGTCTGACCGCAGACTTTCCTCCGAGTCGGGTGCGTGGGATTTGATGGGACCCGGACCTAAAGGAGCTCCGTTCAAGTTCCTCGCTCGCAGCTGCTCGAAAACGTCGTGCACGGAGGCGGCAGGAGCGTCTCTCCGCTCGCGGCCACCTGCGCGAGCCCTCCAGCCCTCACACATGTGCGCGAGCGAGATGCCAATCGACATCACGAGCAGAATCCACACGCGGTCCATGTTCTAACTTCAATTGAATGTAAAAGAGGGTTTAAGACTCCAAAAATAAAGCGAAAATAACGCAGTCGCTGTCCAGAGTTTGAAGTTCAGTGCTTAGAAATTGAAGGGAAATCACGCGCATCCACACACTCAAAAAAAAACAACTTCGCACCACTTCAAAAACGCAGGCTACTTCACCGTGATCTAAATGCCGCGCGCCGACGTTCACTAGTCTGAACAAAGTTTTCATAAATTAGTAATAATAAAAAAGAAACTGTTGAAGGCGGCGTGCTTGTCATCCACTACGCGTGCATGTGACGCTGATGAGCGCTCAGTGAAGCGGGATGTGTCTGTGCACGCGCCCGTTCACGCCTCATGGTGCTGATGTGCGTGGCGGAGTCGCCGCTGCTGCTCCCGAGCTGTGGTGTGGAGTTTGAATGGCGCTCTGCTCCCTCTCCTGCTCCTTCTTAGCTCCGAGTCATCGGGAGGGTTTAGGAGGCCGGAAGAACTCCTCCTCTGCGTGCTTAACTCTGCCGTCCATGCAAATTAATACTGCGCGCACAATACGCGCATTTATAATCATGATGCCTTGACGTGCATAGTTGAGTGCAAAAGTTTGCACACCTTTAGAAGCAAATAAATAAACAAACCTACCGGAGTGCTAGATGGAGCCTATTCTGTCTGTGTGTAATTGATACTTTATAAGCATACTGTATAGAGTTAAGTTAACTGGAAGGTTTTTAGGAATTCTTTGGGTTTTCTCAAAGGTGGAACGCTTGAAATCGATTTAAATGGTTTCTAAAAGAACCCTCATTTCATCCAGCGGTTCCTACAATCCAAGATTAAAGGGTGCTTTAAGGGTTATTTAGACATGCTTACACCCACATTTCATTTTTGTCCTCTTGGAATTTCATCCACTCATTCAATCATTCATCTTCATTAAGTAGTTTGTCCTGGTCGGGATCATGTGATCAGGAGCCTATTCTGGAGGTACATCTTCAATGGAATGCCAGTCCATGGCAAGACATCATGTACGCAAATTCACATACTCATTCACACACAATCTAGAGTCGTCAATCCATCTAAGTGGGAGAAACATGCAAAAGTCCACACAGACAATAACACATGCTCAAGATCAGTCCACACCCTGGAATGTTGTGATGCATCAGCGCTACCAGCCGTGCCAACTCCTTTGAAATATGTTTTCTTTATTTGGAGAATGAAATAGTCTATGGGGGAAAAAAAATGAAATCGTGAGGAATGCAGTATTTTGCACTCAATTATATCTGACTTATCAATCATACATTTCAGAGTTCATCTTTAAATGTTGCACACATATGAAATATAGTTAGTGGATCAGGGCACAGACATGTAAGTGGCACAGATTTGCAGCTTTAGGCCTTGTACTCCAATTGCCCTTTCAACTGCAATCTTAGATCAAATCATTGAGAGGTCCATTGTTTAAATCATTGCTGAAGTATTGTAGATTTTGAACTAATCAACTCCACTATAAAGAATAATAGAGATGTTAAGAGTACAAGGCTATTAGTGATGTCATCATACATGGCCATTAATTTTGTACCAGTGAGCAAATTATACATTTTGCAAATGGTGTTCATACTATACTGCGCATATTGATCCCAAAAAAGTGGGTTTGCCACTGCAAATGTTTGGGTGTGAGAAGTGAGCAAGCAAGATGATGCTAGTGGAAGCTATTTGTTACAAACCCATAAAACCCATAGCTAACATAGCAACACCTACTGTGGCAATTTGCTCACTGAAACAACTATCTTGAGACACTGAAGGCAAAACACAATAAATCAGCTGCTTGTTAATGTTGCATGTGATTTAGAAATTACAACACATTCTTGCTTAGCATAATATAGTTCTGGGAAAACATGCAATATATAATAGATCACATCCATCTTTCCTCATCCCTCTTTACCATATCATCAGTTTTCTTCCGCTGACTGGAAGAAAAACCTTTCCCACTTTCCCTCAAGACTTTAAACGATCCAAAGAGAATTGGCAACCTCCTCTCTCTCTAGCCGCAAGGAGACATTTGTACTTCTCATCCCATGGTTCTCCAGCACTGTTCACAAAATTGGGTCCAATTCCATTAAACTCTTTCCAAACACACAACAGAAATGCCTTAGCATTGAACTGCAGATTGTCCCAGCCGCTAATAATCACTACAAGTGAAATAGATCTTTGTACCTTCAGGGAAAGTGGAGGCTGATCAGATGTTTGACGGGACTAACAGTTCAGATCCACATGGGCTAAGAAGAGTATTTATTACAGTAACCAGCAGAACTGCAGGCAGTTCATCAGTTCCAAACCACTAATGGAGACAGAATGAAAAAAAGGTATGTTCATATAGTCGGCATGTCTTCAGTTCAGAAGTGCAGAATCTCTGGAAATGAAGGCCAACGCACTCTTCTCAACTGTGTTTCCTTTCGAATGAGATGTCTGACAAATGTAGCTAGTCATTTTTGTATGAGTCCTAAGTCTTCAGAGAGTAGACCTGTCTTACATTCTGGTGAACAAGAAGCAACCCATGCAGACGTAAAAAGTTTACAGGAGACGCTATTGGTTTTTATAGTTTACTATAAATTCACTACAGTGCACCAAATGGTATCAAATTAATCAAATTTGCTTTATTAAAAGCACAGAACTGGTCAGCTCTATTCCCCCCACCCCAAACACAAGTAAGTCACATGTCTTGGTTAAACAGACATCTTGTTTATTTGCAGAAACGTTTTAACCACATTATAGTGCTAATATCACACTAATACCATGTGATGGACTTGTGATACACACCATACCAGGTTGACATTCCCTTTTTCTTCTGGCTACTTTCGTACATGATCTCCTCAGTACATCGCGTAAAACATACACACACACACACACACACACACACACACACAAATAAGACATGTTCACACTGATTAACGGGCCTCCCTTCTCATGGGAAACAGAATTAGGCAAGGTCAGACACAGTGATCATACAAGTCATCTGTATTGTAAGGGGGTAATTAGAGCCATACCATAACACAGTGCCAAAAGTGTTGAAGACTGGGAAAGTGTGTTGATGGTAGATTAGCATACATTCCTAACAGTATTCTATGTTGTCTTTGCAGCCACATTAGTTCCAGCAGTGTGGATGTTATGGCTTATTGTTGTTTGTTCATTGAGCTGAGGGACATGTCTGTACTTCTGTCTACCAGTGCACTTCTGTGGAAGATATTTTCTAGCAGCAGAATGATAATTTACAGCAGCAAAGCATTAATCCAGTCCAGTTTCACACAAATTGCAGCATCTGCAACAACACATAATGAGTATCAGGAGAATCATTTTGGCTGCCACTACACACTACGCACAAAGAGCCTTTATAAAACCCTTGCCTGACTACAAGGCCACTCCTGCACAGTCACACAGACAACAAAATCAAAAGCATTTAAGTGGATAAACAACAGGAAGACTAAGAGAGGATGAAACATAACTCCCAAGATATCTTTTTTCAAGCCAAGACTTGTGTGTAGCATAGAATGAAATTCTTTCCTGGTATGTTCATTTGCCACACACACTGTCCCGCAATAATCATTAGACAGAATTCAAACTGTAAGCAACTTGCTTAGTATTAAGCAATCTGGGGGTTAGGATGAAATTTAATATGATTCTGTTTATGTTGGGTGCTGCTGTGAGCTGCTGGAAATGAACTCCTCTTGCTGAGTTTTATGCGTAAGATCAAGTCAAGTCAAGTGGGTTTTTATGGTTATTCCTCTATATAGCTTGGAGCAAAATGTCCTTTCCCTTAGCACCGTGGTGCATCAGATAACAATATAGTAGCACACAAGTCTACATAAAGTGCAATTACACAATAGTGTAAGACAATAAATTCACAGAACAGTGAACAGACAGGACAATAGATACACATGCATTCAGAACAGAACAGTGTTGTGTGGGAACGCTATTGCAACAATGGGTTATAAACGACTGAGTAGTGAAGCTGCAATAAATGTATCAGCAATATTGGCAGCAACAGAGCAGCACTAAGAGCCTCATAAATAGAAAGTGTCTAGAGCTGCATTGTAAAGTGCACATGTGCAGTGGTACTGAGGTATACTTGGTTAGGCGTTTGATTAGCCCAGGTGAGTGTTGGGAGGCTGCAAGGAATTGAGTAATCTGCTTAGGGAAGGAACTGTTAGTCTGGTGCTGGTGGCGTGCCACAGATGCTAGAGTACCTTCTGCCGGATGACAGGAGGGTGAGAAGATCATGAGAAGGGTGAGAGGTTGTCATCCACAACGCTGGTGGCTTTGTTTGCTGGCAGTGGTGGTTGTACGAGGTCTCTGGTGTGTAGAGAGTCCCCATTGATCTTTTCAGCTGTTCTTACAATCTACTGTAGGGTCTCGTGGTCAAAAATTGTGCAGTTGCCATACCAAAGGGTGAGACAGCTGGTCAGGATGCTCGCTATCATCCCTCTCTAGAGGATATTATGGCACTTAAACAGTATCTTTAATAGAGAGCTTGAGGGTGGTTGAAATTGGGGTGCAGTATCAGCAAAAGTGGTCATTAAAAATGAGCACAAGGTGCTGTGAATTTGACTAGCACCTTAACTCATGAGCAATGTGTAGACTCAGGGGTGTGCATGTGTCTCAGTGCTCAGTGCTTGCAGAACTGAACTGCTTTTTTTTTTACATGTTACAGTTTCCCTGAATGCTCAGTTTTTTCCTCCATACTTGCAAATACTCTTTTGTGCTCTCCCATTACAATAATTAGTTTTTAAAATGTTCATTGACATATTTTTACACAGAGAACAGTTTACAATTTACATTCTTTGCGTTGCTTTGATTGCCATCATTAATTGTGAAATATGCATGTTACATAGTACTGTATGACATTAGAAGTTAGTACTGAAACATTTTATGAGTAAATGAACACAGTATCAGGACAATATGCAATACCAGTACCAGTACATTTTTAAAATAAAGAATGAAATGACTGTTGAATGTTGATGACATAGTATACAGTATAAAGTGTAGATTTAGAAAACTGTGTTACTTACTTAAAGAAGAAGGGAAAATATGTATGGATATAGTCTGTATGAAGCTTCTCTTTGTGCTTTAGAGAAATGGTTCCTAAACATTTGGAGCCTTAAACTTTAACACAAATTTCTTGAACCCCCTGAATACAGATTTTTAAAAATGGATATTATGCAAATGTGTAAATAATATTTTAGTTATTGAAACTCATTCAATTCAAGTGACTATTCAAAAATGATAATAACTATAAGAACTCAATAAAACATATACAAACTGACCCTTTAATGTAGTGTCCCTTATGAGACTGACTGTTTAGTGAGGGATTGTGTATATAAAATATATAAATCATGTTCTGAGCCATCAGTTCCACCCTCTGCAGTGTTCTTGTGGTCTTGAGCTGAACAGCTGCAGTCCCACAATGCCCTACATCCTGTAAGGATGGACAAAGTCCACTTGTTGAAACTGATGGTTTCTCTTCCTTCCTTGAAATAGGGTTTTATATTTATATAATTTATTACAATAGAGATTGTTTTAAGCTGCGTTACAGACATGAGTGAACGGAAAAACTATTCTGAAAGTGAGGAAGCAGAAACCTTGAGAGCAGTCATAATTCAGAAAGGTTCTTTTGACACCAAACAAAATAAAAATTTAATTTTATATGGAGTATCAATTCATTGCTAGTCATAAGGATATCAGTATATCACTGGAATAGTTCGTTGTATCTTTATGCACGTTATCTTTTACAAAGTCAAATCTAAGTCTGTCCCATGGGGAGGTGATTGTAGGTCACTCACTGCGATCAGTAAGTATAACTGTAGGTTAAGGTGACATGCAGGTTGTAGCTAGTAGTCAGTAAAAAAGAAAGCCTTCTGCTGAGCCTTCTGGCTTCCACTTGTGCTCATCAGTGATGGTGACATGTAGGAATGTAAAGCAGCTGACCTTCTCCACAACATCCCCTTTGATGTATGTGTGAATGCGGGTCTTCCCCTTAGCTTTCTGAGATTAGTAACTTACTTTAATTTTGATCACTTAATTTTGGGGTCATTTAAAGACTGATTATAATCAATAAAAATAATAAATAATAATTATTGTTTGGAATCTGACTCATTCCTAAAAAGCCATCTCTTTTTTATTAGTCAGAAGGTGTTGATTAATTTCCTGTAACAGCAGTTCTGACTATAGTGAAATCACAGGTTTAAATTAATGCCCTCATTCTGATATGTTATCATTTCTACAGTATCAGATAAATGGCTATAAAATTCTGCTCAAAAACAGATCAACAAGTATCTTGTTACTTAAAAAAGCATAGTCATTGATATTTATCTTTCTATATGTTTATATAGCATTTATCGAAGGAGTCTCCAGTGTCAGTATGTTTTCTCCCATAGGACAGTCGGCCATGGGAGGGACTTTGTGCTTTTCATTTCATTATTAGCTGTTTTTTTTTTTGTTTGTTTGTTTGTTTTTGGTCTCATTAATTTCAAGAGAGGAATGGTGAGGGAATGACTTCTATAACGTAAATGATAATAGGAATTAACTTGTCTCTTGGCTGTTCCACACAGTAAACATAACTAAGACTGATTAAAAGTCTGATGTGTGATTGTTGGCAAATTGCCATGGTATAGCAGGATTGAAACACTTCACATATTCTGTTATTAGAAAATAATCAGCTTCAGGGTGGTAACAGTAAGTAAGTGTAATATGTTGGCTTGCATAACACCACACCATCATTACTTATATTCCTAAAACACACACACACACACACACACACACACACACACACACACACACACACACACACACACACACACACACACAC
>JAQQZR010000005.1:7221079-7236590 GCA_030068235.1 Notoglanidium macrostoma
ACACACACACACACACACACACACACACACACACACACACACACACACACACACACACACACACACACACATCTCCCTCTCTTAACCAAAGTCTTAGGATTCTTGATTAAAGCCCTTGAATAACATTTGCATTTTTTTCTTATACATGTAAATTGATATTTTACATATATTACCATATTTTGTAAAGTAGGCAACATGTGGATTCATTGCCATGGTTACTATGAAATTTTTCTCAGCTCATTTGTGTTTGTGTGTGTGTGTGTGTGTGTGTGTGTGTATGTGTGCGTGTGTGTTAATGGACCTGCTTCTGATTTCCTTTCAATGATTTAAACAACATTCATGCAAATGGACAGCATTGTTCAGCCTTCAGTCACTACATTCTCTTTTTCAGTCACTTTGTAGTCAGATTTAATTGGGTAACAAATATCAATGGATGGCCCAGCCAACGCTAAATTTCCCAGGAGGGACTCATTTGCATTCATTTCGTCAGAGGTACAATGATTGAATGCCCAGCCCCCACAAGAGAGTGGACTGAGGGGTCAAACTTCATGTGTACCCATTAGAAACCCAAACAGGATCATTGCACTGTGAATGTAGGTCCTTCATTGAGATGAAGTATCAGCGGTACAGACTAAAGCAATGGCCACAGAATCTTAAGTGTTCTATTGAAACAAACCCTTTGCGTTTTTCCTGCTGGACTCAAATTATTTAACCAAAAAGTATAACGTATCTCTTAGCTTTTGCCTTTTTTTGAATCCATGTCCTTAGCTGCTTTTCCTGCCCCGTGCCCAACAGCATGCATAATAAGGACATTGTTCCAGCAGGGGCAGCAGTTAAAACCTGGGACTGAAGAGGAAGGAATATAAAACATATTAGCTAAGAGGAAATGGGACTTCAGTCCCATCACTCAAAATCACTCTTGGGTAGCAGAGGATGTTTTCCTTGTATTCTATTAATATTTTCTCTCTCTGAATATAACTGCTTGAGGATATTAGGAAAGATTCCCACTGTACTCACACTGTGCATTAAAGGGCAGCTGTACATAAAGCAGACATGCACTGAACTGATCTAGACAGCAGACTTTAAAGTCGAAACTAGCACCATCCCTGTGAGAGTTGGCTCATTATAAGTTAGAGCGTTAGAGTCAGCAGAGGAGACCGGAAACCTTTCACTAAGATGTAGTCAACTACACATTCACATTCTCACAGTCTTCATCCCCACTTTAGCATGATGTACTGCATATGTTTACTTCAAGCACTGCTAACATGGGACTTGCGCCCGTGTGTGATTTATGTGGAAATGTTCTGTCGGTAGATATTACGAAGCAAATGTTTTAAAATATATGCAAGACGTCTGAATGAAAAGTGTCTAATAACACTGGAGCTACACTTTCCTTAGTCGTGCTTATCATTCAGCATTGGCAGTGCTCAGGGACTGCATTAGAGTCCGGCTGAATGATTGCTTTATTCATTTAAGGATGTGATTTGTTTGTGGTTAGAGAACAGATCTAGCATTTCTATTCATCAATCATTATGAACGTGATGAAAAATGTCTTCAGTATGGTATAAAATCGGATTATCATCCACTACTTTCTGCACATGGCTTCCCTTCCCATGATTGATTTGATTATCTTAATGGATACACAGTTTGGCTTCTGAAAAGTATCAAAATCTGATTTAGCCCATGCTGGGAACTCCGGCTCAGTCCGACAAGCTACCAGTTGCCAAACACAGGTTAGCTGGTCAAGCTGGTAGCACACAGGTGTCAAACTTGAGGACTGTGGGACAAACAAGGTGCGCTGCCTCATTTTTCGGCTTGCATATAGTTGCAAAAAATTATATTGAGATTGCCTGTAATACTACTCTACGTTTTCATACTGTCTACAATTAACAGCGAACCTGTACCATAGTGAGTGCCCACTCGACTGTACAACAAGCACGGCTTAAAATCATTTAGGCTCTATTTTCCAAGCCTAAATAATTGGGGTTGATTGATAATATAATAATATGATGATATATATTTTTTTTAAAAGAAGCTTGGATTATGGTTCATCAAGGGCAGACAAAAATGGTAAAGAGGCCCAGGCAGAGTTTTAGTTTTACACTCCTGTGGTAGATCATTTTTGCTAACTGGTAAGTGCCTGTAGACAGGAAACAGTTTCTAGAAAAGCTCAAACATTTATTGGTCAGTTTAGACCAGTAATATGAAAACTGGAAAACAACTTACTAGCTGGCAAACATGGTCTAACCACAAAGGAGTCAAGCTCAGAATTCTGTTTGACCTGTGTAGCTTGTTTTCAACAGGAATTTCAGCAGAGTTTTCATCAGAGGCATAAGCTAAATTTATTCGACAAGGCCCTAATTATTAAAAAGGAACGATATGGCTATCTGGTGAGAAGAGAACTGTTAGGAAACGTTGACTATTAACTAGCGAAATGAGCTTTTCAACAAACTAACAGAGGTCAAATAAGTGAAACATTCCACAGCCTCTGGGGACTCATGGTATCTGATGTTTATTCTCTGGCACTAAAACAGTCTTTCCATGATTCACCATTATGATATGATAGCTTCATCCGTGTTATGTAACAGCAAAGTGCATAGATCTTTCAACTTTCAAAAGAATTTGAAAATTGCATTGTGGTGGGTCTTGTCTTTTGACAATGATCAATTTGCTTTTCTGCCTTTTATCTGTTTTGGCTATACATAGACTACCAGTGTTTCATGCACGTGTGCTTTTTATCTTACACATGTCCAGATTAATATATTTGGCATGGATACACATCTAGACAAAGGAACTTTTCTGATCAAACTCCAGCACTGAATCCACTGACCTTTATTTGTCTTGTTTTAGGACATTAATGATATAGGACACACTCAGACTCATGTGCATATATACAGTGAATTGTGTGGATGATGGAAGTCCACAGTTTAGATATTGGAGGTTTATATCTCTGTGTGTGTTTATTATATTAATTTTTTTCTACTTGGACTTGCTACTCTGAGCTGCTCCATACAGTTAGAGATTGTTTAGCCTGATAGCTTTTATGTGTCTCTTATAGTCCTTCTCCTTTATAAATAGTACATTCTTGAGATGAATATTGAATATTGCTGTATTATTGTATCACATCGTTCTCCTGCTTAAGTTTGCTTTTGTTGGCATGTCTGTTTGGAGGACGGAAAAGAGGTGTTTGCTATTGAACAGGGCGAAAGTAGATCACCTCCAGGGGAAATCTGCTGAGAAGGAACTGCTCTGGAATTCTCCGGCCTCGGCATCAACAGCGCTCCCTGCCGCTCCATGACTCCTTCTCTGTCATTTCTGAAATTTAGTATACAAATGTTGACCTCAAATATTTACCAAACACACAAACAGCTAGTTTTAATGCACTGTATATAAATAGGCAGTGTATGACGGCATGCCAATTTCTCTTTCACATAAACAATCAGTAGTAATCATCTAATGACTTGGAGCGTGATCTTCACAGCTGCCTCGCATTAGCATAAATCACAATGATAAGGTGCCTAGAATTTAATTGTGGTCCTTGCCCTCCTCATCTTTCTCTTTTTCCGTACATTTTCCTCATTTAAACCTTTTGCTATCCAGTAGAAAACCGCTTTAATCAAGTTTATAGCTTCTAACACAGAATTCGCAATCACTGCTACACAGTTGCACGTTTACCAAGTCAGTACTGCTCAGTAACCCGCTGCCTTGTGTTTGCATCTGGCTTCTAGACAGAAACCTCATTCATGTAACTTTATCGCTATTTCCTAAGTCGCCACCCAAAATTTGTCCATGCACTGACTTCCCAGCCACTATGATTAGGAAGTAGTCTTTGTGGAAAATGCAATGCATGATGTCAGGCCTCGCTACTTGGCCAGCGTCAAAGGGCAAAAAATGCAGCCTGCCAATAAGGGGAAGGCTGCCATGAGTTTCCAGTAAGCACTCATATTGCTAACATGAGAGGCTTTGCAATTCATTGCTTCGGTTTTAAACAGTGTTTACTCGAATTGGTGCAGGGTGAATAATGAGGCTATGAAAAGCATGCTTCTTAATTTGCATCAAAGATGGAGCACAGAAATCGGGGCATGTATTGGGTATCTGCAAAGAGTGTAGCGTCTATTTGAGGTATTAAATTATGCTGAATGAAAGGGATGTAACCAAATACGAATACATTATTCAGACTGAACAGATTATGTGTTCTAAACAGACCCAAATAAAGATAAGAATAGGAGGTGCACTATTTCTTTCTTTTTTATATATATATAAATCTTGTCAGAAAGGGTCACAAGGCATCTTGTTGAGGTGTGAATCAGGCCTGGGATCCCATGGCATACAACAGAAAAATGTAAGCAGCAGGTTTTTTCTTTGATGCAAGTGTGAGTGAGATGTAAAGATATAAAGCTCATAGGGCAAATGAAGTCCACATTTATTACCATGAATGTATAGTGTTCGCTCATTCATCCTTATTAACTGCCTGATCAGACTAAATTCATTAGAAAATATCGCAGCCGGGTGCAAACCAAAATAATTGCCTGTGTAGGAATAACCGCCTGTGTGGGATAAAAAACAGTCCCCTCACACACATGGACTTGAGTGATGTAGCTGAGGTTGAGGATCTGTCAGAGAAAGAATTCCCAGACCAAAAAAAAATTCTGGTTTAGGCCACACCCACTGTGGGTTCAAGTCCAAATATGGAAGTGTATAGTTGGCGCACTAAAAAGATTTCTTTGTGTTACACCCCTACTGTATGAAGAATGCAAGTTACAATATTTAAGGTTATGCAAACCAAATTGTGTAGACTGATGTCATGATCAGCACATGCAGCATATAACGCCCTAAAATTGACATCATTGTATAATACAGTTTAAATCTATGTGAAAGAAACATCCAATTCTTCATGGCAGGCTCTTATTCACACAGTGGGAAGCTTGTGGCAGTCATTCTGTCTCAGCGTTTCCCTCAGCTGCTCGTCCTCGGCCTATCTGCCCTTCTGCTTCCACTTACCACCCATACTTCAGCACTCCTCCTGAAACTGATGAACTGTGGCCATGCCCGGCATTCGGCTCTGCTCCACAGTGGCTCCACCAACACAGCATGGAAAATCCAAGGTCCAACATTTTCCACATTAGCCACTTTACTGCCTGGGAGGACAGAAATAGATATTTGCAATTTGAACCTTTTAGAGGTAGAGGTGCATATGACACAGAGCGGTGACTAAGTTTTAGTGGGTGATGGAAAGTCAGTATATATGCCAGAGAGACCAAATTCATATTAATCATAATCAGGCCTCAGAGTGAATCTTGCATTAGGAGTAAACGGTGGAAATGAGTTTGCAAAATATTCTGTTTGCTAAAATTCTAACAAAGCCTGCGAAACTATTAAAGGTCTCTTTCACTAAATGATCGTCAGTGCCTAAGAGAGCTGACTTTTCCACACCTAATTTAATTTCTGACCCTTACAAACAACTGGAAGGAGTCAGAAGAGCAGAATCTTGAACTCTTTTCAAGCTCATTTCTTGTTTTGGCATGGAATCATTTACATTTACATTTCAATTCATCCCTTGTTGCTACATAATTACTCTTGTTGTTTAGCAGAGGGATATAAAATTCCACATATTTTCAGTGCAATGATATGTCAGACTTAATCATCCCAAAGAGAACAAGGCAGACCTGTATATTTATGTGGGCCCATAACTATTATTTAGGGGCGTTCTTGAACAAACACACAGTTCTGCTGTAGTACTGAGAAAACAAATTATAAAACAGAAACAAATTATAGCTTAGAAAAGTATGTTGTGATGAACTAGTGGCCTTTCGTTACAGTAATTGGAATTCAGTTAACCTAAATGCATGCTAAGTTATCAATCATCATGTTATATTATTTTCTGTTATTACACTCCATTGATTTTAAAACTCTCAATGACCAGGAGACCATTTGTGAACAATGAATAAAATTAAGTGGCTTATGGGAATTCAGTTACTGTAAATGAGAGCCTCTGGTCAATGATGTCAAAAGTGCTGCCTCCATTATGTATATGTTTACCCAAATGTTGTTTGATTTAGCCAAGAGCAATTAATGTTCCTGACTGAAGTTATTTATAATCCACATGTGTTACAGCACTGGATGTCACACAATATAAATGGTCTCACTTTTTTTTGTTATAGTTATAACCAGCGACAGCCAGTTGTGATATTAACTGGGAGGGCTAAAATCGAAAATATTTCAATAGCTGAACAAAAAAACAAAAAAGAAAAAGAGATGAGCAACCTATTCTATGCTCATCTCATTGGTAATATGATTTAAAAAATGTGAAGCAAACTGCTGCGCATACACAATGTCAACGCCATTCAATTTTGTCAACTCCAAAATATAGGATCATACTAATTATTTAGCATGGAACAAGCAGGATAATGTGAATGTAAGTACTTGGAAGAACACTACGGGCACCTGACGGCCACCGTGCCTTCTAATATGTGCTTGGGAAGGGAGGGGAAAAGGGAAAGGCATTCAAGTGGTTGAATTATACAATGAATTATGGACATTTAAAGGCAGAGAGACAGCTGCATTTGTGATTTATAATTTTAGTGCTCCTAGTCGCTAATGCGCTATTGGCTTCATGCCAGAATACCAAACATGGAAGACAAAGGAAAGAAAAAACAAAAACATACAGTTATGTCATCTGTCTTTTATGTCATTTGTAAGCCTACTTTGATTGGACTAAGTGTGCTTAGTCTACAACTTTTAGTTGCTCCTCCAAAGGCATTTTTCTTTGGGGGGAAAAGGATAATAAATTAAATAAATTTCACTCTGTGTAATCACTTAACACGACGGTCACTGATAGGCTGCATGAATCTACAGCTTGAGCTAGAAAGAAATCAGTCCCAGCCTTGCTTCTTTATACCATTGTATGTGTTTTTCTCACAACCATTGGTGCTGCAAAATTTGACTAAGACCATCTTACCTGTGACATGAAGCCTTAGTCACTGAGCCACCAATGATCAACCACCACCACCAGAAGGTTGTGTGTTCAAATCCCAAAATTGGCATGGTTGGGTGCAACCCTTAACCTTCAGCTTAACTGTATCATGCACTCTAAAATTAATTATAGAAATGAGAATTGAAACAAACTAAAATATGCATATTACTAGAAAGATGAGCATGTTGTTAGAAATGCTATTACAAATACCACACAAACTGACTGCCAGATTTTCTTACTACCTCACACAGATACTAAGATAATAGATCCCATTTAACCACCATAGTGCATCTGGAAACAGTTGTTACCCTGAAAGAGCAGAGAGCAACAAACTTAAATTTATACAGATCATGCAGTAAATCACCCACACTCTCAGGCATCGACAATATTTGGCACAGATTATCCCGGTGAGCCGATCCAGCTTGTGGTGTGTTATTTCCTGTTAAAGGTCACATGCTCAATTAACTGTGCTCTCAGGGTCATGTGCATTTCTGAATTGTCAATTAAGTGAATATTAAAGAATGAGCTTCCCTGCAGGGTCGAATAGGCTAGCCATGACGGTCTAACCCCAGGACGCTGTGATTAGGTTTATAACTCCTCATTAAGCCAATTTTCTCTTCATAAATTTCAATTCACTGTAAGATATTAACTGTTACTATATACCAAGTGTACGCCAAGTACAGATTTTTACAGCACAGAAGTCACATAAAATACAGTACGCTAAGCTTTAAAACATCTTTGCATTAGTAGTTGCATATTCTATATCACAGTGCTAAAAATTCTTGGACAATAGATAATAGACAATAAACATATCAGTTGTTATTATTTATACTGTATTCCACCATTATGTCATATAGAACTGGATGAAATGACTAAACAAATAGGTACTAGTTTTTTTACTACCACACTACCACAATATTGTAACAGCATTGTGTAGGAAAAGAAAAATTGCACCATGAAAACATCGACTCTCTTAAGTGAGCTACCTGGAAAGCAGAGTGGAGATGAAAGAAATCAAATTGCATGGAAATACTGCACAATTCATATACTCTGGCAGACTTACAGCAAGCAACTAGAATAATCCAAGCTATCGAACACAGTGTCTAGACTGACTGGGAGCTGAGGAGCCATAACTCCACATGCTCCAATATAATGCACTAGTAATGATATACAATGAATTCTCCAGTGGCAGCAACGCCAGATTAAAGAAATAAAGTGTTAGTTTCCTTTTTTTGCTATTGGTCTTCGCAAAAAAAAGGAAATTAACACTTAGATATCATACAGCTTAGCAAGAAGCCCAGCGATCCATGCAGTCTGACTAATTATAGACCAATTTCAACCCTTCCCTTATTGCTAAAAGAATAGAAAAGGCTATATTAAAGCAGTATAGATAATGGATGGATGGCTACTTCTGGAGAAAAAAAATTGCATTTCCAAAAGAGATCATCTGGTAATCAGATTCTACTATTAAAATTTTCCTGCTAGCTTAGCAAGAATGGGACCAAACTAGCTAAATTGGCATGCTAGCACCTAGCTGGTTGTAAGTAGTCTATTTTAGGTCTTGTTACCCTTAAACTGAAAAGACAAGAATTAGCTGGTTGTTCTAATAAGCAAAAAATGATATTAGCTATGTATTACAAAAACAAACAAACATATCATATACCAGCATTCAAGAATGAGGAATATCTTGACATTGTCTCTGAAGTTTGCTAACAACTAAGATTTGTTAGCTGTTAGCTGGGTTTAACTAGAAGGGGAACTCTATTATGTTTCTACATGTTTCTTTTCAAGAAAGAACAATACAATTTCAGACAGTTAACTACACAATTAAGTGACAGTTAACTGAGAAAATTAATTAACTGGCCAAGGCTGGTGGATTCTGTAGGCTACAGTTGTGTCTGCTCTCATTCAAACCACGAGGCATGCACACAACAACACTATCCTCACAATAGACTAATCTTTGTTCACAAAATTCAAGATGTCATGTTTAATTCCAGTAATAATCAAGAATTCACCCCAGTTCCACCCAATAAAGGAAAACATGTCATACCAAATTTTGGGTATAAATATTATAACAACAGATATTTTTACATTTGGAAAACTATTGCTTGGCTATATTTTTACAGTGTACTCATGGTTGCCAGGTTTCTCATGAGAAGGATTCCAGGTTTTTATAATTAATAGTGCTTAAAGCACTGTCAGCAACTGAATACAGACTTCGTTAAACAGACATAGAATCAGCTAAGGACAAATAAGGACCTTATACATGCTGCAGTCATGAAATATTATTCAGAAGTATGCTGAAGTATGACACCCCGATGACCAGTACCAGATCTCTAAGGAATCTAGATTATTAGGGAGATCTGATATAAAATAACAAACATAATGTATTACACCGCTTACTGTTGGTTAAGGTACTGATATCTAGTGATGATTGGTCAAGATATTAGATGTGAGGGCTAAAATTTCATATCGATCAATAGCTTGACAACCAAACTATTAGGACTGGGCAATGGATTATATCATGAGGGCTTGTTTTGGTGAAAATAAGGATGATCTCATTTATCTCATATTCTTTACAAAATCATCTGCACTTCCTGTTAATGACATGTTACAGATGTGTCAGCAAAAGTTCCCTAAAAAATATCAGCCCAAATGGAGATCGAAACAAGGGGCGTTTCGCAACTGTCACTTATAGGCTGAATGGATCTACCATTTTGTGCATTTTTAACATGACTACTGGTGATGCTTGGTTCCACAAAATATCAAAATGATACACCTAAAGGCATTTGTTAACAGTGCAAAATCTGTGCCAAAAAAAGAAACTTTAAATAAACCTATATATAAATTTCTCTTTAAAAAATAGAGGCTTAATCCTGTTAGCTCATGTCTACTAGCCACCCATGCTGATGTCTGCAGACATTTGAGTCTATCTGTATTGATAAAAAACAGTTGTAGGGATATGCCACAATGATCTGATAGGTAGAAAACACAAAACATAACTGTGCACCAGTAATCTAGCAAATATCTTTTGTTCCAAAGTATGTATTAAAGCAAAATGTTATTTTGAGTAAACATAATTATGTCTGAGGTGAAGCAGAACTGCGTAACTGTGATGAAAGTCTGAGACTAATGCAATTCATTTAGGATGGACATTTATTTCCAGTGAAGCATTTCTAGTTAGTAAATAGCATTCATCATCAACATCAAACAAGTGCACTAATGAAACACAGGAATTTTCAATGTGTGCTCAGATTGGTGTGACGAACTAGAATCTTTTGTGAGCGATCAGGCAAATTACACTGAAGAATGCCACTTGGTATTACTCTTAATATGTTCTCCTATCACTGTTCTGTCAAATTCAACCAGTCTATAATTACATTAAATATCTAAAGAATTGGAATTGCATGTGATCTAAAAGTTTAGTTCTCTAACCATTTAGGAGATGGCTGACTAGTCATAGCATAGCAGCTGCCTGTAATAAAGCCCTACTATAGCATGAGACTTTGAAGGCTAATATGCGTATGAAATCTTGCATGCCTAATGTTAACCATAATGAATTTATTATGTAATGGCTTTATGCTCTTGATCACAACAACTGACAAATGTTATAGCTTGTTTTCAAGTCTGAAACATTGAATGAACATGGAATCATTCAGAACTAGCCAAAAGTTTGGACATGCCTACTAACTCGATGTTTTTTTCTTTATATTTATTACCTTACAGACACATCATGTCTTAAAGAAATGACGGACTGTCATTTTTCTTTACTTAGTCTAGCAGTTCCTGACATAATATGGATTGCTACGGTTGTTGAATAGGTATTTATGTATTTATATTTATATATATTAATATTTTTTACTATTTACTCTATGTCTCAAACGCATTAAGAAGGCAAGAAATTCCACTAAAGAGCTTTTGACAAGACACACCTGTGAATTATTCCAGGTGACTACCCCATGAAGTTGGTTAAGATAACGCCAATAGTGTGCAAAGCTGTCATCGTGGTAAACGCTGGCTACTTTGAAGACTGCAAAACATAAAACATATTTTGTTTTTTTTTAAATGTTTTACCAATTCAATATAGGGTCCATATGTTATTTCATAGTTTTGATGTCTCCTGTATCGTTCTACAATGTAAAAATAATCCAAATTAAGAAATCCTATACTCTGAAACAAGGACACACAGTCTCTTAGATGATGCCTAACTTTTCCATAGAAAGCCTGGTGCCAGTGTTCAGCCACACACAGATTGAGGTTAAATACTGGATTACACATTATAGGGATTAAGCTGAAGCCAGTTCTTTTTCGCAACATGACGTAGTTCTTTTTACAGCACTGTTGTAATGGATGTGGTTGCTGACTGTTTTGCACATTTAATTACTTAATTCCCCTTACATTTCACTTGCATTTAATCACATACTTTCTCATAGTGCTGAAAGTAGCATCTTATGTTTTTCCTTTTCTCACAGTTCGTAAAAAGAAAGTGAAGAGAAAGAACATCTGACAACTGGGTGGTCATGTAAATGTTCAGCAATTTCAAGGATAACGTGTATTAAAAAATTATTTGGTTTCACTGGCACCCCACTCTAAAATGTAGAAAATGTGTAGGCCTATATCTCTTGGGAAGATTTGAGACTTACTTTGAGAGTGGGTGGCATGGTGGCACAGCAGGTAATGTTTCACAGCTTGTCTCACAACTTCATGGTCCAGGGATTGATCCCCAGCTTGGGTTACCATCTGTACAGAATTACATATTTTCTCCTCATTTACACTCCCATATTTTTTGGCTTGCTTCACACTTCCAAAAACCATGCTGGTAGATGGATTGGCAGCTACAAATTACCCCATGTGAGCATGTGTGCATGATATCCTGGGGTGCACATTTAGGAGACAGGGTGAATTGATAACTGAACATACAATTTTCACATGTCTCCCAGTAGCCATTATTGAACCATTGGCAACCCATCTAACTCATGAACCTGAGACTCATGTGTAGTATATGTACAGAAAATAAAGATATATATCTACATATATATATAAACAAACATACAAGACGACCATAGTGGAATGGTGCAGAGTGCAAGATGCTGGAATAAATATGGAATAAATGTGGAATGGATTACTGGTTACTATATATACACTTAGGGTTCAGTTTGTAGGTACATTGGATGACTGGTGTTAACAGGTTTATTGCACAAGTATTGTCTCTGACATTGTGTGAATGATTTAAGTGTTCATGAAAGTGATGGTCCGTGGAAAGAAACTGTTCATGTGCCTGGTTGTTTTGGCATACAGCGCTCTGTAACACTTACCAGAGGGGACGAGTTGGAACAGGTTGTGTCCAGGGTGTGATGGGTCTACTGTGATATTGCCTGCCCGTTTCCTGACTCTAGATATGTATTAGTCCTGATTTGGTGCCTAGGTTGGCACCAATAATTTTTTCTGCAGTCCTGATTCTCCGTTGTGTTCCTGTCCAGATTGGTGGCCAAACCGAACCAGACAGTAATGGATGTGCAGAGAACAGACTCGATCATTGCAGAATAGAATTGGATCAGAAGCTCCCGAGGCAGGCTGGACTTCCTGAGCTGGCACAGGAAGTACATCCTCTGCTTGGCCTTTTTGACAACTGTGTGTATGTTGAAAGCCCATTTCAGGTCCTGGGAGATTGTTGATCTCGAAAGATGAAAGTTTCCACAGCAGAGAAAGTGCTGTTGAGTAAGGTGGTGGTGGTGGTGTGGGGTGTGTGGGTCTGTGCTGGGGGGATCCTCCTGAAGTCCTCTGTCATCTCCACAGCTTTGAGCATATTCAGCTCCAGATTGTTCTGACTGCACCAGTTGCTCAACCTGGAAAACAAAGAAAATACTAGAGAGCTTGATTATATGAAAAAAGAAAAAGCAAAATTAAGGCAAATGGGTGATGATATGTTTTGTTGAACCTTTAATAATGAAGAAAATGTCTTTAAAGCAACCGAAATGAGGACTCGGGACATTTCCACCTCCTTGCCAGCAGTTCCCGTGTGGCCTCTGCCATTTCACTTCTTCATTATTTCCTGGTTTTTCACTATAAAAACTGTTAATGGAGAACCTCACATTGTTTGAACCTTTTGTTTGTGTTTGAGAAAGTTCCGGGTCATGTGCTTCTAGATGCTTTTATATTGTTTTGACACTTGCTACGTTTTGGATTTGGATTTGGATTATACTCTGGCCTTGAATTATTATTTATATTGTACCGCGGCCTGATTTTGGACCTTGTTTTTGGACTGTGTTTTGGACTGTGTTTGTCTGTGTATTTTTCTTTAAACTTTTGCACATGGATCCTCATTCCATATCTGAGTCTGCCATATTACAGCAACTTTTGGGTGTCACCAACTGAATCTTTCATGGTGCTAGCTTCAGTAAGGACTATGCTGTCAATATAAATGCTTTAGACATTTTTAGGTTATCTATTTTAACTGAAATAATGCACTGAGGGGTTGTGTCAGTTGTTAGTTACAGGCAATGTTCAGTAGCGCCATAATGCAAAAACAATTCAAGAGTTGAAATCTTGTCTTGTATTCTGCCTAATGCCCATATACATACAGACGGAAATTCGATTTATTTTTCTCTGCTGACTACAGATTACAGATGCTGTTACACAATCAGGTTAAATCATGTTTGCCCAGCCAATGTGGTTAAAACCATTTCCTCAATGAGGTGGGGAGCTGGTGGCAGGCCAGGATGTCTAGGCCTCAAACCATGCTGGTCGGCAGTCTGTAGTGTGTACTGGCATCTCAGGAGAGAGTGCTCTCATTTCACTAAGCAGTTGTAAAAGTCTGTGAATAGACACGCTGCTCCATTGCCAGGAAAGATTTCAGCCTTCAGCCCCTGTGCACTATATAATGTAGACCATGAAGAGCATGACAACATCTGACCATCCACTAACCTCTGAAAGTCTGTCCTTAGCCACCAGCAGCTCGGAAGTATTCCAGGATTCTCGTGCTTCTGAACAGCACTGCGGCCTTTTTGCATGTCAGCCGCTTTTTACATCAACAGAGCATTGGGGTGCTTTCATTAGGCATGACATACTGTATGAACACCATCTGGGAAGCGGCACACAAGCCACGGCCTGTCGTCTCTGTCTTCCACGATCCAACTGCTAAACACAGTAACAGCAGTGAGGAAAGGAAATGTTAACATGAATTAAAATCATAGTATGGAAGCACAGCAGGTAAAGACCCTGATAATAGAAAAATTCGAATGTGCCTCATACATGCACATCAGCAGCCTTTCAATGATGTGTTTAGTGTAATAATAGATGACAGATAATTGTACGGTGGCCTCCAAGTGCAAAGAATGTGAACAAACACAATAGCAATGCTCAAAATATAACAACAAATATAGGACAGCAAATTAGAAAACACAACAGCACCAACCGCAAAACTAAAAACAAAAAGCCAACCGACAACAAAAGAACAAAACGCAAACATAAAACGCAACAGCGAATTAAAAAACACAACGGCAAAACTAAAAAGAGAAGCTCATTAGAAAACAGAACAGCAGAATTGAAATGCGACAGCAAATCAGAAAGCAAAAGCAAAACTAAAAACAACAGCAAATCAGAAAGCAAAAGCAAAACTAAAAACAACAGCAAATCAGAAAGCAAAAGCAAAACTAAAAGCAACAGCAAATCAGAAAACAACAGCAAACGAAACTACAATGTGAAAATAGAAATACAATAAGAAAACAGAACAGAAAAAAAGTAAAAAGAACAGGAACACATCGACATTAACGCAAAAAGGAAAGGTTATCACATGCTGATTGCTGATCGGCAGTTTCAGTCCAAGAAACTGAAAAACAAAGAGCTTACTGTCAATATGTTTATAATAAGAGGAAATACAAGCTAAATAAATTTAATAATGCTTTTATTTGTGTTTATCAAAGGCATTTCTATGATGTTATTTTAGATATGCTGTCAACTTTGCACAGTATTATTCTGACTATGCAAACCTGGCCACCATATAAATGTCATCTGTGATATTATCATCTAACTCTACACATATATTTCAGGATAAACGAGTGAAACTGTAGCCTCCTGACCTGTTCAATTGTGGGTGTAATGGAGGTCTAAGTCAGGGAAACTGGACTTGTGGAATGTTGCTTCCCTCCAGCAATGCATACTGCTGAACAGCACGTCTGCAGGAACTGTAATTTGGTCCACATATTTAAAGGCCTCTGGTTTAGGGTCCTTAATGAGTAGGTAGCCTCTGAAAGTGACCTCTGGACAGTAATTTATGTCACAAAATGGCAGTGATTTTTTTTAAGGGCGCCTGTCACAACTCTGTTTATGGTCAGAACAAGGATGTCAAGTCGTCTGTACCAGACTTCAGTCCTGATGTGCTTTCTCTTAATCTGGGATGAAAAAAACTAACTTTCGCACACCTGGTTCTTAAACTGAAAATATAGGCTACGGAAAAGTATTTCCGCAGCCAAGGTTGCTTCAGTCTTTGTGAAAGTATCCCAAAGGTTTTTCATCTTGCATATAGATTTGCATTATATA
>JAQQZR010000005.1:7237948-7259457 GCA_030068235.1 Notoglanidium macrostoma
CATCAATTATTCACTGAATGAATTAAAAATCATCCAGTTTATAAAATGTGCACATAAACAGGCCAAGAAGTGTTGTTTTTTGTAGTTGTTGTCTTTTTTTCCCTTTGTTGCAAACAAGGTCTAACAATTAGAGCTGAAGTCATACATCTTCAGGGTAAGTGACTACTGCAGGCTGCATCTGGAACTCTGTTTAGAAATTTGAGAGGGGCGCCACACTTCTCACCCCTTCCTTCAGCTTTATAGCCAAGTGGCAGCAGCACCATGCTGATGTTTAACAATCGCAAAACGTTGCCTTAAGGAACATGGCAATCACTCACAAAGTAAAATGAACCCATAAAGAAACAAATTTATTTAGGTTGAAATTTGTATTTCAATGTCCTATTAAGCACTAAACAGATTATCAGTCAGTGTTTTTTTATTTCTGTTGCTTTTGTAGTATTTTTTTTCTGATATGCTGAATATTACCCAACCATCACTGTGTAGATATTAAATTAGTTTGTAGTTAATAAAACTAGTATGAATCAGATTATACAACACTTAAACCCGATCCACCAATGTAATTGGTCAAACAGCGTTCCAAGAGTGCCTATATTTCTATAACCACACTATAATGTTTCACTCTGTGCCAGTCTGTGTTTATATATAACATTATAACAGAGTTATAACATAACTTTGGGCTCAAATGTGAACAGATTGCACTTTTGACCATATAGCACACGGTTATAGAAGGAAATTATTTATAATTTAACTATCCGGTGTCACCCAGATGAGGATGGATTCCCTTTTGAGTCTGATTCATCTCTAGAGGTTTTTTCCTTATGTGGCCTCAGGAAGTTTTTCCTTTCCACTGTAACCACTGGCTTGCTTGTTAGGGATAAATTTATAAGTTCATGTTTAAAATTTATATTCAGAATTCATATATTTCTGTAAAGGTCCATTGTTAAAAACAAATAAATATACAAATAGAATTTAATTAAATTAAATTGAACATGAAAAGGAAGAAGGGACATAAATTTAACCACTGTACCATTACCACCATAAATGGCCACTGTACAGTCTAATACACACTTGGAAAGGGAGGGGTAAGAAAGGGGCATTCAGGTGGTTCCATTCTACATAGTGGACCTTTAATTATGGTATCATGCGTAGTACATTTTTGGTAGAACTTGGTGTAATGTGCATAAACATACAAATGTAATTTTCTCGGTTTCTTTAACTGAAATCCTTATAAACTCTGTGTAACCTGGGACATTAAGGCTGTTTGTTACTAAAGATTTTCTTCCAGTTTTTATCCATTTATAGTTATGTTTACTGTTGCCAGCATCTATGTCTTCCATCCTGAAAACTTTTCCATGTCAGAAAACCTAAAGGAGCAGCTTTACCTCTGGTACAAATTGTTAACACTGGAGATTGCGAAATAAACATTGCCTCACATAAAACTGTACACTCCACCAAATTTCAACAGTTACACATGATTTTTAATTTGTTTATGTGGAACGTCTCCCTGTCTAAGTTGCTATAGAAACAATAACGTATAAGAACAAGTGCATTAATATAAACCTTGCAGCTGACCTACTGTCTGAGAAACACCTTCTGAGTAATCAGAATCAAGCAGTGCTGTGATATAAAATGCCTTTTCATATGTAGTAGTATGTGTTAACACTACCTGCTTATCGTCATTGATGTTGACAACAAGAAATTAATAGAGGAGAAATACTACATGATCGCATTTTTTTTTTTTTTTTTTTTTTTTTTTTTAAGTTTTAGAAAGTTTACTACGCAGAAGAATATCATGGTCATTAATCCTCACTGATGATGCAATGTTTCATTAAATCACAACTATGTTTACAGTCTAAAGAACTTATACATGTTAAACATTTTACAGCAAAATCTTTTGGCCATGAGCAGTAAGTTGCGTGCAATGGAGTGATGCGACTGCCACGGGCATTCTGTGTATTTCCCAAATGATCATCACTAATTGGATTTTGTAGAGAAAGAAAGAATGGAAATTGAAATCCAGGGAGAGAGGGAGGAGTGGAGCAGCACCACTATGTCATATGGCTTTGATGGGGCTAGAGCATGATGTAACCGCTTGTAAGTAAATATGACTGGAAGACATCGTTTTTGTTTCTTTGAGCAATAAGGATGAGCTTTGTGGAAATGAAAACATCTGTCTCCAGCTGTGGTGTCTTTGAAGATGAATTCCTGAAAAAAACTAACAGATGCTTAAGAATTAGTTCCATTGCAAATTTCCTAACAAGGTACCAGTGCGTGTTGCTCCTATATTATGAAGAAATATAACTGTTTTTTCACTTCAACCACTAAGTCAAAGTGTGTGCCATGTCTTCTCATGTAGCTTCACATTGACTGTGTTTTATGTTCTTACTTCAGAGCACATGCTAATATCATCATCACACTGGGCAGGTGATATATTATTTATGCAGGAAATATAATGTCTTCTGTTATAATGTCTTTTATGGCTCTCAGCTTCATTTCCACACCTCAGAGTGTGTATCCTTCACTCTACTAGTTTTGTGATGGTGTTAAAAGAAAGATGAGGAAGCAATAGATGGAAGTGGGAACATTAGAGGTGCCGGCTCACCCTTACCCAGAATCCACCGCGTTGTTTTATTGTGAAAACACGTGGCCACTACCTGCTAGCTCTCAGTACCACAAAACCTCCACAAATTCAGTTAGTGATCCCTTTGAAACCCATCTCGAACTTTTTCTTCATTCACATGTCAAACGTGGAAGCTTTAAATAAAATATGCCTCATCTTTTCTTCCCTTTTCGGCCGCCTGCGAGACGGCCAAGGCCGGTTCAGGTCAATTACATATGGAATAACTATATGAAAACATAATGGGTCAGTTAAAAAAATTTAAATACAGACGCCTTGACAAAATATCTTGGATTTCAGGTTATAGTTTAAGATCTAGAATGTTGCCAGATTGTTGCGGATTGTTTTGGAATTTCGCTATACTCGAAAATGGCGACTCACTTGGCACAGACGTTTCCGGGAAAGGTGAGCTGGCCCCTTTAATAAATTGTTATGTCTTGCACCGCACAACGTTAACAAACGATAATGAGACAAAATGAAGGTTTACAATTTCATCAGTAATTATGGTTCTAAAAATTGAGAGCCAGTTTGATGAAACTAAGAGAAAACAAAGCTGATAAGTGAGCTTGGCCCCTTCACAGGACATGTTTGACATTTTTTTGGTCAGTTTTCGCTATAAAAACACAGAACCATCTAAATTACTCTTAATCCAGAGGTGATTTCCATTCAGACATTGATTCACATCCAAACAATTTGAAGAAATGCCAGATGACCTCACGTTAAGGACATTCGATTTTGTCAACATTGACCGAATTATAGGTAAAGTACCAGGGAGCTTGAGGCAGGGAGCAGGATACAGGAATTTATACCAGATGGAAATCAGTTGTACGGCCTCAGCAGATTCCAGAAGGTGTGGTACCTAACCTACTGCTGCTGATCTGTCTGCAACTGCTTTCACTTATTTCAGTCTGTAATGTAGCTCCAGTTCAATATCTCTATCATCGTTGGCACCATCCCTGCATCGCCAGCGCTCATAAATTTCATTAGGTGAGCTTTGGAGAAAGAATGCACTTGTATTGGTTAAGGTTAGGATAGCAATAAAGACTTCCAAACCTAAAATATGCCATCTACGCTAAGTCACCTCCTAGACATTGCGTATAAACTCTCGCCACAGTTATACCACCTTGTGAGAAAGCGCAGTGTGTGTGCCATTGTACTAACCACACACTGATGACCTCCACCTGGCCATGCCACAGCGGGGGATCTGCCATGCATTTGGCAGCCAGATGTTGAGCTCTGGTAAATGTTGTTGTTGTGGTTGTTGTTTTTCATTAAAGACCTCCTGACTGGTACAATCTGAGTCTCTACAAAACAATTCTATCATCTTTCAATACATATACAGATATTCGTTAATACCAATCAATCACTGCTTGTATGCCACAGCCTTTTTGAGTATTGTTGTTGATCATATGCATCCCTTCACAGATGAATTTATCCATTTTCTAATGGCTACTCCCAGAAGATAATGCACCATGTCACAAACCAAAATACATCTCAAATTGACTTCATGAATATGACAATGAGTTAAATGTTCTTCAATGATCTTCCCAGTCACCAGATCTGAATCTAATAGAACACCTTTGGCATGTGGTAGAATGGGACATTTGCAGCATGAACATGCACATGAAAAATCTTCAGGAACTGCATAATGCAATCATGTCAACATGGGCCAGAATCCAACCTCTTGTGGAATCCATGCCATGAAGAATTGAAGCTTATTTGAAGAGCAAACAGAGGCCCTAACCAGTATTAGTATAGTGTTCCTAATAAAGTGTTCGGTGTGTGTATATCACACTAAATGTAACTCAGCACAACCATAAAAGTCAGGCACTTCCTGGTCAGAATAGAATTGAGAGAGATACAGCTGTACAAATCTCCATATGAAAATTGTGTGAGTTGCAAAAGCACAAATATAGCACAGTGGATTTTGGGTGACCACAAATTTAAGACCACATCACTATAATTTCTTATGTAAAGTATTACCAGAGCACCAAACGTAGTACATTTTCCTCTATAATAAATAAAGCTGCATATAGATGAGTGCAAAAACAACATAAAGTCTCTTTAGTAGCCACCAAAACAGTTTTGATGGGGGTGATGGAGAGCACAGTCCAGAATCTCCCATGCGTGTACAGCTGAGTTGAGATATGGTGACTATGAAGACCATAACATGTGATTTACATCATTTTCATGCTCATGGAGCTATTCAGTGAATGCTCGTGCCTTGTGGATGAGGGTGGAGTCATCCTGAAGGAGACCACCAGGATTCCTCATAGGAAGAAAAGGGTGTCAGTCGGAATAACTTTATTATTTTCACAGTGACCCTGTGTGTATTATTGTAGGTTTTGTGTAAGCATTAATGCATAAGACAAAACATGCAGCATCTAAGAGCCTGGATAAGTGTGAGACAGTTGGATTACAGTATGAAATCTTTAGCAGCTGCAGCTGGAAAAAGGAAGAGAGGCTAATGCCAGGCTCATTCATGGCCTTCGGGAACAGCGGAGTTTTGGCACCAACACTTACCCGCAAGGATAGTTGCATGCAGCTTGACCTTGTTCTGTTTTCTATCCCTTCTTTTTTAAAAAATCCTTCAATTCTGAATATTATCGAAAGCCACTTATCTGAATATCCCTGAGACAGTGTTATTTAGCCCACACAGGCGGATTTTGAATATGCAAATGGACTTGTATAAGACACACATTTACAGTTTAAGGCACAATTTAACATGGGCATGTTCCACAATGATCGCTTCACATACTTTTATCCTCATGTCGTTCCATTTTACTACAGTCCCAGATCTGACTGTAGCTGAAAAGGGACTCTGGGCCCAACTGCGCTATCACGAGGCCAGTGGTTTGCATGGTGAATACACGAGAACTACAAGTGTTTCCTGATGAACAAAAAGGCGTAGATGGTTGCACGTCCCTGCAGGACCATTAAGGCCATGAATCAGTGTAGTCATCTCTAAGCTCATATATAAATCAGACAGGCCCAGACAAGGGAACAGTCTTTTTTTTCTTCAAAACATTTATTTACAATGACATTTTTATTCTGTACTGTGGACTGAACAGCGTGAAAGATTTGCTGTGTACTTGACCTCAGTCTGGGCTACATAACCACTATCCTTTATGTAACTTCCAAAACAGGGCTTACATACTGCATGTGCCTGTCTTTCTACTTTTTAATGAGATGTAAAAAGCATATTTCATCAAATCGGCTTTTGTTTCCTTGTACACGGAAGGTTTTTGGCCTATTCTGTGTACATGATGTAAACCTAGAGACTGTTTCATGTACTTTACACTAGTCTGAAGCGAGCTCTAAAAACAGAAACAAGATATCCGGGGTGAGATACTGACTCTGTCTGAAAAACCATTTTGTATTAGATATCCTAACTGCAAAAACATGCGAGACACAAAATCAGCCAAAAATAAATTTTAAACTTTCTGAACCATCGATCACTTCAGTGATCTGTTCTTGCTAAGCCAACCATATTTTCAATGATCACATACTTCAGTCATTTCAGATGAGAAGTAAAGAAATATGGAGAAGGGAGTATATCAGCTCCAGGCACAAAGACAAGACCCTGGCCTGTGATGTAGTTCCAGGGTCAGCTGTAAGCTGAGGGGATCTTTCTTAGAGTCTCGTGGAACAACGTCTACTCAAACTGTCCCTCAACTGGTGATGAGTTCCAGCTCTGAGTGAGCAAAGGCTCCGTTAATCAGCAGCATCCCCCAGCCTCATTCCTCTTACTCAAAGCTGCCAGCTCCCTTCATCGCCCCATTTACCACCAAGGACAGTTTACTTATTTCCCTTGCAATGCCTTTGGATAAGCTGTACGGGAACAGGGACCGGTCCTGGATCATTCGCCAAGGTTTTACAGGAAGCAGGTCTTAGGCCGTGTGTGCTGCCCGTCTTCAACATTCATCAGTGTTAGTCACACTTATTTCCAGACGACTTATCCGATATGACTACTATGTCATAGTAGTATAACGTCATGTGGTGGATCTGCGAGTCCTATCATACTAGAAATTGAAAAGAAGAAGGGGACATAACACGCTTGTTTGGTTTGGTTCATCCATCACCTTGTCAGAGCCAAGCTTTCTGGCCAGATATTACACACTGAGAGAACATTTATTCTCATGCATTGAGTTATCCACGTGTGTTTGCCCAGCTCTGGCATTCAGCCTAACAGGATGGTCGCACGCCATGTGAAGTCACTGGCCCATGAAGGAAACAGTAATTTGTATAGCATTTGAGGTGTGTATTAAACTTAACTTAAATGTTGCTCTCAAGGTTGCTCAGAAGATTATAAGGTGCAGGGAGATCAATTCGTTCATCAGCCCGCTAATTGCTTACAAAGACAGTTTTGGAAATCCAGGCCTTGCAAGTATCCAACAGGGTGAAAGGTCAGGCATGTTCTGCTGCCCAGAAACAATGGTACAAGAGACAAATTACACAATTTAACAACATTGCGTGTGGCTGCATGAACTTGTGTGAAGTTGCCATGAACAGGTCCCCGAGGCTATGTCTTACCAGGTACTCTTTAGTCTATTATCACAATTGTTTTCTACAAAGACACCAAGGCTGTGAGCACTGACTTTTGTCTTAATTGCATGAGAAGTTCTGATGGACAGATTCAGTTGGAATCAATTTGATTGGCATTCCCCACACACCAGGTTGTGTAATCCAGTTCAGAATAATATAAATGTGTTATTAAAGGTAATCAAAGGATTATTTCAAATATACAAAAAAAAAAAAAAAACTGGGATGTGATTTTCATTTGACCTTGGTTCATCTGTGTTCCTCAGCAGGTCTGCTCATGATGCACAAAAGACCAGTAATGTTGCGTGATCTCAGACTTGGCTGTACCATGCCTTCTTTGTCCCACTGAGACAATGTCACTTCAAAGCATCAATCACTCAGACATGCCCGAGATTAGACAAACGGCATCACCAGCTGAGAGCAAACTATGGAATTTTCCTGGAATCACATTAAATAGGAACTTGGAGGGACTAACAAATAAACCGGGTACCTCTGGAAAGAGGGCCAGCAGTGGATTTCGTGGTTTGTAGCTCAGAGGTCTGCTCTTTGCCCACTGCACATTCCTAAGAGGAAACTGAGAGAGGGGCCATTATACAAATAGCCAGCACTCTGCCAAGGAGGAAGGACTAGACTGACTGTGCTGCCAAATGTTTCAAGATCTTCAAGATGCCTTGCATTAATCCTGCACTGCTTTACACAACAATGGAGGCAAGTGAACCAGTGAACCAAGTCCCTCTGAACCTGTCATATACAAACACAGCACAACAGTATACTATAAATATTCATATCGGTCATACTGTTGCACTGTGTTTATATAGGACTCCCTTTCTCACTTTCTGAGTATATACAGTGTTTAGTCTATTATTTTATTATATATTATTCATGCCCCTCTTTGTAACTTCTTCATTGTCTAGCGCCCCTGCTGGCTGGCTGCAGTACAATTTGTAGCTCCGCCCATCCCATCCCTATGTGCTTCATTGACAAAACAGCTTATTCCATATAATCACTTTTCTTGTCTAAACTGTATTTCCAGCTGCAGTGTCTAATTAGAATTAGTTTTAAAAACTTTAATCGACTATCAAGTGTGACAGCATGGTTACATATGACTGACAGCTTTCCCGGAAGAGACTGGTTAACTTCACCACACAATTTACTGTCATATAAATACTTATTTGAACTTCTCTGGACACATGCATGTATACAAACTGTCATTTCTATTAAAACATTTGAAACATCAAGAGGGTTTTATAGGAAAAGGCTAGTTTAATCAAGCTACCTACCTACCATAGCTTCCATCCAGACAGGCAGCTATCGAAATTATTGAATAATGTTAATACCAAAAAATATTAATATTGAAATGAATAATAGTGCAAAAGCCATTTGTTCGTCGGTGAACACACATTACACACACAAATTTATTTGGATGATTTAAAAAATTGTTTTTATTAAATAGATACACTCTGTACAGTGCACCCCCCCCATGTTCATTCATGCGATAACTGTCCTTCCTAGACGCGTCCGTATTAATATCCATAGATGAAATTGCTTAAGTTCTTTGGATAGATGTAAGGAAGAGAATCTGATAATGTGAGTGCATTCGTCTGATCATGTTTACTGGAAGAAGGGGGCGGGGCTAGCACCTCTTTTCTGCGCAGACTCTGGCTGCAAATTTGGCAACATGGTGAAGGTATTTTAGCTTCATTTCTTTAGAATGGGAGTAAACAGGAGCACACCATTCATTTTTTATTCAGTTGATATAGATATAGAGATTTAAGTGTGTGTGTATATATATCTATATCTACGTATATCTATATCTATACGTATGATTTGTCTGTAACTTGTCATAATATATACTACATACACAGTGTATGTATGATTTGTCATATGCTAGTAATCTAATAACTATTCAAGAGAAAATCATGAATGAACTTATTTGAAACCGATGCTTTTCTATTAATGCTTGACCAAAAGACAATGATTTATTTTGATAGTAGCTGGATATTTAATAGCAACTTTACAGGGTTGTTATATTACCTTATATAGTAACAACCAGAAAAAGATCATGTGCTAATGTAGGAATTCTTTCAAATACGATACCTATTTGACAGATATATTAGACTGTGTGCACTACTGTTTCTAATGCTTGCAGCATGACTGAACTGGAGCACAGACCTTTTGATGACTGACAGCGGACAGGAGACACACACCTTATTTCCTGGCCAGGTGAACATTCCAGCAGTTACACACTCAGGCAGGAGGTGAAAACAAGAGCCAGGAAAGTGCCTACACAAGCAACAGAAAAAAATATGAAGATAAAAGAGACTGCATGTGTCTGCGTGTGTGTGTGTGTGTGTGTGTGTGTGTGTGTGTGTGTGAGAGAGAGAGAGAGAAAGAGTCCACATTTTTAGTACTTCCACAAACGAGTATAATGCTCCCTCATGTGCTCTTACTTTTACTCCACACCAATACGCTACAAGCTACAGAATAAAATACCACACACACACACACACACACTCACAACCATTATTTTTCAGCTATAAAGCACTGACTACTAGAATGTGGATGATTCACATGCTCGTCCCATCTTGCCATAATTTAACTTAATGTGTAACTGATACAAACAGTTCAAATCCGTACTAGTGAAAAAAAATTCCAGGAAATTTGAGAGAACACATTAAGCTATCAACCAGTAGATGCCCTTTTCCAAGCAAATCTAATTTGGGAAATGAGTAATAGGAAATCACTGTTTATTCCAACTCCAATTGATGAATGAGTCAGTATTTTACTGTTAACAGCACAAATTGTGGGTATAGTTGTGGGGGTGAGGAACACCGTCAACATCAGGGAATGTACCATCGTTATGAGATGAGTTAGCGGCCTGTGAGCTGCAGGTCGGCATAAGTGGGAGTTTCAGTCTTTCACCTCTGGCTTTGGTGCATTACAGCTGCCCCCCTGAGTACAGCTGAAGTATTACACATGCCCTACAAGCAAGCAGGCCTTTGAGCAGTAGAGGTTGAAACTGAGTACTGTGTCAGTGTCTCCTAAAATTTCACATTTTACGTTTAAAGCACAAGGCAGGAATACAGTGTGGATAAAATGCCAGTCCATCACATGGATATCGGTAAAGCATGTTAAACTCCATGCACGATACGTGCTGTGCATTTAATATCATATCATGGAAAGCCAATTCGTCGCTCCAGGGTCCCTGCTTCGAGCCTGAGCACATGTTACTGGAGCTTCTATGCATGTTCTTCCCATGCCCTTGTTGTTTTCCTCCCTCGTCTCAAAAACATGTCACTAGAGAGACACTGCCCCTCAGCTTGAACGAGTGTGTATGGTACCCTGTCCAGGAAGTATTCCCACCTCACACCCGGTGCTCCTGGGACAGGTTCCAGATCCCCCATGATCCTGACCAGGCATTAAGCATGAAGATGAATGAATGAATGATCCAAGGGGAAAAAGATATTTTCCTGTAATATTCCCGTCATAAGCTCATCCTGAAATCCCACAACTTTGACCATGAAAGGTGTTCCCATGCCAACATAAACATATATTCAGTGCGTGTAGGAAAAATTGTTAAGCAATAGAAAATTATAAAAATACAATGAAATGATATCAAGAAGTGACTGTCCCACTTTGTTTATTTTGTCACATAAATAAGAAAGAAAAAATTAATTAGCCATCAGAACAGTGCTGAAAACCCATGCTATTCATACTGAAGGTGAGAGTGGCCGGGCCTCTCCACACACACGCACACGCACACGCACGAGAAAAATCCCTAATAAATCAACCCCAAGCCATAGGCATCTATATTACATTATATACACATGAAATTTATAATGCATTATTTCATATCTTCAAATCAGTAAGAAAACTCAAATGCCCTGCACCTAAAGGTAAGAGAAATCAGCAGGATTCAGCAAAACGCTAAACGGAGGTAAAGGTAACGCTTGTAGTTCGTTTTGCCCCGTTCACTGACTCCCAGTCACAAAATGACACAACGGCATGATGACAGAATCACAGGATGCTTTTCAGCCACTGTGCTTTTATGAGATGGTGACTGAGGTCATCACGAGGAGCCTCGGCCAACATACGCAGCCATATGCATATGCGGTGATTTAATTCTCAGTCCAGCCACACCCTGGAGTTTCTGAGGCGATGTTGTTTATCCAAGGTCAAAGGGCACGATATCTAAAACGAGACCATATGAAAAGCTTCATTGTGGCATTAAAGGGTGGAGGGTGACTAAAAGTTCGAAACATTCTGCCATTTAACATCAGGATCCGTGGTTAAAATACATCCCGTATGACACAAGTCTCAATGAATTATTCAAGCGGACATTAGCGCCAAAGTTAACAGCAGCTGTGTTTTGACTTGAAGCATAGCTACATGGGATGATAGAATGGACAGTCCGTGTTAAGACACATTTTGACAGCAGTGTGTAGGCTTTGTAAATGAGCACCCACATTAACATGAAACTCAAGATGCAATGGATAAAGTACTCATAAGAAGTTCCACTCATGTGAGAAGCTGCCCCGAGTACTGACTTCCAGAACAATCACTTAGAGGCCATTTTCCTGGACAGTGCAACTGTACCAGTACTTTTCCTCACTAAACATTAATCTCTTCGATACAAACTTTGATGCAATTGATTGAATACTTGGTTAAATTATGAATATTATACATTAGAAACTTTCCACTTTGGGTTACTGGAAACAACTGTGAGGGTTAGTTGCAACTTGATAAATGCTAAAGACACTTAAATGCACCCATCTGGCTTTTAGCCTCTTTTGTTTCATATAACACTCATTTCATCAACACAAATATAATAATCACAGGACATTTTGGTCAGTAGGAATAAGCTAAAATAAATTAAGGTCATATATAACAAGACAATCCAAAAACTGAAACATCTTTTATCCTGGGTTAATGATGACATTTAGGTCACGTCCAACATGCCGAACAAGAACCTTACATGACTCGGACACTGCTCTGTAAATTAGGCTTACAAGTAAAATGCATAGATGTTGCCCAGAGATTTATAATTAGCCATTAGCTTTTTTTTTTTCTTTTTTTTTTTTAAGCTAGTGCTCCTCCTCCTCCTCTTCATCATATTCTGCGATGCAGGTTCTTCAGATTCACACACACGCATGCACACGCTTTAAACACAGTGTTACATTAGGCTTTGTGATACATATGTGAAATGACTACATAACAAAAAAGTGCCAACCAAAAATCAAGAAGCATCTTAGCTTTAAAATTCAACAACAAATGAAGACATTTACAACTTTGTGTTGCAATACGTTTTGTGTACACACACACACAACTCGCAAAAAAAAGAAAAAAAAAAGAAAACACACAACCTTCCCTGATCGGTTAAGGCCAAAGTGCAGTGAGTGTGTAGAAGATCCACACATTTTATAGGCTGCTACACTCCATGTGAACGTCCCCAGCTTTGTTAATGCCAAATGTGATAGTAGCTTTAAACATTTTAATGACTGGACAAACTCGCATAAAAGGAAATAAATGTACCATCTAGAATAAAATGCAACACAGTTTTTCCTGCATTCATTTTCCCATTTTTTTTTTTTTTTTTAAAACAGTACAAAAAAAAAAAAAAAAAAAAAAAAAAAAGATTTACATATTTACACAGCTCCAGCATCCAGTGGAATAAGCCAAAGGCAACTCAGGATCATGTGAAGGTCCTACTTGAAAGAGAAAAATCTGGACAGCCATGTGGGCTTCGGCGAAGAGGCCTGTCATTGGAGGATAAAAAGGTGCGTTGGCTCATATACAGCAGCTCACTCATTGGAGAGAAGACATAGAAAAAGGAATTCCTTCAGCGTATCCAAGAGTCTGAGCCAGTGTGTGGTCAGAGCATGCCGAAGCCCTCGCTGCCCTCACTGATGGCCAGCTTCAGCAGTTTGTGCAGCTCCTCGTAGGAGTCGTAGGTAGGGAGGCACAGCTGGTTAAAACTAGGGAAGTACCAAGAAACGAGATATTCCCCATTATTACTAATGACATCACAACGAAGGAAAGCCAATTGGCTCGCATGTTACTAAGCACCTCGATTCTATGATGTGTGCTAATCTTTACATATTACACAACCTGCTGCACTAAGCACACGAACCAAGAGCATGGGCTGCCTGCTGGTAAGGACTATTACTAGGCCTAGAATTCCCTTGAATGGATGTTAGGGATATTTCCAGAATCATGATGTGGAAAGAGTGACAACAGAGTAAAACTGCAGTGCAGCAAGAAAAGCGTTTTATAACTCTAACGTGAGCACAACGCAGTTACCTCGCAATTCAATACTTGAAGAAGACGCTAGTCAGACTTGAATAATGCGTGTGTGATCAATAACGGAGTCATAGGTTTGCATTCAAGTCAACATTCTCATATATGGACTGGTTTATCTGTGTGCGCACGCATGTGCGTTTGTGTGTTTACTCACCAGGTGTGTGCAGTTGGCAGCGTGCTGTGTGTTGGTGCTGCTATGATCTGGAAGGAGGGGCAGAGTGTGATGAAGCCACCGGGAGGGAGCTGAGAGGAGCCGGTGGTGAACTGGAGGAGACGTGCAAGCTCTTCCTGAGTGAAGGAGGACACCACGGCCCAGAACCATTTCATCACCTGCACACACGCACACACACATCATTATGAACCTCTTTACTAGTAATTATATGAAAGGGAAATGTCAATGCATTTAAAATGGAATTAAAACCAATTATGTAGTCAGTAACAAAACAGCAGTTGAATTGTTACTTTCATCAATACATTTCTTTTTCACTTTATCAAATTTGAACGTCCTTTGTGAAAGTCGTTGGACCCATTCTTGCCTATTGTGGAGTCTCAAGTTAACTTTTAGGTTTCACACACATTTAAATGACGCAAGCTCAAAAAAAAAAAAAAAAAAAAAAATCATTATTGAGGGGCATGTAGGAAAAACAGACCTGCACACTGCTAAAGGCAAAACTTTCATTTATTTTTGATGGACATGTTGACAAAAAAGAAGAAATAAAGGGAATCAACCAAGCATGGATCCAATGCTAAATAAATAAACACATAATTGAACAACGGTATAAATATAACATTGAGCTTTTTGTAGACGTTGGCCGAGATATCGAGAATACACAGTACCGCTGTTCTCTAGTTCTATTCTCTGGCACTCATTTTATCATTGCTCATATAAGTTTAGCAGCTTGCAGATCAAAAAATGTTTCCTACAACCCAAAATCTACAGCAGGCTTGATGTACCGAATCCAGACTGTCACACCACATCAGGGTTTGTTTGGAAGCAGAGGCCACCACTCGCAAGTTGTTTTGCTCTGCACTCTAATGTGACTGCACCACGGGGGAAAACGCACCAGGGTTCGAGTCAAACGGACTGAATGCTGCATATGCGAAAGCACAAATACATGTTTAGCGTTGCACCTTCTCTCTGAAGTGCCATGAGCCTCCAACGATAACAGCATGGGCTTTGAAATCCTGCACATTGATATCGCCGGTACCACACATCAGCAACTGTGAAAACACCACACACACAACAAACCACTGGCATTAACGATGAAAACTGGAGGTCTGGTGGAGGGGCAGAAGTCGCTGCATGTTAGAGAAAGATTACGGACAAAGAATAATTTTGCATTTAAAAAATATTTTTGCTAAACGAAAACATTTGCAAACAATCAGCTTGTCTTCAATACAGTCGTTCTCATGGTGGGGTCTGTGAAGCATTGCCAGGGGTTAGTATGGGGTTGTATACTTGGACCTGTGTTCTGCTAGTGGAAAGTTCAGAAACAGAAAGATCTGTGGCTCTAATAAGTAGAAAGAATTCTATTGCATACATTTAAATAATGTTAATGAAACAAATCTGTACTCAGGTGGTCTGGAATATATCGTACAGTTATAGAGGTACTCGGCTGCAAAAAGGGGTAACGTAGCTTTAATGTATATACACACACAAAGAAGAATAAACGTTTAGTCTTTCATGGCATGAATATAAATCTTGATAGGCTTACCTCCAACTCATTTTCATCAAATATGGCCAAAAGGTTTTCAGGAACCAGTTCATTTAAACCTAAGAATGACAAACCAGCTTGGTTAGATCTGAACGCATTCATGTAACAAAGTTCCAGTTTGAGCAGCTCCCGTAATAGCAGTAGTACCTTTGAGGAAGTGCTCTACTTCTTCCCTCACCTGACTGGCCAGTCTATACTGAGCCAGCAGATTCAGGTAATGCATCTTATTCTCATTAGTGACAGCAATTTGAGCACCGCCTGATATCAGCTCCACCACCTGGAAAGATCATACATGTCAGAACAGAAATTATATCCGCACACGTCCAAAACACACACCCAGCTAGAGTATATCTACGCAACCCCGCAACAACCCTGTAAAAGTATTTTACAAACAAGCAAACAGCGTTTCCCATCCATACAACTATAACTGCTGCATCACACTTCTTTAGGGATCATGATGATCAAAAAAGTGCGAACGTGTATTTTTTTTTAGCTAGATGATGTTCTAAAGCGGTCACTTGGTCGAGTGTGTGTATCACCTTTTCCAGTTGTCCTGACTTGCTGTACTTTTCCTCGGCAAATACGAGGTCCATTTCGCTCACGTCATTTTTTAAGATAAAACAGACTTTTGTTTTGTAGAACTCCGGATCGTCGGTCTCAAAGTACTGCCACAGCAGATGGTAATTAAAAACAGTCAGATGCATAAAATAAAACAAACATGCTTTACTTCGCTCAGAAACAATATACATGAGTTTATCCAGAACTATGCACTTTAATATGGATCGCGTAAACACCACGGCAGAAACTATGGCGGTGCGCAAGCAAAAAAACATGAATGGACGAGTGAAATGGAGGAAGAGCGTCCACAGACTTTTGTGAAAGTGCAAAAGCATTGACATTACTAGAAGGACAATGCGCAGGCTTATAACTTTATACGCGTTATTAAATACGGTATGAACACCTGTTAAAAGCTGTTACAGGAAAATAATCAGTGACGGAGGGTGTTGGGATGCATTACCGCTCTACAGTAGACTACTTCTCTGGAACAGCATGTTGCTAAAGTCTTTTATTCCTCTTATAGCATTTAATGTTGTGGAATGTTTGCAGGACAAGTTAGTTCCTGATTTTACTTATAGCAGTTATAAAAAGTTGTTCCTTCACTTTGGATTGACAGAAAATGTAGCTTTTTACTGAGGGGGAAAAAAAACCCCCAAAAAACACTCTTTGTTCTTTTGCCGTGGCAGAAAACGTAATGCAACTCCTCTAACTGTTACGAAGCACCGACACTGGAGACTCCTTCCAAAAATGTTAAGTAAATTTCCTATCAGAAAATGTCACGGTATCAACAATTCTATTTTTTCCTTAATCTTAGTTGTGTGTAGAATTTTGTAAAAACACCTGCCATGGCATCCCTGTGAATTAGCCAAAGAAATCTTGATTGATCTTGCTTGATGACTATGTACTATTATTTAAAATGTATTAAAAAGTGTGTGTTGCAAAAATAAGAGCCGTGTACCACCTTGTAGTTCATGCGCAGGCCGATGATCTGGGCCAGGAATGAGCGAGTGAACCTGGCTCGTACCAGCTGCTTGTAGGCTCCTCCTAAAGCTGACTCGTACAGACACTTCCCCACGACACGCCCTGCAAACTCGTACATCTTTAACCTCAGGTGAGCAGGACGATCTGCGTTAGGGTGGACCTGTCAAACACGTACACACACACAGATGTCTAGTGATCTTTATACATACCTCACATTACACATTGACCCATCTGCTGTCACAGGCCAACAACTTGCTGACTTTTTGCTGATGACTTAAACATGATGCATCACATTAAAAAGTTTGTTAGAAGAGGATAATCATATACTTGATTGTTTCCCCTCATGTACATTTCACACGGTATAAGCAATCTCTGTATAAATCACAGAGACTGCCGCCAGTTCTTCATGATGTACGCATGGATGTACATCATGCCCACAACATACACAAACTGATTGCTTTGTCCTTTGTCGTTGCTGTAAAGCTTACTGTACATCATTCGTAGGTCACATGGTCATACCATATCTGTAGCACCTGGGCTTGGAAGTCAATAACGTCCCTACAACCCCCTGGACTGCACTGTTATTCATTTTAAACACTGTCTATGTTTTATTGTTATTGTTCAGCACTTAAAACCTGACCAATTCTTAGTTTAGGTTTGGTGTTGGCCAAGGATTATGAAAAAAATAAGAGGAGTGCTTCCTAGAGCAAATCTTGACCTACATGTCAATTCAGATTGGATATGGACGATATCACCTGGAGTCATTTCTAGAGATCGTTTCATAGAAGGTAAAATACAGTGTCAGATTTTCACAAGTGCACATGAAAAACATAAAAAAAACCTGCCATAATGGATTTATTACTACATTACATTGCTTCCCATTTTTTATCCTAGTTAATGAGGTTTCTGGAGTTTATCAAAACATGTGACTGAGCAACGCACCAGAACTTCCACTTGCCCAGTGGGCTGGCTAATTTATCTTATTTGCACCCCTGCATTACATCACCCCTACATTATATGATAAAAAATGAAAGCAAACAGGAAAACATTTAAGGCTATAAGAGTCAATGCTTACCAGACCCTGGTTATTGTCACTGAAACGTGTGAAGAGCTGGTTATTGGTGTCAAACAGATTCTTACAGATGAGTTCGAACCACTCGCGCCTCGGCCCGCCCCAGTCCAGAGCTTTATAATACAAAACAGATACACATCAAGTGATTCGTATAGTCGCTATCTACAAATACAAACTGTTTAAGGATTATAACATTTGAGAAACATCATAGAGTTTAATGTAAGAACAGACCTTCTTCATCCTGAAACACCACCTCAAAGTTCTTACTCCAGTCTGATACTGAGAAGTTTCTGGTGGCTTTTAGAGACTGAAGTGGGGGGAAAAAGAAAAAAAAGAAGAAAAAAAAAAAAAAAAGTGAGGTCATGAACATTCAAACGAATACATCAAGCACTGACGAGCTCCAGCAGATCAGGCTACTCACCGAGTCGAGAATGGCGTGACGGCTGATCTTCAGGCAGGTTTTAATTCGAGGCCTCTTGGAGTGAATGTGCCTGAGCTCTCGCTGGAAAAAGCTCACCTTGTCCTGAAACGTTTCAGAGCCTCCTAACATCCAGAGAAAATAAACAGTCAAACACAATTCATCTGCACACTTCAGATTCAGATGTATATATTTTTCAAACTGACCAATGTTCTTGTGCAGGAAGCGAATAAATGTGGCTGCCATAATGTTCCTGTCCTTGCAGCTCAGTTCTACAGGAGGCTGGATCCCATCATCCACCACCAGAGTCAGATACTTATGGATTGGGTCAGGCCCATGGTATGTGAACTAACAGGAAAGTGTGAATAAAGTGTAGATAAGCCCCTTCTTTAACAAAAAATAAAAAGAAATTTTTTTTTTTTTTTTCTCTTTTTCTTTTTTTTAAAGTGTACAACATCAACATTACCTTTGTTCCAGGGCACACACGAAAAGTGAAAAGGCGCCACGGAATAATCTTCAGGTAAAACTCCTTCACGGAGAGTTGCTGCAATATAACACAAATTTACATGTGAGAATAAAATACAAGAAAATGACCGACATTGCTATCCTGAAGATTAATCACTGACCTTTGGTGATATGTAGCAGTAGACCTTTTTTGGTTTCTTGACCTTCTCCGGTTGGCCCTCCACTGGAGAGTCGTGCTCTTCCTCATCATCGCCCATGGATGGCCGTCGAGGTGGGGTGAGCAGAGAGGATGCTGGGAACTGCCATGTAGAGCTGCTATAGTTCCCTGTACCATAGAGGTAGGCCTCAAAATATATACTAATTCCTGGAGTGGATACGTTCTTCTCCACACAGTTCTTCTCGTTCTCTGATGTGATGATAATCAAGAGGGGGGAAAACAGAGGTGAGGTGGGGTGAGAAGATGCACAAGGAACACATGCACGCACGCACGCACGCACGCACTCTAGTGTCAGTTTGAGAACAGAAATAATAAGAGAGTTATGATAAAAATGAACCGTGCTTTTTTGATGCTCAAGCACCAATCATTTGAATAAAGATAACTATTTCTGAACAAGTAAGCATGTTGTGCCAAGACGACAACCAAACGATTAGGGATATTTGTTCCGTAACTTGCAGATGAACGTCTGCTCCTGGCTGCGTTCTTCATTTATTCATTCTTTAAGAATTACTTAAGCAAAAGATGCCGAAAATGTTAATGTTCAGGAGAAATTTTAAGGTTCCGTTCCGACAGCTTTTTATTGCCATGCAAAATGAATGAATGGCAGCATATTTTGATACAGTCCTTTGTGTAAGCTGAGTTCATATTCCATAAACCTGGAATCTCTGGACAAAATCAAAATTCAGGCATGAAGAAAAACTGGAACGGACAGAATGTAAGAATTTTATATAGTCCTTTTGGGAACTGCTGAATACAGCAAAGTTACCAGATCTCCAGAGATAGTTGCAGGGGTGTTCTTATGTATACAGACCTTTCTATTTGGCAATGAAATTAATATACTCTACTCAAGAACACTTTGTAAACCAATCCAGGTTTTGCAAAATGGCTTTTTTTTTTTTTTTTTTAGCCCATCAAATAAGGCACAAATAATTTTAACATTTAAATGCCATGTGCGTCATTTCTTCCAATATCTACAGGCTTATTAAAATGATGATACTCATCATGATTTGATTAATTTAATTATCTTTAGGAGTTTCTGACTGATCTCAGTTAGCTAGTGCAGATGGTAATCATCTCACCATCAGGGAAAATATAGTAATGCAATGTAAACACTTACATCATAAGCTGTTCTGCTACAATTAACTTTTTATTAAATATATTTATAAAAAAAAAAAAAAAAAAAAAAAAAGGTTTTATTAAAATGACATCATTGCCCAATCCTATTGCTCACATGTGCACATTCGATTGCACACAACTGTAGACATCCACACATACAAACACCATTTTAAGAAGATTGTATGCACTAGCATGGGTCCAGACCAAAGCTAGGAAAGGTTCAGTTCGGTTAGTCGCACATTGGAGCAAATTTCTAGCGCACTGAACTGTTTTGCGCAGCACGTAGGTGCTTATTGATTGGTCAGGGATCGGACAGTGTGTGCTTTGATAATGCTTCATGAGAGGGAAGTATCCGTGTCCTTCTGGAGGTCATGCAAGTGCAAAATGCCCATAACATTTTATTTAAGTTCAATAATAATGTCTATTTTTATTGTCTGTTAATATAAAAAATTTTTCCTTATAATGCATTGAAGCTATTTTAAAGGAAAACAACTACACATGCATTTATCTACAGGTGCGATAGAAAGAAACGTGGTTGTTCAGTCAGTAGACGTGGCCTTTATTCTGCTACATTTCAGAGCGCCTGCAGCACAGACTGTGAGTGTTATACATTATCTGTGGTCATACAGTTGAAAGTGGTACAACTTTCACTTTATCCTTACAAATGTTCTTACAGTCCAAATGAAACTAATTTTCACATTATTGTGGTGTGAACCATCATAAAACCATGTTCTCAGCATTAATAAACTGAACCACGGTACAACTGGACAAAGACGAGATTTTTGGGGCTCTGTTAAGTTGGAGCGTACAAATCTGTCAAAACTAAGTGAACTAAAGAAAAAGTTTGACCGTGCTAAACAAGGATGGTGTGAAAGCACAATTACATATTGTTACTTGCCAGAAGTAAACGTAAGATACGAAGACACTCACCACTAAGCACAATGATGTCAAACTCTCCATTACTGAGAGGCTGGTCCCTGTAAGTGATGCGCGCCCGGAAGCAGCCCTTTTTCTTCAGAGTGAGCCGCAGCAGAACCTGACACTGCGGCTTATTACAACAGACAGTCATGCTGTAGTAATCTTCAGAACTTTCCTCCTCCATAGTCCCCAACTAATGGACACGAAACAAATACATGATATTAAAAAAAATAAATGTGATACTTGTTTCTTATAATATTAAAGTCATAGACTAAAAGTGCATATAATGCTCCAGTATGCAAATATCAGTCATGTAGGGTGTAGGGTGGGGCTGATTTTAATTCATAGATTTAGAATAGTATTTTTTTTGATGAGTGTAAAAGTGTGTGCATGTTTGCGAGCCTCTTCTGTTGACATTTCTATAATGATATACATTTAGCACGGTGGTGCGGTGGTTAGCACTGTCGCCTCACAGCAAGAAGGTCCTGGGTTCGATTCCCGGGTCACCCAGGATGCCTTTCTGTGTGGAGTTTGCATGTTCTCCCCATGCATGCGTGGGTTTCCTCCGGGTGCTCCGGTTTCCTCCCACA
>JAQQZR010000005.1:7259557-7279284 GCA_030068235.1 Notoglanidium macrostoma
CTGAAGATGCTGGGATTGGCTCCAGCTTCCCCGCGACCCAGACGGATAAAGCGGTATAGATAATGGATGGATGGATACATGTTCTAATTTTTAACAAGTTCCTGCAAGAGCTCTTACTGAGTGTATATGCACACTGTAGTTGACCTCATCCACGAGGGATAAAGAGTTACTGGTAGGGTTGCCATACTCATCCCGAGGCTCGATCTGCAGTGTGTGCTGTTGGCCATACGTCAGCACCAGAGTTGAAAAGTGGTACGCAATCTTTGTTTTGGATGGCACCACCGTCCCTGTAACAAACACATGACATTTAAGTCAAGAAAAAAAAAAAAAAATCAATCGATGATGTACAGAAAGAAACAAGTACCAAACTGCTATCATATACAAAGAACACAAGCACATCAATCAAAATGACAGACAGCAACAATGTTTTCAAAACAATACGGATATATTCCAAATAGAGCTGGATTTACAACTGGCTTTAGCACTCTAGTACATCGTGTTCATAAACACAGCTGACTAACTAGATGAAAGTCCTGGAAACCCGGCAGAAAGCATACAAACACTTGACTAAGATGAGAAAAATGAACGTTGGTTCCATTACATAATGTTTTCATCAGAGGGGAAACTTTATCAAAGCAAAACTAGATAACGGAGATGATAAGAACAGCATGCTGTGATGGCATTAACTCCGAGCTCACGTTACCTGGTTGAAATACTTTATAATAGGGGCTGTATGCCACATTGAGCCCGCCCAGTTTCACAGCCACCTCATAGCGGCCCGCCTTGCGCACAGTGAAGGTCACTTTCACCACGTTGGACTCGGGCTCCTGAAGGACCTCCTGGGTTACAGGAATGTCCAGAGCCAGCTCTATGTGAGTGATGTTCACCCTCAAACCCACAGGCCTGTGAGCTGGAAACGGCTGGCCATTCTTATAAAAGAGCTAGGAGGAAAGATGATCATTAGAATACTGTAAAATACTTGTAAAATCATAAAGACGGTCTTATGCTTACACTGGCTGAAAATATGAACACAGTTAGTACCGTTTGTCTTTACTCTTCTACACCTTCATACTGTAATGCTTTTTAATCTCGCTATTCGGGGTCATGCATTCGGAAAGACGCTCGCTCACAGATAACAAGTCACAGATGTACAGTTTCAAAAATTATTTTTAAGAACCAAGAAAGCATGCCTACGCTGTTCTTACTAGTGTAAATGCCCCCCCTTTTTTAACTGTCCATGTTTAAACTGTTTTGGTTATAGGTTAAGTTAGAATATTTCACTTTGTATTTTAGGTCATACATGTTCTTTGCAAAGTAAAAACACGTGTCTTGATTTTCACTCCTAAGGTCTTTATGATATAATATACAAAGGAGGGTTACTAGCTAAGGGGAAAATGGGTAAAGGGTGGAAGAAGAGTGGCAGCCATATTTACAGAATGACAAGACCTAAACATTTCTGTTCAACCAACATTCTCCATGTAATCGGTCAGAGCTTGAGCACTTTGCCAAAATGTTCAGTATCCAGATGTGCAAAGCTGAGAGAGAAAGAGCCCAGATGATTTTTAGCTATAACTGCATAGCAAGTAATGACCCAGTCATTTTAATATAAGGACAACGTGCATGTAACAGAGGACACCTGCACACGGAAGCTCATGGTCTGGCCCACTTCCTGTGGCTCCTTCCAGTCCCAGGAGACTTTGCAGGAGCGTGGGTCCAAGTAGTTCCCCCGCACATAGTCGTAAATGCTGCGGTCGCCACGACGCCCAGGGTCTTCATTCTGCAGGAAGCTGACCACACGTGCTGCGAGCTCACATAGGAACTTGATGGTAAAAACGAATGCGATGATGGAAACGGTTATTCCACCTAAAATAAGAGAGAGAGAGAAAGAGGAATATACATGGTTAGGTCAATTTAGGTGAAACAGAAAGGGGGAAAATATTCTAGAATACACAACGTGTACTTTGAGATCTTAGGAACACAAGTGCTTAAATTTCTTTCCAGTATGTCAGGAATGCTGCAGGAAATGCAGCTGTTTATTTAAACAGAAAACTCCTTGCAGAAGCACATCAAAGGCGTTTGTGTATTTCTGATGGGAATAATTTTACTGGTGTTCCTTCAAGACAAAACTCACCAATCACGTAAAACATGAGGTCCCTTATCAGAAAGCACAGTGCAACAGTACAGCCGAATATCAGCGCTCCAGCTGAAAAAGCAAAAAGAAATGAAACCTAGATGATATAATCGTGCATTGCCATGAATGGATCACTGCAACAATGAGCAGGAAGAGAATGAACAATGAGCTGAAAGTAGACTCTGACCCTGGCCTCATTTACACCTTAAATCATTAACTATATTGAATTCACTTTATTGGCTTGCCTTGCTTTCTAAAAAGAAACAGATTTCATTTGTAATCGGTTGAGAAGCAGCTGTACATTACAACATCCAGTGATTCAAATAAAACCAGCTACTCCCTTGAAAAACGCGAACGGGTGCGAGCAGCCGAGAGTGACGGCACCACGCTAAAGAGAACAAACGTACACACATTCAGGCTGTCAGGGTGTGGTGACCTCACATAACTTACATAACTTTCTAACATAATGATAACCATGTAATAGAACAGCAGAACTACCTAAGGCTAACGAAGCCACACGAGTCTTCCTAATGCCACTGAACTCACCGATGGACCACTTCTCATTCAGGCGCCTCTCAGCAAGGCTGTGCACCAGCTGGACCTCGTAGTCCTGGTCTCTGCTCCCGCGGGACGCCTGGAGGACCTTTACACCTGTAGACAGCTTGATGTAGTCCTCGTAGTAATAACCCCAGGCTGCCAAAGAGAGCTGAAGCTGGCTGTCAAACTGAGCAAGGTCATCCAGATTAGTGCATCCCAGAGTCTTCAGTCTTTGAAGAAAAGAGAGTGAGGCAATGCTCAGTTCATGTGACACATGCATCACACTGAAAGAGTGCAAAGTGAAAGTCCCAGCAGACCGGCAGTTTTGAAATACTCAAACCAGTCCATCTGGCACAGGCAAACATGCCACAAAGTCACTGAGCTCACATTTTCCCCTATTATTCATGTTTGATGTGAAAATGATCTGAAACTCTTGACCTGTATCTAAATGATTTGTTTTGCATTGTGCTGCTACTACATGATTGGCTGACTGGATGTCAGGTGCTCCTAATAAAGTGGTCAACGAATATACTTTTCCACTATGTATACTTAATGGCACTTAACGCTGCATATAATCAAACATTAACATGATTTAAAATGTATGAGAGAGAAGCTATTATCATTAAACATACAGCTAAACAATATCATATTTTTAATCGATTACTACAGATTCATCAATGTATGGCTGTATTATGTACATCGGGGGTGCTCGGACCTACAAATCCTCTGCCCCAGATAGTTTCCAGTACAGCTGAGCTACATACTGTACCTGTGAAGCTGTACAGGAACGCGTGCCCACAGGAATGGAGAATCATTGATATAAATATTACGGATATGCTAGTAAACTGCGGTGTCATAATATGTAAATAGGCTACTTTTGAATGGCCTTGTTTCCCACAGCCAATTCATTCATTCAAATGATATCAATCGACCATCTAAATCGGGTGTAATCAATTCCGGACAAAATCTGTTAATATTAACAGCCAAACAAATACACACCTTCCTTTTATTGAACCATCAGAAGCTCCGCCCCTCAAATTCATGGACACACATTGCCATGGCAACGATTCTCACAACACAACACCACCCCATCATCCTGCTTTGCCTTCTACATGTCCTGTGATTGGCTGGAATAGCATCGTGTCTGAGCCACTTTCTTTGTTGCTCCTTTTACAGAGGCAGGGCTGTGTAAGATTACTCAGCACACACAGAACGCGCAGCTAGAGGGCCGGGAAGAGAGATTTGCTACAACTGACAAAAAGTGCATTGGATTAGAATAGATGACTGCAACTTGAAAACATAAGCGATGGCGTGTTCTGCGCATGCGATAGCTGTAGTGTATGACAATGTTAGGAAGATACTGAGTGGCAGCAGAGATCCAAATACAAAGTGTTTACAACAGTAGCGATCTACTCAGATAAAGGGGTTTCAGTGCTGTCTATACCCACTGCGGCGAGGGACAGAGGTTACTGTGGTGTAATTTAGTCCAGACGGAAGGTGTTACAAAATGGAACCTACATTTCCGGGGAGCCACAGCCAAATACAAAAGGGATGAGAAACACTGGAGTAAGGAACTTTATCAGCGTGGAAATGAACAATGGGGACAGAAGTTGATGGAAACGCATTTTACTCAGTGTTTACATGACAGGGTGAGCGGTCATAGGAAAATAATCAACAACGGAGTGTTGTGATGCGGCCCGAGGTGCAGTTGACCAGGTTCCTTACGTTAGCGGTTTCTACAGAAACACTTGTGATATGAATTACAGCTGGCACTACTTTGTTTTTTTTGTTTTTTTTAAAGAAAAAGAAACACCTTCTGACCAATCAGATTTGAGAATTCAGCCGCACTGTGGTATAGGAAATAATTGAGGAGTTTAACAGAACTGGCTATTCTTACGAACAGAAACACCAGCTAGATGTGAATTACCAAAGCACAAATGAACCAAGACATCTCTAACGTGAGAGACCATTTGATTTCTCATTTAATCGCATCTAAACACATTAAGCAAAACGTCAAACATAATGCAAGAACCAGAGTAAGAAATATCTAAACATTATGACTGTGTTCCTTATTGCTAAAATATCCACAAAGTGAAACTATTTCTCTGATAAAGACTGATTCGTGTATGGCGAGGAGGCTGCCGCACTCGCTGCAGCACTGCAGACACGGAACGATTGGAACGACGCTCCAGCAGTCACTGCTGCAATGACCTCCTGCTCACTGCAGCTGCCAGAGCTCAATGTCATTCAGCTGGAGCGGGCTGTGTTGGAAATACTGCCCCCTCGTGGAATATAATGCAAACAACAACAACACGTGGAACAGAAAAAAATCCCAAAAAACCACCACATCTCTTCCATGTACCTTTCCTGACTAGAGCTGATCCAGAAGGACCAGCGTATGATGAATCTTGAATGGTGTGTATGGTTGGTCTTACGTGTGGTAATAGTGCTCGAGGCTCTGGGAGCATAGCCACTCCTGAAAGGCAAAGTCTCTGAGCAGACGGACGTTGGCTTCAGCGATGTCCCTCCAGCGCCGCTGTTCCTTCACCACCTCCTCCAAACGGGTCAGCACACTCAGACTCAACTCTTCCAGAGACTGCACATCTGTCCGATCAAACATCAGCACATACAGACTAAGTCACATGCGGGCTAAGAAAGGGCACAGTAAACGCTGCACACCTATTCAAGAAAGATGCATGATTAGATATTTAATATATGCTTTTCTTTGCTTTATTATAATCTCTTACCTATTCTCATGATAAACAAGTCCTCACCAGTAGGTCAGCTGTTTTTCTTTTTTTTTTAAATGAACATAATTTTGCAACTCTAATGATTTGACATGGTGCCAGAGAATTGGACTGGAATCAGTGCAAGTTCCTGTAACTTCCAGTGCAATTTATTTTTTGATTTGAGATCAACAGACAAACAAGCTCTACTTTCCCCCATATTCAGAAATAAAGGTAGCTGTACTTTTCCTTGTCGCTGTATTTGACGCTGTTATTGTGCATCTTTTATGTAAAAAGCTGCACGCGGTGCGCGAGTAATCCTCAAGATCTGATTTATTTGTAGATTTATACTATATGCACTTGCAGGTAAAAGATATAGACTGTAGAAAATACAAAGGACGTACCCTTAAACTTGAACTGTACCACGCCATGACAGCGAAAAGGAAATAGTAGCATTTAGTAACTTTATTTCTGATGCACACGATCAAATGCCGATCAAAAACTAATCAATCCTTACCTTCAAATAAATGTTTGTATTCGGACAGACTATGGCCTTGCAGCCATTCTTCGATCTGACTTTCCTTGCTCTTCTTCCAGCGCAGTTCCCAAAAGAAAATCCATGAGACTGAACAGAAAATTAATGTCAGCAAGAAGCGCCGGTCCATCAGACCATCTTCAGCATTGATCAGACCTCTGTGTGCTCAGAGAATAACAGTGGACTTCATGTAGATGGAGTCTCTCTCTCTGTGTCTCTCTCCCTCTCAATATGTATTCTTGGTGCGCTCAGAAGACTTGTTTTCTTCTCAATGTTCTTCCCATGTTGTCCTCAGTACTCAAGTACCTCTGTAGGAGAAAACCGATACCCCAAGTTTATTTTATTCTATTACAAAATGCAAATCCAAGCCTGTGGCTTATAGAGAGGCAAACAAAGTGTCTCGTAAAGTAATGTAAATATTTAAAAAGCACACAGGGGTGGGTGGCGGATGTAATCCAGATGTCTTCATTATGCATGAGCAACCCCATGAGCAGAATACTTAGTTATAATTACTGCCATCACACCAGTGCAAAGTTACTACACATCTTAAATACAACCAGGCACTGGAACTGGAGACCACATGCAGCATTTGATATTTTCTGAACAATTCGAATTAACCTTTTGCCCTTGAGAGCTTTCACATATGGCCGATCTTATGTGCTAAAAGACAGGCTGCTGCTGAAAAAAACAAAACTAAACAAACAAACAAACAAAACACCACTCCTTCATCTATTGGAAATACCAGAGCGTCGGGTATCAGCTGATACTCAATATGAGATACTGGTCTCAGCTTTTAGTGCCATGTTATGCAAAACATCAGAACCACAATGGCAGAGAGATTACAGATAGGTGGTGTCCTGTGTTCACATTCATGATCATGTCAAGCTGCATACAGTATCAAAAATTACAGTACATCAAATTTGTGATTTTAAATCTAACCCATCAGACCAGTATACTGCCAGAAATATAAGAGAAGTTGTTTACAGAAAAGTGCTGGTTTAAAACAGGAAGCTTTCTTCCATTCCTGAAAATCAAGTTCAACTGAACCTGATTTAACTTGCATTTTTAATTCTACTGACAACAATTTTAAATATTCAAGCAATTCCCCTCAGACGCTAATAAATGAGGCGGGTTAGCGTTAATTAGGCAGAAATGCAAATATCCATTAAGACAAGTTAGCCAAGCAGCTAGCTAACCCGACCCTTAGTAGAAATGATGGCGAAATCTTGCAATAAAATGAACAGAAATCCAATTTACCGGATGTTTAGACCGTCTGGAGCTGTGAAACCACCGGAAAAAAGCAAGCCCTGTCTCTTTAATTTATACCTGATAGCCGAACAGTACGGCTTTACATGTATCGTTGGTATACGTTAGCAGTCCTTTGACAAGCGGAAGAAGTGCAATGCCTTCGATGTCGACTTTTGATGACGTCAAACGTCGCCTCGTTTCGTCGACAGACACGAGGGTTTTTGGTGTACCGTGTTTTATTTCTACAGAAAATAGAAATGGTAAGGGTTTATTTTAAATCTTAAATAGTCATTTAAGTAATGTTCATTTATATTTACATAAATATTTGTTCCTTTCAATGGAACGTGTTAACGTTTCTGAAATATTGTTTAGCTTTTGGTGCCAGATCATGTTAAATTGTACTAGTTAGCTGTGTTTGCTTAATGGTTCAGGAAATGAATGTTTGTTTGTAAAATGATTCCGGGTTGTCACACAACAGAGTTGGTGGTGATTGAGTTCAGTACAGCGAAACAATCAACGATAAACAATATAACAAACAATAAAGCGCAAGAAATGTGCAATGTAAGTGTATATTTAGCAGATGAGTATGTACAAATGTTGGAGTTGTACACATGGACTTACAGCAATAACAGCAGTAGTGATCGAAATAGATGTGTAGCAGATGCAGATACATTAATGCCATCAAAAGAAGGAGTGCAGATTTAACAGAGTAATCTGTGAAAGCAGTAAAGTAGATCCAACTGAAACGGTATTTATGGGTTCAGTTCTTAGAAAGCTGTTTCTGAAGCCACCAGGAGATGGAAAGGGATGAAATATGATGTGTGCTGGGTGGAACTGTTAGTCAGGAGTCAGATTTCTGAGGAAGTGGAGTCTCTTTTGGTCTTTCTTGATGATTATAGCGTTCAGTTTCCACTTAAATGAGCTTATCTATTCCCAGAAATTTGATTAAGTCTGTGATAATTATTGGTTGGTTGTTAATACTAAAGGTCTCTTTGTGATTTAAAGATTTCCGGAAGTAGATCATTTTGGGAAATGTGTGATTTAAGAACGAACTATAATCATCTCCATGATTTTGGAGGTGTTAAGGTGAAAATGATTCAAATGGAACCTTTCGGCTATTTTCTTATTATTAGGGGAAGCAGAAGAAACAGAAATATGCCGCAATGAAAAGGATGATTAGTTTAAAGGATCAGAGAATGTAAGTACTTAAAGTGCATTTACAACACAAAATATCAAATGTAGCCATGTATAGAATAGTAAATTGACACCATAGCTACAGCATGTAGAGCATGCCCAAACTAATATTTCACTATGGTTTTTCTATTACCAAGAAAAGAGAAGGATCGACAAAAAACAGAGAAAAAGAAGAAAGAAGATCCAGCAGCCATTAAGGAACAAGAAGTGTAAGAATTATTGCGATTTCTTTCTTTCCATGTCAAATCATCACACTTTTGGAGCTCATTGTCACAGATTTTAATGAAACTTCGCATGCTGAATTGGTCATTGGAATGCTTTTTTCCAGCCCTATATTTTGCATAAATACTATGCTATCCCAAAAACCAAAGATCAAATTTTCGGGAGATGTTCATGACATTATAAGCTAGCTTTAGTAAAAAAGTGACCAGTTTTAAAATATAATTTCTGTATTTACGCAAACTATAGAGCTGGAAAAGAGCTTTTCTGTGCAGCTTTTATTTAGCCAGTCAAAGTCATAATCCACCCCTTATTAAGTTCAAAATTTGTTAGCTTAAATCTTTCTTAATACTGGTCCAAGGCATGTGATGTTTCAGTCCCATGGATTACTCGTATGACCAAATCAGCATGCCAAGTTTCATTAAAATCTGTGATGATGAGGTCCAAGTGTGTGATGATTTGACATGGAATTAGCCCCATGTTGCTTAAACTACTCTCCAAACTGTTTTGTATCCAGATTGATTAGAAACTTGTCTTTGAAGAAAAAATGATGAATCTTTATCGCCTCAGGACAAAGTATCCATCGTGTATGTTCTTCCAGTACAACACTCAGCTCGGTCCTCCCTATCACATTCTCGTGGACACAAACTTCATCAACTTCTCCATAAAGGCCAAACTTGATGTAGTTCAGTCAATGATGGACTGCCTCTATGCTAAATGTGAGTGAGCACTTTTTGACTGGTATTATATCACTGACTGCACTGAACTCATCTGTGCATTGTGTTTGGTTCGTGTTCTTCAGGTATTCCTTGCATCACAGACTGTGTCATGGCTGAGCTTGAGAAACTTGGGATGAAATACAGAGTTGCCTTGAGGTAACCACACACATTATTAAATATTACATGACAAAATATTGCGATCACATTTTATAAAAGTATATTTCGCAAGTGTGTATACATGCTGTGGCTGCGTTATTACGTACACAGCTGCTGTGGAAAATTATATTTGGTGATTGAGTTTAGCCACCGCAATTTTAAGAATTTGTAGAATTTCAAGAATTTGATTTTCAATTCAACTATGAGAGTTTTGGGGATCAGTTTTTTTCCCCAATGTGGCTTTTATTGTCCTATGTCTTGTCTTTGTAGAATTGCCAAGGACCCTCGTTTTGAACGCTTGCCATGCTCACATAAGGGAACATATGCTGATGACTGCTTAGTCCAGAGGGTAACTCAGGTAAGACGGCATTGCCATCTGTCAGTTGATCTGCATCTTATGTTACAAAGACATTAGTTAAATTGAAGAGTGGCATTTAATATGCTTTCTTCACTTTCCTCGCTAGCATAAGTGTTACATCGTGGCCACTGTGGACAGAGACCTGAAAAGGAGAATTCGGAAGATCCCAGGAGTCCCAATCATGTACATCTCTAATCACAGGTAATCAAATGCAAACAAATGCCTGCGTTGTATTATTTATTTATTTTTTCACTTAGACATGAATTGTCTGATTAAAAAAAAAAAAACTAAAATGGATCATTTGAAGCAGTTTTTGCAGTTGGTCAGTAGAGGGCGCATAGTGCATTAATAAATTCCGCTCTATAATAGAAATTATTCTGAACAATGATGAGTACAATTTTACAAATACTGTTTTGGGAAAATATTACAAGTACAGTACAAAGCTGTATTAAGAGTGCCCTGTTGAATATCATAACCTGTGAACCTTTTTAAAAAGACATACACACCGTCAAATAGTCAATAGATACATTTTAACGGTATATGTGCACAAATTCTCAGGATGTCATAGTGCTGATTTTACAGACTGGGATTTTATGAGGAATTTATATTCAATTGTAACTTTTTTATTTTTTATTTTTTTTATTCTTTTATTCAACAGGTATAACATTGAACGAATGCCAGATGATTATGGTGCACCGAGATTATAGTACAGTGATGATGGAAGTGACCTAACGTTTCAGTCTTGGCTTGGATCCCGTGATAAACCAGAGCATTGTATTCTCAAGAAAATCCAACATTTTTGCACATTTGGCTTTTTCCATGCCTTGTTTTTTTTTTTTTTGTCTTTTTTTTTCTTTGTTCAAGAAAGTACTCAATTATTTGGTTAAATAAAAATAAAATAATGTGAATAAGTGAGTTGTGTGTTTGTGAAATTTCTATTGACATGCTGTGTTTAGATCACTGTTCGATCTCAGGAGAAATTTAATACTGTGACATTTATAAGCTACTTGGACCTAATGGCCTGAAGAATATTTGTACAATAAAACGGCAATAAAATTGTTCTTGCATTAAATGCTGATACAGACATAAACAGTAATAAAGTGTGGCACTTACATCTTTAAAGTCTGAAAAACACATTTTATTGTATAAGTTTATATATTTTTTAAAAATCATGCGGTAATAAGTAAATAATTATAATTGTTAATAAGAGTAGGCGTCTGAAGAGACAGTCATGACCGTTTATTTTAGACAGCATCTCTGATAACAGATTTGATCACAGGATCCAGTCAGTGCAGGCTTAATTAAGGGGAGACATTAAGGCTGCAGGATATGGCCAAGCCCAAGCCTTGGCTGAAGTCCGAATGGAGCCACATGAAACACATAATGCACTACACAGGGTGCAGAGACCGTTATTTCACACCCTGGGAAGTGCACCTAGTCAGGGAATAGGGAGCCATTTAAGATTCGGCTCGTTGTAATCCATTTAAGCCGCGCATGCGCAGTAGAGCTCGTACTGGGAGTGTCGAGACGGCGTCCACTGTACCCGGTGTTAGATCAGTGTCTGGTTAACGGGTTACTGGGACTGCTCGCGGTTTAATAACAGTGGACTGGGAAGATACAGAAATATGGCTGTGACCATGTAACGAGACGTGTGTGTGTGTGTGTGTGAGAGAGAAATGACACTGAATTATTTATTCGAAAGCAGCGTGGAGCTGAAGTGAACGACCTCGGGAATAGACATACCGGTATTTGTTGTCTCGCTTTTTGTCCTCGCTTTCAGACACTTTCAGCTTCTTATCTGAGAAAAACACCTGACTTTTAGTAACGTTTTTATTTTCGTTGTTTTATCTGTGGTGCTTTTGGGGAAAAAATACAGCAAAGCCTCGGCTAACTGTCGTGTATCCTGACTCGGAATAGCCGACCTGTCTTTCTCATTAGCTTTCTCACTAATTGTAGAGAAAATGGCTAAAAATTTCCAGAAGTGAAACAATGAATCTCTTGCGTTCTTTTACGTAGTCTGTCTCGCGCAGAAAATTCCCTCAGCTGTGCAGGGTTTTTTTCTGCATCGTCCCTAACATTATTATTATTATTATTATTATTATTATTATGAATAATAATAATAATAATATTAATCATTATTAAATACTCGTGTCATTTGAAACATGGCGGACCGTTTATCCAGCCCTTAGTTTAACGCTGGTTCGAGTAGCTAGTTGATGATCCAGGTAACTCCTCCAGGTGTGTTGTTATGAGCGCTAGATGCCAGTCACGTGCTGTGGGCGTGTCCATCACTGCGCGTCTCCAGGGAGACGGATAGACAAAGCGGGAATTGGCATTTGCCTAAGTCAGCCCCAGTCCAAGTCAAAGGTCACCGGGGTCCCGATGCTGCGGCCTGCCTTGAGTCTGGAGGGCGTGGAGGAGAGGGATGAAGAGCAGGAGGACGATGGAGAGGAAGATCTGCGAGATGGAGGGATTCCGTTCATCGTGAATCGTGGCGGATTGCCAGTGAATGGAGAAACGTGGGAGCAGATGTGGAGACACGTGGCCCGGATTCACCCAGAAGGAGAGGAAGTGGAGAAGAGGATTCGGGGAGCCACTGACCTACCCAAGGTCCATCTTCTTCTTCCTCTCTATCCATTCAGTGTACATGTATAGAAAACTTTTTCTTTTTAGCATGTACTACATCTACATTATTTATTACTTAAATACACTGCAGTTACTCCATGCATTCTTTCCCTGATTCGATCCTGAGCAGACTTTCGCATGTTCTCCCTATGTCCATGTGGGTTTCCTCCAGGTTTTCCGGCTTCCTTCTGCTTCCTAAACACGTGCATGTACACTTCGTTGCCGTATCTTGTATCTTATTCCTATAGTCCTTCACAGTCTCACCTATTCACCTATTGTTCATGGCATATTTCTATGCATTTTCATCTATGCTAGCTACTTCTATCCATACCTCTTATCTGTTGCCCTTTTATAGTCTCACCTTTTAACATTCTTTCAAATCCTCAAACACTATAATGCAAAAACCATGTCATCAGTAAGATCATGTAGTGTTTGGGCCTTGCATGAGTTACAGAAAAAAACAGTCTCTGTTCATTTCTCAAATTATCTAGTGTTCTTAATATTCATCTAGCATAAACTCTGAGAACGTGAAGATTTTCTTCCGTATATAGTCTATTTTTGTCTATTATGGCTTACACTTCCTTGATTTGGATATCAGTCACACATTGCTGTAGTCATATCCACATGGTCATCTGTAAATTGTTCACCCTAACCAACAAGCTGAGGGTTTTTTTTTTTTTTTTTTGTTTTTTTTTTTTTTTCCTCCCCCCTCCAAAGCTTGCCTAATGATCCCTAAGTTGCATGGCAAATTTCAGATACTCCCCTTGTGTTCGCATTCTGTTTGTTGACAAGTACAAGCATGCTTCATTTATTTTAGATTTGAATGAATGATGTTGTATATGTACCAATCAATCATGAACTTAGTACAGTAAAACCTTGCTCTGTAGGAATCCGCTGCTTTCAAATGGAGAACTTCATGCAGTAGCACGGTCAGGAAAATGTATCGTCCATTAACACGCAGTACATCACATGAATGTAATGGGAGTCAGGTGACTGATTGCTGACTGTGCAGAGTGATTTGTAATCGAGCTCATATCTGCTTCTTGGTAGAATATCATGACATGATGTCTGTTACACACTCATGTCTTAAAAGGCCTGAAATCCTGACTAGAGTATCACCTATCTGTCCATATATCCATCCAACATGCTTTATCCATCTGGGTCACGGTGAAGCTGGAGCCAATCCCAGCTGACGTTGGGCGAGAGGCGGGGGGTACACCCTGGGCAGGCCACCAATCTATCACAGGGCTAACACGGAGACGAACAAGCATTCAAACTCGCATTCACACCTATGGGCAATTTAGAGCAGCCAGTTGACCTAATCTGCATGTCTTTCGGTTGTGGGAGGAAACCAGAGAGCGCAGAAGAAACCCATGCAGGCACGGGGAGAACATGCAAACTCTACACCGATAGGCCTCAGTCAGCCCTCGGGTTCGAACCCAGAACCTTCTTGGTATGAGGCAGCACTGCTAACCACTGTATCTCCAAAACACCCGATCGCATATTTAACATGTAAATATTTTTATTACACATACACACAGTGAAGAATACTGAGGAACACATCTATATTCAACCAATAAGTAAATGTTTTTCATTCAAGAGCACTAAGAATTCATGTTAAAATATTTCTGACACAAACACACTTTAAATATTGCTGATTCTGGGGGAAAAAAACAAAACTTTGGCCCAGTGTCCAGTGCCAGACTTCCTGTCTCCTTTGTAATTCAGTTTTCAGTATACGTTTACATTTGCTTAGAACGTGTAGAGAGAAGATGAAATAATTGCTCTTTTACGTCAGGAATGTCAGCAACACAATGTTAGGGATTTGATTCCGAGATATCCGTTAAAACCGAAATTCGGCGATCTTTGGGGGGAGGTCTAGCACGTTAGACATGTAGTCAATCTGACAGATTCACTTCTTGTAAAGGCTGTCTCTGTGCCACATCTCAACGTCTCCCTTTGTATACATCATTCCTTTGCAAGCGAGCAATTAAAATTCTGACCATGAGGTTTGCCCTGAAGAGAGGATCTGCTGTCAGAGCGAATGAGAAGATATTCTCCAGCTGTACTCACTGCACCACTGTGTTGACTACATGCGCTATCTCTTTAATCCCACAGATTCCTATACCTACTGTGCCTACATACCAGCCAGCCACCAGTATTCCACATCGCCTGGAAGCCATACAGAAATACATCAGGGACTTGCAGTATCCTTCTTCCAATATAGAGCTGGAGACATTTGAAATGCTTTCCTTAAATGCTTATTTTTTTATATACATCATTGCATGTGGTTCATCTAGCAGCTATTGAGTTAGTTAGTTGAGTTACATGAAAACATGATGGCATGATGTTTAGTTCATTGCTAGGTCATGTCATTTTTGCATTTAAGTGTTATGTTTGATGTGTAGCGGTGCAAATTCATGTCCGTCAAAAAGAAAGTAGGCCACAGTGACATGATCCAGACACAGGTATGAAATATTTACTAGTTGGCTTCGAGACCACAGTTTTCAGTCCCAATGATTTATTTATAAAAAAATAAAAAAATCCTTATCCTATCCTTATATAGAGATTTCTATAAACATGTTGAGTTATTCTGAATGTATATTGTGTGTAATGTACATTGTGTGCTTTGTGTTCAGTTTGGTTCCTGTGTGCGGTTTGTCTCTCAAATAGTGTGAATTATATTTATTTATTTGAATTATGCGAATATTGTGTAATTGCTATTTGAGTGCTTTGAGGTCAATTTGGTGTCATTATTTTCTTAACAGTGTTTAACCAGGTACAATCATACTGGAACCCAGTTTTTTGAGATCAAGAAGAGCAGACCTCTCACAGCGTGAGTATCTTGTTTAAAACAGTCCCATTCATTCGGTCCACTTTATCAGGAACATCCTGTACTCCTGTACAATTCTCCAAACACCCAATCATATGCTGGTAACACGGGGGATAAAATTCTGCACATACAGGAAAAACATCATCTGGCCTGTTCCAATTTTCAACTCTCCAACTTGGGCAAGTCTGTGCACTCTATAGCTTCAGATTCTTCTTAGGTACAGATAGCTGTTTCTAATAACATGGCTGGTGAATGTACAACTCTGCTATAAATAAATTGCCAACTTAAACCAAAATCCCATACTGGCCCAGGCCGGTTCCTGCTGGTTCGTGTTGGTGCACTAGCATGGCCGTGCTGATTAACAGAACCATTCTGGTACAGCTGGGCTTCCTGGTAGAAGCAGGATGGTCATGCTGGACACACTCTTCTGAGCTGTTTTTAGGAAGGAAATTACGTCAGCCCATGTGAATAGGTTTTATTTGCTCATGAAGTTTCATATCATTGCAAAAGTCTTGTTGCTGTTTCTGGCATGCTGAAAAACAAACAGGAAGCTGCTGAGGATGTTCATGGACTGGCTGATTATTATTACATGACCAGTGACATCAGCTGAAGGAAATTTGATTTCAGCATCACATTACTGTGTGTGTGTGTGAGATCTACTCCAAACATCATAAATGTTGGAGTACTTTATTTTTACTGTAAGATGTTTTGAGAGATTTTACGAGATAATTATTTATACAGACCACTGCTGAGAGATGCGTCTCACTTCATTTCATTTTTAATTTTTTCATCTTGAGTAACTGCTTTATTTTGGTCATGGTAACTCCGGAGTCTTATCACTGGGCACAAGACAGGAATACACCCTAGACAAGATGCTAATCCAGAAAACAGGACACTGTGCGCACATGCACACCCACACACACACACTTGGGGCAAATTAATGCTTTAGTGAAAGGAAAACCAAGTACCCGGAAAAACCCAAGCGGAACTCATTGTATTTTGTATCGAGTAACAATAGATAAAGCTGAGCATGTTGATATTTGATATCTATGTCTGTTTCTTCTCCAGGTTAATGGACATAGCAAAGGAAATGACCAGAGAATGTCTACCGATCAAATGTTTGGAGGCTGTAATCCTTGGAATGTATCCTTCCACATGGACTTCACTGCACACATTCTCACATCATTCATTTTATTAGCATAAAACTTTAACGGAATGCTGATAGCCCAACATCAAATGGATAATGCAGATAAATCGACATGTTTTATAGCAGTGAGATGAGATTTTCATGTTTTTGTGCTGGAAACCCCAAGCTGTAATGATGTAATGCATATTGTCAGATGCAGAACTGGGAAAGTCTTCCAGACTCTTTTTAAAAGGTTTTTAATTCCACAGGATTGTAGCACTTGAGGTCCAAGATGTAAAACAAAAGTCAAAGACAAGACTGATATTCTTTCCAAACCTCATGCCTAAAGTTAATGTAGAGAACTTTTGCATAGCTTGTTCGAACAAAGCAGCATAGAAATGACAATAAAAATTATAGAAACCACAACAGTGGTTGGTTTTATTAACTTGCTAATATTAAATTTGAGTTTCGTATGTTCACTGTGCACAAGTCTTAAGCTACCCCTCATTTCTTTATGAAGTGCTTTCAAAGAGCCAGACTTTCTTGTAATTTTTAACGTAGTCTTGGGGAATATTTCTCTGGGATTCCTGCATACCTTGATAGAAAAAAACCCCCACAATGAAACACTGAGTCATGGATTGGCTAAAGCCCAGATCTCAGCATTATTGAAGCAGTGTGGGATCATCTCGACAGAGAACGGAACAAATGGCAACCAACATCCAAAGAAGAGCTTCAGAATGTCCTTCAAGAAGCCTGGAGAACTATTCCTGAAGACTACTTAAAGAAATTACAAGAAAGCTTGCCTAAGAGAGTTCAGGCTGTGTCGAAGAATAACCGTGGTCATATCAAATATTGACTTTAAAGCTTTTTAGAATGATACGAACTCTTTGTTATATACAGTATTTACATGTGTTTGTACATGTTGCAAAAAATCACTGCACGTATCGTCTCATTTTCCTAGCAAAGTTTACCGAAATGAGGGGTGGCTCGGGACTTGCACATTACTGCACTATTACCAAGTTAAAGTAACAGTATGACTAGATTTCTTTGTTTGAATACCTTTTTGATTTTGGAGTTAAAAAATAAATGGTATGGAACTATAATTACTTTGGAGTCAATATTTGCTTCTCTACCGGTACTGCAACAAATTTGTTTCTATTCATGCAAATCCTTATTTAAGTGCTGCTACACCTATGATTGGGTGTAAAATGCATGCTGAATATTGTAGTCACAGAATGTTGATGGACACAAATGCCAAAACCCTGAAGCTATAACATGATATAAATAACATTTAAGCTAGTTTTATGCCGGAAATCTGCTTTACTCTGATTGGACCTACATTTTTACAATCAAAGACCCTAAGCCTACGGAAAGACGACTGAACCTTGCATTTCTTAACCGCGCCTACATTCCAGTTACCTCACCAACAGTATGCCAACTGTGGAGCGCTTCCCCATCAGCTTTAAAACTCAGTTCTCAGGGAGCCACTTCCGGCACATCGTGTTGGGGATCCACAGCGGCGGCCGGTTCGGGGCTCTCGGGATCAGCCGGCGCGTGGATCTGATGTTCAAGCCGCTGGAGTACCGCACACTCGCTGACTTGCTGCAGGAGTTTCAGACTGCCTATAAGGGTTACTGGCACACCCTGCGCAAAGTGAAGATGGGCCAGTATGTGTCGCACGACCCACACAGCGTGGAGCAGATTGAATGGAAGCACTCGGTCTTGGACATCGAAAAGCTGTCGAAAGAGGAGCTGAGGAAGGAGCTGGAGAGGCATACACGCGATATGAGGCTCAAGGTGAGCAAGACATGATTCTTTATGCCTCATGGTGTACAGTCATACAGGTGTATATATTCCCATTCCCAATTATCACCAAATGCATAAGTACTCTCTTAGTTTATTTTAGAAGTGGGTGTGATCAGCTGCTTCAGCCAAAGTGTAAACAGATGTGGTGGATAAGTGGCTTTAGGACTATTTAACAGTGTAGCGCTGTGACAGCGTGACAGCCCGGAGACGTGTTTGCTACAGTATCTATTAGAGGGAGGAACAAACCTGGCTTGGGTTTCAGTTGCCTCAGCCACAGTGTAAACACAGCATTGTCAGCTTTGTCAGTGGCTTAGAAAGCTGGAAATTAAACTGACAGTGCAGCAGTAACAGCTGTGGTGTTCTTAGAAGTACAGTAACCTTTTTTTAATCTCGCTGTCGCAGAAATGGCTCTTCCTCTCATCAAGCTTAGGATGGAGTCTGTTTAGCATGCCTGCTTTACAGTTAATGTCCATGTCTTTGAATATGTTTTTATTAGGGATACACAAAAATGGCTAAAATGATTGCTTAATATTGAAATGAAGAGTAGTGTTCACTGAGCCGAGAGGTATCGCGAATTAAAGATCTTTTCCATCTAATGTGATGACGTTGAAGTTGGAAAATGACACTGCTAGAACATGTGCTGTCTGTGGCACACAATGTCACATGCTAATCACGTTATTCAAAACCATTAAAATACACTAATGTTTTAATGAGGCATAAAACACCGTATTCCAGGGTGTATTCTCATCTCTGATATGATGTTGCAGCATTCTACATAGAACCATTAATGGTTCCCATAGGGACAAACCAAAGAACCCTTAAAGGGCTTTAGATTTAACTTTTTATTTTGAGTGTTTAAAATGAGGTTAAAACAAAGGTTATGGTTAATATAACAAAATTAGGCTTGAACTAATTCGTATGTTTAATATTCCACCATATCGTGCAAGCAAATATATAACAAAATCACATTAATGCCCATCGTTTAATGCAACAGTGTCAGTAAATTAACTGAGGAAGTCATAGAAAGCTTAGACTTTGGGTATGTTAGAAAACGGACAGGAGATGGAAAGCACCGATAGTGGTAGTGTGCTGAACTGAACTCGAGGAAAAAATGTTGTGTAATCCAAAGAGTGCATGTTGCGTGCATATATTTGATGTAAATGCATGCTGACATGGTGCCATTTATACACTCATCATTTCCTAGAAGGGCTTCCACATGAGCCATCAGTCTAGGTAGCAATGGGAAGAAATTCCACTCACACGTAATGTACTTAATTTAATTGCTTTTCCTCTGTTTTGCATCACACATGACTGGTAACATCATCCGATAACTGATTTAATTAAGAAGGTAATCTCACTGAATGGATGTAATTAGTGAGGGAAGGATTTTATGTCTGCTCTTCTCCTGGTGCCACCTTCAACGTTTTCCCTCTGCCGTTCTCTTTGTGTGTGTGTGTGTGTGTGTGTGTGTGTGTGTGTGTGTGTGTGTGTGTGTGTGTGTGTGTGTGTGTGTG
>JAQQZR010000005.1:7311621-7339952 GCA_030068235.1 Notoglanidium macrostoma
ATAAAATCTTGGTTGCTAGGTTGGATTTCCTCACACAAGTTGTTGGATAAATGCAATTAAATGCTGATTCTGCCTTTGAAAATACATGTCAGTTCAGGAAAGCATGTAGTTTTCAGAACTGCATATAGTGGAAGACGTCAAAATGTCACTATGTCAAGGGTTTTTCCAGGTCACCACACATATATGTGCCATCTGCTACCATAATGTTTAACATCCAGATCACTGCCATGATTGTTATCCTGACTCAACTGGAGGCTACCTATGACAAGAACCTGGTACTGTTGACACGCAGAGAGTACATCAAGCTTCAGCAGAAACTGGAGGAATGCGAGAGACGCCACAATGAGATCTTTAACCCCAACATTGGTAAGCCTGCTCAGCACATGGACACAATTGCTATCTTTGTAGAAACATAAATGTCTAATACTTTTGATTTTTCTCTCTAGGTTCTTGTGACCATGGTTTCATATCAAGACTCAGTAAACCAATGATTAGCCACCTGAACGCACATCTGAATTCAGGTCACAGATATGGTGGATGGGGCAAAGATTCAAACCCATTGCCGGGCTATAAAAATATGTATTGGTACTCAGGTTTTTCTAATACCCTGGTTAGCCAAGTTAATGTTTATGCAGACTATTACAGGTTAATCATGAGACAGCCAATGAAAACCCATGAGCTTTATAGCAGTCGTGACTGGAGAGGTCTAGGTAATAACTACATTGTGCGTGGTAACACCCTGTACTATCAGTTCAGAGAACCTTTCAGCATGGGTAAATACAACATGACCACTCAGACTGCAGGGTACAGGGTAGTGCCAAACGCCAGTAACAAATTCTCCTACTTTTATTCAGCAAGCCAAAACCTAGATTTTGCAGCTGATGAGAATGGATTGTGGGTGACGTATGCTACAGAAGAATCGAAGGGCAAATTGATGCTGGGTAAGATAGATGAGGAAGCATTTGCTTTAAAGGAAGTGTATGAGATGAATATCTACAAACCGTCCGTAGGCAACACCTTCATGGTTTGTGGAGTCCTTTATGCCACAAGATCTGTAGATATTAAGACAGAGGAGATCTTTTACACTTACAACACACACACTAGACAAGAGAGCTATGTTAGCATTCCTTTTGAAAAGTTCCAGGAAATGTATGTTTACCTTGATTACAACCCCATTGACCAGAAACTTTACATGTACAACGATGGATATTACGTTAGTTATCATGTGTGGTTCCATGAGAATAAAAATAAGGCACAGCTAATGATTTGAAAAATGCTTTAATTTGAATACAGCTGAAAATACACGTGGTTTTTCACTGTACATTATTGCATGTTAAGACATGCACAACACTAAAATGTCCTGTATTGCATTCAGTCTTATTAATAAAATCTTATGAGCAGTATTCCTGAATGAATGTTGTCATTACACACTTTAATCCACAATGCACATTGTGTACTATGTTACCCTGTATGTTATTTTTTTTACAAAACAGACATGTTTATTGTAAAAATTATTCTCAAACTTATTCTCAGGCAATGAAACGGCACCTGCACCATTTCCACACTTCTACTTTATGAAACTAATTGATAAATGTGGCTTAAATCCAGCGCTGTACTCTATAACACATGCATATTGCTCCAACATTCACACACTTCTGAAACTCTTTGTTAGGTGCAAAATTTCAAAAAATGTAAATCTCCATAAAATTATAAGAAATAATATGTATATTTCAATTTTTCACTTTCAATGAAAAATATATCATTAATATAAAAATCATCAAGTACATTTTATTATTTTATTTTCTGTCAGATTCACTGTTGACTTTAGATGCATAAATGTTATGCATTTATAAAATGATCCTATCATGTAAACAATAAAATCTTAAAGTATAAGTATAAGTATAAATAAAGTCCTAACTAGCTAGCTTGTCTGATCTCAATAACATTTTTGTGAAACACCAGTCATCCTTTACAGTTTGTATAACAACTTATCTGATTAGTCTAGTTTATTAGTTTTTATTTTATTAAACGCTCTTCTATTCTTCTGTAAATTTGTTATTTACCTTAGAGCTTGGAAACCATCCTCTTCATGACAACTGAAAAAACTGTAGATTGCTTTATTAAGCTTTCCTAAAGTACACAATTTTATAGTGCCCAAAAAAATTAAGCAGTTGTACATCTGTCTGTTAATATAAATTCTGTTTCATTCGTTTTAGACATTCTATTGGTAAAATTTTTATATTAACCATTCACAGTAAATTTGTCAGAGTGAACGTTATTCAAATTGCATCAAAAATTACTCCATGAAGATAATATTTATTCATTCTCTGAAAAGATTAAAAGTTTCTGTAATTTTGCTTCCACTCTACTAACACATTTTACTCTGTACTGTCCAAATAGGGCAAAAATAACATTTTTGAGGAAAACATTTTTAACTCTGGAAAACTACTCAACCACTTTTCCTGTGTTCTTGTACATCACACTGTTGGTGCAATTAAACTGAAATAACAATGTTATCTTACTCTTTCTTTCAGCACTTCCAACAGCCCTTAAAAACATTGTATTGCTGTTTGTACTGACTTGGTCATAAATTGACATTCATTTGGTTCATAATTTATAGTTAAACAGATCTCAGTGAATAATCACAGCTTTTAGTAATTTTAATTAGAATTTATTACAATCTATATCTGCACACACACACACACACACACACACACACACACACACACACACACACACACACACACGTATATATGTGTGTGTGTGGTACTATACTCCATATAGTAGTACATACATACATATACACACACACACACATATGTACATATGTATATATGTTTATATATATATATACACGTGTGTGTGTGTGTGTGTGTGTACTACTATATGGAGTAAATGTGGACTTTCCTGAATGAATGAACAGGGTTTCTCTTGCCATACACAAAAATACCATCAAGAGTAATAGGAAACCTCATAATGAAATGAACACAAGCCATCATGCTTTGTAGAAGTAATACCACTATACCTGCTCTGGGTAAGATCACTTCTGTAAATTTAAAGAAAACTAATTATTTTTACCGTATGTTTCATTTAAACACCTTTCTTGTGTATCCTCACTACAGTTTTTTACAAAACAAGAAAATTAACTGCCATAAAATATATTATTAATTACACCATATTATATTCATAAGCCTAGTTAAATGTCCTGACCTACTGCAAATACAATTAAATGCACTATGATAAGCCTATTACAACTTAGAATATGTCAAACAATGAAATGATTATATTAACATCAGACTTGTATAGAAAGTAAGCATATGTATTTGCCAATATTAAATCAGAGGAGATACTTTATGTCCTGTAATTAAATGAACACAGGAACAGGAGTGGTTATGTTGAAAATGTTCTAAAGCAGAATAGTTCAAGGCCCAGTTTCTCAAAAGCTTTGTAAAATGAAAACCACCCCAACTAGTGGTAACTGAAAACTCTTCTTACACTGTGGTAATTACTCACATTTGGATATTTCATCAGGTGCTACATGCAATATATTTTCTCACATCATCTCCACGTAATTTAACAACTTCTTTGCCCACCAATAAATCATAATCTGCTATTGCCTCGTTTGTTCATCATATGTAAAACAAACATGACTGTGTACATAAGTTGTCTTCCAAAGTCATTTCAACATCAACAAACAAGAACTGTGGGAATTTAACAAGATGTTCAGGGTATCTACCGGATATCTTCATATTTAAAAGCCTAGGATTTGGACAAGCCATAGCCATTCAACAAAGAAAGCCTAAGACATGATGCATCACTTTCTACTACTCCTCTTTTTGGCTGGCTCAACATATGGTTGGCTGGTAGGCATTTTCTTTAGATCCAATCCTTGAAAAAAGTAGATGTTGTCATCCCATTTTTTCCCTCATCTCTTTGCAGCCAGTGGAGCAGTGGGGCTCTGGAAATGTGACAGGCACTGTGGGAGAATTTGGGCAGTGTAGCTGCAAAGTATTCCTTCCTGACACTACATTCCCAGCAGACCGCGTGGATATTGTTCAGATAACGTCAAATAAGCTGACTGCTGAGCTGGAGGTCCATATTAACAAGGTACATTTCATTCTACATATTGATGCATCACTTGTTTTTGTAATATGATGGGGAAAAAAAACAGTGATTATCCTGCAAATTGTTCATTTCCTCTTTTCAGGTGATTTATATAAAATCCAAGCTGGTTATTCTTCTCTCGGAGCTCACTAACTTGACCACCCGTTTGGAGATAATGGAAAGTGGGCCTGACAAATACATCAAACTGGAGTTTGATCTCCTGAGGGTCGAGCTGCGCGAGTTTGAATCGCTGGTCACACACCTGAAAACATCCCTTAATTCCTCGTCACCAGTCTTTGACAGTCTTTACAATGAGGTAATATGAATCTCAGTGACATATCAGTTTACATTATTGATCAGGATTGACCACAGGTTTATATCTCAGGAAATCTTTGCTAGATTAATGCTGAATGCAGCATATACATATTTCTTAAAGATTCGAAATATGAGCCTGACTATAGGCCAGCTGGAAAGCTACGACAAGAGCAACTTAGAAGTGATCCGTCTCGAGTTTATCAAACTTCAGAAGAAGCTGGAGAAATGCAGAGATGAACAAGAAAACTTCTCCAATGCAGCAATTGGTAAGGTTCTTGTATTGTTTACATTGAACTGTCTAAGATGTGATGCTACATGAGTCTCATTATACATGTTAGAATTTGTTGGAACATGTCACAGCATCTCTTTAACATTAATCTCTAATTAATATTGATTTATTTAATACTTGGTGCATAGTATATGGTAATTAGCGTGATTGCACATGCGATATTGCTATCCGTCAGACCAATTTTTTTGCTGCGCTTCTTCTCCAGCAGTTTTCGAGATATTGATCCCCAAATATAATGTGCTTGTATACAGCTTTTGGAAAGTCGCACTTGTTCTCTTGTTTTCCTATCATTTTTTTCTCCAACTGAAATTAACAGTGTTTAGGAATCAAAGCTTCCTGCTCAGTCACGATTCATCAGAGAGCCACCAAACTTAATTTGACACTTCAGTACAACTCGCCCAAAACATACATGAAATCAGTTTTGACCCACACTTGTCTTTTTCTTGCTTTTATCCATCCATTTTTCTCCCACTGGCCACAATGCATTTTTGGCCCAATAGACAGATATGGAGTTATCAGAATCCAAGTCTTCCTGCATGGTTGTGCTTCATCAGAGAGTCACTAAACTTTTTATAGCTCAGACTGACTCACCCAATACACACTTTGATATGACTATTTATTTGTTTTTGCAATGAGAAGCAATCACACTTTTCTTGCAGAAATGTATCTCTAGTGAATATTAAAGTGGATATAGTCAAGCACTTGATTCTAAAAAAATAACACAGGTACTACCAAAGAGTTTCAGCGAATGCATGCAAATCTGACTAAAAAGAGAAAAATAAGGTAAAAGTGCTTTAACATCATATACAATTATTTAACCATTCATCTTGCAGCCTTATTCACATCAGTTTTTATGTATGTACATTCCCAAATTTTTATGAACGTTCTGTTACGAACCGAATATTTACACAGAACACCAGCTACCACTATGAAACCCTTTTTTAAAAAAGTTATATCTTGTAATACCCAGCATGCAAGGGATGTACCAGGTTTTGCTTCTAACTACCATGTATTGAATGCTAAGCAGACATACTATAAAATAAAGAGCTATCAAGCATTGCTTTTTACTTTAGAAATTAACATCACTAAATTGATTTCTCTTATCAGGTTCCTGCAAGCATGGAGGTATTCTGAAAATCAGCAAGCCTGTAGTTAGCCAGCTGAATGCAGATCTGAGTGGAAGCTACTTATATGGTGGATGGGGCAAAGACTCTAATCCTGTGCCTGGTTATGAAAATGTGTACTGGTACACTGCTTTCTCTAATACACTGCTGAGTAGAATTCGTGTTTATTCAGACTACTACAAATTGATCATGAGACAGCCAATGAAAACCCATGAGCTTTATAGCAGTCGTGACTGGAGAGGTCTAGGTAATAACTACATTGTGCGTGGTAACACCCTGTATTATCAGTACAGAGAACCATTCAGCATGGGTAAATACAACATGACCAGTCAGACGGCAGGGTACAGGGTGGTGCCAAATGCCAGTAACAGATTCTCTTACCAATATTCTGACAATCAGAACTTAGACTTTGCAGCTGATGAGAATGGATTGTGGGTGACGTTTGCTACAGAGGAAGCGAAGGGTAAACTGGTGCTAGGTAAAATAGATGAGGCAGCATTTGCACTGTCAGAGGTTTGGGAAACCAGCATTTTTAAACAATCTGTCACAAACGCTTTCATGATATGCGGTGTTCTTTACGCTACACGATCTATAGATGCCCAAACAGAAGAGATCTTTTACACTTACAACACACGCACGAGACAGGATAGCCATATTAGCATTCAGTTTGAAAAGTTCCAGGATTTCTATGTGAATTTGGACTACAACCCAAGAGATCAGAAACTCTACATGTTCAACAATGGCTACTATGTCTCTTATAATGTGAGGTTTAGTGCCTAGACACTTTCTGTCAGACCAAATAAACTGAAAACTCTGATGGTGTAATCTTAATTCCCTGTTTAATTATATGCACAAGAACCGTTTTCTGTTTTGGGAATGAATAAAAATTAATTAAAGCATTAATCAAATGTGCTTTCTTTAATTACATTGTTATTTTTGGTTATGCTAAATGGGTGGATGTATGAATGGGTGTGTGAATGAATGCCTGTGAATGTCTGACCAAGATAAAGATGAATAAATGAATAAATAATTTGTAAAGAGCATACTGGGTCTTGTCTCATATATTTCACAACAAAGAGAAAATCCAATCCCAACATGGCAAAAGGCCAAAATATACAGATGCTCCAGGGCATGCAGTACATAAACATAAGATTGTAAATAAGCAGACAACAATTATGTATGAGGTTTCACATATAACATTACACACATACAGTACATTTAGCAATCAGTGATTTCATTACATTTCATAACATTTTAAATATTCACTCAAATAAAACAAAAATCGAAAGTCTAACAATTTCTCTTAAAGTAATGCTTTGCACGTGCCTCCTTGAAGATACAGTGGTTGTGGTTGATGTACTGTGTGTTAAACTGAGGCACTGATGACAGACTGGATCATGGAAAGTGATCTGATACACTTACAGACTAGGTTCCATTTTGTGTAACCCGACCCCCCTGAGCCCCTCTGTGCCCACATCACCTCCTCTCTCTGCTCTCACGCTTCTGGACACAGCTGCTCTCTGCAAATACACTAATTACCCACAAGCTCCTGCACCTTCCTCACACTCTATACAATTACATCTCTTTGGCACTGCCTTATTTTGTTTTCATGTGAGATGAAGGCTCATGCAGGTAAAAGCTGCGGCATATCCAGGTTTTTATAACTTGGAAGGCAAAGGAGGCACATTAAGGGGTGACAGCGTTAATTTTGAATTGAACAAGGTTGCATTTGCAGATTTTCAGATTTTTTTTTCCATGGTGCAAAAGGAATGGCCACAAAATGATGAAATACCTATAATGTTATACAGAGCCTTTCGGTGTATGCTGTCCCAGCTTGCACCTTGCACCCAGCTATTATGCGCTGGTCCTGCACCTTGGATCCTGTCTACTGTGGTAGACCCCTGCCTCTGCAGATCTGGTACTTAGGGGCTGTTCTTGTGTTGCCATGATCAGAGCCTCTGTGCTGTCCGTCAGGGCTGCTTTTTCTCGCCGCTAGTGTGTCTGAAAATAAGAAACTGTTCTTAATGCCTTGCCTGGTAAAAATAAGGATTAAATAAAAATTATTTAGAGTCACTGACCTCACATTCTTCTCCGTTTTGATATTTGATGTGAACGTGAACCGAATCCCTTCACTTGTATCTTATGCTGCCACGTTATTGACTGATTGGATAATTGCACGATTGGGCAGGGTTAGGGTTAGAATAAGGGTACGGGTGTTCCTAATAAAATGGCCGGTGAGTTTATAGTATTTGCACGTGAACAATAGTCAGGGGTGGGGGCGCTGTAATAAATATATAATAGAGGCTTTAGTGACATCATCAGCAGCCAATAGGAAGCTCTGCGCGCGTGCTTCCTCTCCTCCTGTCGGTGCTGTCTGCGCGAGTCTCCGCTACACACGGGCCCGACACTGCGGAGGCGCGCGCACGGCAAGGAAACCCTTTACATTAGGTAAAAGCGCAATGCAGTGCATTTATATATATCTTCATCTGTTTCGTTCAGTTGCATTAATTCCGACACCATGGATATGTGTAGTATAGTTTATACATGGGTTGAATATAATCTAAGAACGAAGGCGCTTTGGATTACAAAAAATGTAAACACTGTCGGTTTTCTTCTGTTGAATAGCCTAAGTCTGTGAGACGTTTGAGTGTGCATTTTGAGTCTGATGGTTTTTTAGCGTGATATGATCACTGACTGATGTGCTTCTGGTGTGTGTATGATGTGATGTGATGTGGTGTGTGTGTGTGCTTGGACAGTGTTATTGGTCTTTAAGCTGCATTGCGGTCCCTCCCTTTCCCATCCGCCCAGTGCACTAACACTGATATCTGCCACAGTGCTGTTTACTTTGCTCTTCTACCCCGTGCAATTTATTCTTCTTATGCTACACTGTTTCTTATTAGCCTGTAGGCTAAAATACTGCTGAGATTATTTTTCATGTCCAGTCAAACCTGGATCCAAACTTATCTAGGGTTATATTTCTAATGGTACACAATGTGGAGGAAAATGATGGCTTCTAGTGCACTAGCCTATGTACAGTATCCTACAAAGAAACATTTGGGCTACAACCTGTGCTGTGACTCAAAATCTTGCCATGCGCACTTTTCTAATGCACAGTAACTTTTTGTGCCTATATCAAATGTAAGGAACCGTAAAGTTTCCGCATTTCTTTCCAGAAAACACCCCAGATCAGAGCTCGCATCTACGACTTGTCAAGTGGGAAAGACGAGTAGCCTATGAAAAAGGAAAATTTTGTGTTTAGAGGACTTTTATTCCGTAATTATGTGCCTAAATAGCTTACTGGGAAAAAAAGCAAGTCTGCTTGTTATAGATAAGATAATTGTTTCCTGAAATGAAAAGGTACAAACATTGCCAATAACCTATGCATAACCAAATTTCCACTTAAATGTCAAATTGCAGTCACAAATTAAATCCTTCCAAATTTATGCAAAATAAGCTAACATTTTCCCAATGACTTTAAATCCGGGAATTTAGACTTTAAATTAATTACTGAATTTAAAATCTCCTCCCTAGCTGTACGTCACTTCCGGGGATAAAACGCTTCCATTACCGGAAGTAAAGCCATATTTTTTGACTAACTAATATCTTTCTGTCAGTCAGCTAATAGCTACATTTCTGTGTTTAGAAAAATGCAGTACATAACTGACACAGCTCTAAAAGTGGCTGTTCACGGACACCACTTTAAATATTTTCCAAAACAGTGTACATAAGCTTACTGTTTAGTATTGTGCAATTTGGTTTTCAGTGTAGTTGATGCATCCTACGAGGCTTGTTTTCCTTTGTGACTATTTACAAAAAATGCATCAAGCATTTTAGATAACTAGTCTAAAAGGACATGAGTCATATCATGTTTAATACCTTCCTCATTCCACTGCTGATTTGATTTTCACTCTGTGCGGTGTGCAAATACTGGACTTTTGTTGCATACTAATCATTTTGATTTACTCAGGTGACCCGCATATGAACAACCTGTGCAGAGAAAGGGATTAGATGGCTCTGCTACAGCATGATGTCTTTTTGTGATGGCGTTCAAAGGCAAAGACGAGTCATACAGGTATGCTTGTGCAGGATTTTAGTCATCCTGATCGTTTTCAGTGACGTCTAGCTGACAAAACTTGACATTTTGTTGCTAATCAGAGCAGGAGAATGGGATTAAGTCCAGTTCCCTAGACTTACTACAGACGGTCACATGGATGATTCATTCACTGTAGCTTTAAATTTTAAAACTGATTTTGATGACATTTTAGCTCATATGATGGATCTAAATAATGCTATTATAAAAGTATTGTATGAATAAATCAAAATAAGTGACTTAGTATTCTTTTCTGTCTCTCTATTTATGTCTGTATTACATCTTCAAAAGCAGTCAAAAAAGGAAAGGAAGGAGGAAGCATTCAGTGGAACCCTGGTGTGTGAGAGAAACTGATAAAAATGGTGAAGGAATGGTCACATCCCAGACATGCAGCTCATCCGTGTAATTGTGCCACATATGAATGGTCTCTGTGGACTCTCGCTCCATCAGGACTGCAGCAGAGTTAACCCTAGGCAGACATGGCTAAAAGAGACTATCTGGTGGATGCGGCCAAGCAGATCCGCATGGCCCTGGACAGGGAAGTCAACGAAGACTACGAAGCTGCGTTTAGCTACTATAAAAATGGTGTGGACCTGCTGCTGAACGGAGTTCAAGGTAACATGCTCTATTTATTCTTTTAATGTGATTATGCCCCTGTGTGATCAAAATAGACCAATAGATGCAGCACAGGTTTTTTTTTCTAGGTTGACATTTGAACAACATTTCCTGTTCTTGTTCACATGAAGGCACTGAGCACATTTCATGCCAGTGTTTTAGCGTGGGGTGGCATAGTGGTGCAGTGGTTAGCACTGCCACCTCACAGCAAGAAGATTCTGGGTTCAAACCTGCTGGCCGACTGGGGCCTTTCTGTGCGAAGTTTCCATGTTCTCCGTGGGTTTCCTTTAGGTGCTCCATTTTCCTCCCACAGTCTGAAGACAGCAGATTAGGTCAAGTTGACTACTCTTAATTGCCCATATATGTGAGTGCGAATGGCTGTTTGACTCTGTGTTAGCCCTGTGATGGATTGGCAACCTGCACAGGGTTTACCAAATCCTTTCGCCCGAAGCCAGCTGGGATTGGCTCCAGCTTCCCCGCAACCCCGACGGATAAGTGCTATATAGGTGATGGATGGATATAGTCTGATTCAAAAGCTGACAGAAAAGAATGAAACAGGAACATAACCCATCAATACAAATAGACTCTGTATTTATAACGTTTCAATTTAATGTAAAATCTGACATATTTTGAGTACTAAATTGAACAAAAAATAAATCTAGCTGTAAATAGGAATCACATCACTGCTAACAGATGAGGCTGGAAAATGGTTCAGTTCATAAACAGCTTCATAAAAAACCCACATCCTTAACTTTCTATATTCGCCTATGTAATAACGACAAATAATTAAAGCAAAAACAAAAAGACAAACTATTTTACCTTTCTTTCCTCCATTGGTTGCATTTATTCCAAGTTTTTGATGCTTCCCCCCCAAAATATTTTTATCTGCAGCAACCTCTAACTCAGCTTCACAGAAATTAATTTCTCCTGGCTAGATTGACTTCCTCAGACCATGTAATAACTATAATCTCCTTAATGTATTCCTTTCTCTGGCTCACTGTTGCAAGACCAACATTAGGATATGTTTAATGTACATGGGTATTAAAGAATGCATATAAAATAAGGGACTGGAGGATGGGCGCATGCACACACAGCTAAAGCTGATTCATCATTTGAGCTCAAGTAATTGATGTCGTAGGACTGTTTCATGAATCAGGTACAGATTTGTTCATACATCATTCGATGGGCTCAAATCTGAACTCAGATCTTCACAACTTTGATGAATTGTGGATGTACTTGTATTGCATTTGTGATTGTCTTGGTCTTGACAATCCTGGCTGAAGATAGGCCTACAATCATTTGAACAAATTAGATGTTTATTTGCTACAAAATGCACAATAAACTTGTATGTAATCTTATCATGGTTTGTTAGCATAGTGCTCATTTGCATTTTGCAGACTTCCGAGACATCAGAAGGTCAATCTTGACATAATTAATAAACAAGTAGCCTTACACAATCACAATACAACACAATGATTTTAAAGGCAAGGAGTATGAAATCAGGGCTTCATGTTTAGGATTTACAAGGCTGAATGGACTTTTATCTTCTGTCATTTAGTGGATCCAAATAAAGAGAGACGTGAGGCTGTGAAGCGGAAAACCACTCAGTATCTGAAGAGAGCGGAGGAGATCTTTAACTCTCATCTACAGTACAACTTCAGCAAAGACACTACACAATTAGGGGTATGAGACATAACATTCATTAGATCATCTTAGCCCAGCTCATTAATTTATTCTATTTATTCTAACTGGCTGGAATTTTCCAACCTCTAAAAATATGATTCTTGCTTATGTTTACTTTGTCTGTTTCACACACAGATAGTATGTTCCTGTTTTTGTGAGCTATTCCTGGTACCTCTCACTTCCCTCTCTAACGTGTCTAGATCACTTAGAACTCTGCAATCGCTTGAGATTATTACTCGTAACACGTTATGAGATGATCCTAATAAAATCTTGGCTAATTTGTAAAACAGATCATGCAACAGCATGTACTATCCATGTCAGTTACATGATAAAGATCCTTCAACAATAGATTATTAAATATATTACTTTCTTCTATGTGATTCAGACTTGGATAGAAAATGCAGTCGCATAAACAGAAACAGGTTAATGATATAACAATGGCAACATTATGACTAAGGAAAACAAATTCCTCATATTCCAGACAGTTTAGTTCCATATTTATATTCACCCATCGTCACTACTGCACTTGTAGGTGTGCTGTGAGTTATGCGTCATCCTCTGCCATCCTGCTATTGCTGGCTTTTAGAAGAGCATCATGGCTGAGGTCACACGCCGATATGAATAATGCATTTCTGACACTGCCAGAAATTTGTTTTCAGCTGTCTTTGGTCACATTGGGATTAAAGTAGCCATTGGTGAACACATCACATTATTTGTTCTAAGACCACTTAAGAATGATTTCATGATGTGTGTGACCGCAAACTCAGGCTGGTACAGCGTAAAACTGGCTTAAGGAATTATGTTGTCCAGGTTTTTGTAGTTCCTTTACTTTAACATGGACAAGAATGTGGGTAAACCCAAATATATTCAACTCTGGGCCGTCTGTTGTTGTGTAATCCAAAGAATCCCCTCAGTGGCTTTGAGGTCATGCATGATCTAAAACTGATTGGTTCTGAAACACTGATGACTGTATTTTGGTCAGCAGGGTTACAGCAGCCTAAGATTCAGGTCTATCAGACATCTGAGCTCACCCGTGGAGGACCTGGAGATGTGTAAAGTGGTGGGGATTATTGATAAGGTAAGAACAAACCTGTTACTCATATTATGGCTTAATTAAACACCTGGTGATTTTGTGGCGTGAACTGAAACCCATGAAACTTTATTTTTCTAATAATGTTATGTGTGGGCTGGATGAAGAAAACAGAAGTAAAGCAGGTGTGAAACAAGGCTCTGTTTTTTTAGAAACTATACTGAATATGAATGCCAAATTTAACAACTGAAAGCTAAAACGAAACTGAGTTAACTCGAGTCATCACCAGCACAGGAGGCATGAGGCGTGAGTATTAATCATGTCATATTACTAATAATAATTTCAGTCAAGAGTAGACACCAAGAATAGATGTGCAAGGTTGGAGTACAGTACTATATATGCAAATCTTTTATTAGGTATTATATATGAGCTATGTAACTAGCTAATCTCAAAATTTATAAAACGATGGATTTTTGTTTTATCTTGTATCTCCACTAAATTCCTTTAGCATTTTTTAAAAATGTTAAGTTTCCAAATAGCAAAGGAGAAATTCGCATTTACTATTTTTTTTATGTGGTTGATGTGCTTTATGCAGCAGCTAAAACAGGCTAACATCCCGCTACATGCTGAGGTGATATTCGGTGCTGTGCTAGCTTTAGCTTGCTAGCTAGCATTATATAATCCCAACTAAAGACTAGTCTTTCCTGAGGAGATGAAACATTTTATCATAATAAGATTGTTGGTAACCTTAGCATTGATGTTTAATCTTTAATGTTACCATAGCTAACATTAGAGAAAGCGACAGGTCTGGAGTCTTGCTAGCTCTGACACTGTGCATGGTATGAAGGGCTACACTGATGAAGCTATCACAGAAGCAGTAAAATATTAACCTGGAATAATGGCTTTTGCACTTATTTTAATAGAGTCATTTTAGATTAGCTTTTTGTCTCCCACGTGTCAAAACCTGCACTGATATTCATTCACACTAATAACTCTTTTATTTCAGTAGTTTCTATTTTCCTTCCAAAGTGAGTGCGCAAATCAGAAATCAGTTTCAGAAAAGTTTCAGTTTCACCGCTGTCTGTTTATTTCATTTGCTGGGGAAAATGTCATACATTTCTTCACAAAGTTTGAGTATAAGGGAGAGAGTCTTTTTTATTATTATTTTTAGTATTTTTGGAAAAACATGATGCTTGCAAACAGTTTATGCCTTATTCAAATACATGGCTAGTTAGACCTTTGATGACACTCATCATTTGGAACAATTACCCAGCTAAGCAAGTTCCATTGAAAACATTTTATAAACATAACACATTTTTAGTTCTGTATTAGGAAACAAACTTCCACTTTAGTAAAAAAAAAAAAATAATAACCTGATGTAGTGGAGGAAAAAGCACTTGGACGATATCCTCATTTCCATCTTGATTTTACATTGTATTACTTGCCAATGTATCACACTCCGGATGCTCGTTTGTGCTTGTGTCTGTAGGTCCTGACTGTCCAAAACCTGATTAGCAAGGAGACATTTGTGATTAAGGTAGGTGTCTTGCCATGTCCTGATGGTATAACTCCAGCCTATAGGGAGATTGCCGTCTGGAAAGAATGCTGATAACACTGAGGGGGAAAAACTCTCAGGTCTCGTCTCCGCTCATGGAGCTATCATTGATCCAGTTAAAAGCTCTAGTGCATCTTATTCCAAACCATCTCATGTTTCTAAAACCAGAAACAAGGTTTCGAAAATAGGCAGAGTAAGCAGACATGGCTGGGAAATAATACCTTTTTTTGTACAAGCACGGAATAAAACATGATGCGATGTTCTCTTATAGGCATATTATCTGCTAGCATCCTGAACTTGATAAGTCTTGAAGTGCTTCATTTCTTCAAGTATGTGCTAACAATTGACGAAAGATCCTCAATGCTTTTTATCTGTTTATAGTGATGTTTAATTTTGAGGAACTATAATCAGGTTAGTTCCTGTTGTCACTTACATCACAGCAGCTATAAACAATAGCAAAAAAGGATTGCCATGTTAACCTGAAGACTTTCCCCGGATGTGGAGCATCTGCCATATAAGTCCCTGTCTCACCTCTTACTACATAAATGACGTATTAATATTCATTATGATTTACCTTGTAGCAAGGACAACTGTCAGAGCTGCATTTATAGAAAATTAATCAACACTTTCTGACCAGTCAGAATTGAGACTAGTAGTAATAATGTTTAATGAATTAACTTTATGAAATACCTGTTTCTCAGGTGTGCTCTGGTTTCCCTTCTTTATAATAATTGTAGAATAACTTTTCATAGCTTCGTACTGTAATTTTTTTAAGAACACTGATTACATATATAAATCCTCTTGTCCTCCAGAGCCTGCCTAAGTCCAGCTGGGAGAATCGAGAGCGTTCCACTATCATCCCTCAGGGTGTCCCGTTCATGGTAAAGTTACTGAGGTACTACGTCAGCGAGGACTCCGTGTTCCTGCATCTAGAACATGTTCAAGGTGAGCTGAGAAAAGCGCTGCACTAACCCTGACGCATGTTAATACATAGAGCCGGCTGTGTATTATACAGGGAGTCAGTGAGGTACAGCCGACCCAGAAATACACTCTGAGAGTATGGACTTACATTTAAACTTAAGTCTTAAATTTGGCATGTCCAACCATTTTTTTTAGTAGAGGTCAAAATATAGAGTCGTATAGACATATAGAGTATCTGTGATATTAAAAGCATCAGTGATGCTGATGAACTTAATCTAACAGCACTAATATAGGTAGGGCTTTTGGAGTAATTTTCTTCTTTAGTAACTGTACATATAAAATCAGTGACTAGATTACATATTTAAAATCAACAGCATAATACATGAGTGATTTTTTTAAATTTATTTTATTTTTTTTACTTTTAATGAAATTTTTGATGCAGCTAGTGTTTGAGAGAAACATGTTTTTTAGGCAAAAATACTAAAATTAGGTAGTTGATGATGACAATAATAATAATAATAATAATAGGTAATAACCAAGCAAAATGTACATCAAGCATTATAATCAGTGAATAAGAAGGGAGAAGGACATGATGGACATTAACAGTAGCAATTCACTAACATAAATCATAAAAAATGTTTAAAAAAAAAAGTGACAGGCGAAAACTGTCTTGCTTTCTTAAGTAATGAAAATCAGGAGTACCCACTTTAATGTTTTCTTATCACTGACCTTTTTTTTGTTTTGTTTTTAGCTAGATATTACTTTTCCTATGCTGTCCGTGTTCCATTGGAAATTTTTTATTCCGAAATTGCTTTTCATGCACTATATACTGTACGCTCAATACAAAGGATGCAACATAATGACAAAAATAAAGAACCCACAGACGTCCAGATGAAATGTTATTAAAGAATCACACAATTATATTATTAATTATATTTGAATGATATTCAAACATGACATAGTTTGCACTCAGCATTTTCTCAGTAAGGGCATTAAGTTTGAGGTATTGGTACCTCTTTGGACACACTCAAAACTAGCCAAGCAGTTGGTTCAGGGCAAACAAATTGCACCATGCACAAATGTTTACTGCAAAATAATGTAAATGCCTGTCTATTTGATTCTGTCTCACATGCAAGAAAAACAATTTGTGAATTTCCAAGTACTTAAAAAGTCTATTCAGCAATGCTGTGTGTTTTATGACTCCCATAGTTACATTACATTAACTTATAATGTAAGTGACGAACTCAATAGTTAAGATTTATTCTATACATTGCTAATACAGCAATGTTGTTATATCACCTTTAGCCATTAGAAATGAAATAAATTTCTGTTCTGATGGAATTTGACATCAAATCAGAACTAAATAAGAAAATGGAAATGGGTTGTAACATACAAAAAAACAAGAGGGAACAAGAATTGTTTGTCCCTGTTCAGGTGGAAAGCTCTTCTCCAAACTGCATCGGATCAGAAGTGAAGTAGCCAGAGAACATCCAGACTGCTGCACCCCTAACCAGCACAAGTTTCAGCTAAAGAACAGCTACACCTCACCTGCTCTCACCCAGCTGTACCAACTGAATGGAGAGCACCATCATGGAACATTTGTATTACCTGAGAGGGACAGTTTAAAAAGCTTAGAAAAGGACACACTGCCTTTTTGGAATGAGACTGAGCATCAGCTTGACAGCTATGGCACACACTCATACTGTGAGGAAACAGGATGCCTGCAGAATTCCCGGTCAGAAAAGGCTGAATTCCGGCAAAAGCAATCCTCTAACCCTTATGCAATAAGGACAGATTCCTTTTCCTGTGTCAGTCCTAGTGGTCAGCGAGATTCTCTTTTATCTCAGGAAAGTTTTTCACTTCCTGTTCATCCCTGTGTAATCGTGGACACTCGAGATCCACTCAGTGTCACGACTGACCTTTTAGGAAATGACGTCCACATTGAGCGGATCGACTCAAGCGTAGATTTTGATAAAGTATGGACTGCTGTACCAGCTCAGGGACAGTGTTTAACAGGAACCAGGTCAAATCCAGACGTTCTTGGAATCAATAGTGCACCTCAGATCACACTGAGCTCTTTATTTGACGTCACACGGCCAACCCTGTGTAGCACAGTCAACATCCTTCCACAGAAAGTTCGTATAGTTCCCAACACCCTGCCTTTATCCTCACAGAACCAAAAACAAGATGAAACTACTCACAACAAAACAAGTCAATCTGAAAGTTCCCGCTATAGGGCAAGTCTAAGCTCAGGAAATTCCCAACCAGGCACAGAGTACTGCAATGGCATGCAATCTACTGTGGAAAGGAAACTTCGGAGTCCTTTCGCCTTAGACTTCAAGACTTCAGCTCCTCAGGTGAACAATACAAGTAAAGATGTGGAAAGAGAATCTGTGGAGGTTGGAGAAGAGAACTGGGAACTCCTTAGTCCACTGTGCCCAGTTAAAACGCAGGATCCGTTCTTCACGCCTCACTGTTCTCAAGAGGAGCAGCTAGTAGAAGTCGACGGCTGGTGTCACTTACCTCAGTTTAGGGCGAGGAGCCGCAGTGTGAAGCAACAGCCTGGTCGATGGGGTCTTCCTGAAGAAGAGGTGCGAATGTGTGGAGCGCAGATCCTGTTGGCTCTTGAGAGCCTTCATGAGCAAGGCATTGTGTGCCAGGATCTCAACCCCAGGAACATCCTGCTCGATAGCGATGGTGAGTGCCTGACTTTATAGTAACACCAACATCTGCATAAGGATCTCTATTATATTACTGCAGTGGTCTTAATTACTCAATACTGACATTAAAATTGTTTTTCACCGGTTTGTGCAACAAATAATGAGATGTATTCTGAATAGGAAATGTGTGTCTGACTTACTTTGGACAGTGGACGGAGGTTCAGTCGGAAATTAGTCCTAAAGCTATGGATGAAATGTACTGTGCACCAGGTGAGGATGCAGAACAATTTCTCGTAATGGAAAACGTAATTTATAAAATATAGAAATTATTATTTAATCCATCTATAGATATTACATAGATTATTGCAGAAGAGATGAATTTTGCAACGCAACCAGTAGAAGAATACAGTTAAAGGTCCACTATGTAGGATTCTGAGGGTATCTGTTAGCAATAACGGAGTACATATTCCATAATTGTGGAATTCTTAAGAATGTTTAGTAACTACGAATCAATAAAATGAAAGCCATAAAAAAAAAAAAAAAAAACATTTTTTTCTTGATTTTAATATTGGTGTATGCTAATTTACTGTACAGTTTCTGCATACATGTTAAAAAGCCATATTGCCCAGCCCTAATGTGTACATATTTAAACATTTGGAAACAGAGATTGGAGGCGTATCCAAAATCACAGAGGCATGTGACTGGTGGAGTCTGGGAGCTTTATTATTTGAACTCCTGACTGGAATGGTAAGCAAGGTCTATATGACTTTAGATCACTGTATAGTATGATCTTACTAACCCTTACTAACTAAAAATCACCAGTTCTGTGCGAGCTATGAGTCACATTCAAATTCATAATAAGTGAAATCAGAATAGTACTTGCTCTTGTTGTAGACGGCCTTGTGTCCTAAATGACCATACATCAGTTTGTGTATGAGATTAGGAAAATAAACTTCTTCTGTGATAACAGCCCCTGTGGCAGTGTCATCCGACAGGTGTGCATCCACACACACAGCTACGCATCCCGGACAACCTGAGCACTGCAGCTGCCTCGCTACTCACAGAGGTACGTCTAAAGCACATGCTCATCGTGTGAACACAAGTATCACTGTGATATCATGGCAGTGATGTTATTTTGTTTCCACACAGCTCCTTCAGTATGATGCTGGCTATCGACTGGGCTGTGGAGGTGGAGGTGTGAGTGACATTAAGTACCACCCCTTTTTTAACTCCGTTCCTTGGCACACACTATCCAGTTAATGGATACGGGATGTGTTGCATGATTCTAACACCTAACATTTGTGGTCAGTGAGAAATCAAAGTTAAAGAAATGCCTTTCCTGCCCCCTGGTGGTCTGACACACGGAGCATTGAGTATCTCCCAACCATCAGTTGACACTAAACACTAAAAAAAAAGAAAAAGAAATCCGGTTAAGTACGTCAATTCACATTTAAAACAAAAACAGACATTTTGGGTCATTTCTGTGGTTATGAAAGGAACGCTTTACAGGACCTTACAGCACATGTATGGGGTTATTGTAAGCATATACCTTCATCTCAGGCATTTGATTATTGCTGCACTTCTGTATAACAGATGTACAAGTGATATGCAATAGTACCATTACATTTGATTGTGTTTATCAAGCATGCAACGTAATGTCAGTCCATTTTGCCAGTACAGAGTTTAATGATATTTTGGACAGTCATGTCAAACATTTGTGCCTCAATTGATTATCTGCATTAAGAATAATTTTTATGCTCTCAAGAGGAGCCACCACATTTTTAACCAAAGCAAAAATAATAATAATAATAATAATAATAAAACCCTATACAAGTGTCTTGTGTTTCCTTGATCAATATGTTTTGCAAAGGATTGTCCAGTTTGCAATGAGACTGCTGCGCAGTCAAGCTCACACGCAGCCATGCATGCACAGGTCTCGGAGTGAGAAAATGAAGCACTTATTTCACCACAAGACCCCCCTCTCAGCATGAACCTAAACTATTAGCACAACTACCACATCCTGTCTTGTCACTGAAGTCATAGATGAGACATTGGTTTATGAATTTATGGGTTTTTCCTTTCAGATTCATCAGTGTTCAGCAAACCAATCGCCCACATGCATCTACCTTAACCACATGCATGTCTGCTTAAAGTTGATCATCTAAGTAGCAAAAGAAGCAGCAGAAAAGTGGCTGATTCCCAGCTAGAAAGAGCCACGATGGTCATTCAACTTACCAGCTATTAATCTGTTAATATGTTGTCTAAGAAAAGGGAAAATACGAGAATAAGCACCACTCCATGACAGAACAAACACAATTTTCATTCATTTATTGTTTAAAAGCTTTTTCCTCTTTAAATATTTTTCTTTACACAGCATAGACAGAGTCTGTTCCCAATGAAGTTGACGGATCTGATCTTGACATTGCGTAAGGGCCATACTCTGCAAGTACACAAGTATGTACCAAAGTGCGTTTAAAAAAGTATTCTGACATTGTGAACATAAAACAGAATATCTGGTTTGCTGGTCGACTGATGGATTACTACCTCTTCAAACACACAGAACGCAAAATATGAGATACTGTCTATTGCTGGGCTTGCTTTACCAGTCAGAAAACCAATATTTGGACATATTTTGAACAACTTGTACATATAACTGCATACTTATTACAATGATCATACATATATCAAGTTAAACAATGGCAAAAAAAAAAAAAAATGCACTTATGAATGGCATGACCGCCTTCTTGCGAACAAGATGCCAGCAGAGACACCTGTACAAGAACACCCTTTCTCCAGTCTAGCCCATGCAAATGTCAAGTGTTACCTTCTTACTATTGTATTGTACAGTAACTGAACATTTAAAATGATTCTTTCCCTATTTAACCAGCACAGTAAATCGTATGCAGTAAGGATTTTTTTTTTTTTTTTGGGGGGTTGGAAAATAACCACCGTGTGAGACTCTGAGGAAAGCAGCCATTAATGTGCGCTTTATGACATCTCACATATCCAAGAGAAGCACCCTGGGGTCCTCAACCACAGACTTAATCTTACGCAGGAAGGTGACGGCCTCTCTCCCATCAATCAAACGATGGTCATATGTCAGAGCCACATACATCATGGGCCTGACCTCAACCTGAGAATGGAGAGACAGAAAAGTCAAAAAAGCACACATCTACTGACAGTTAGTACAAGCTGAAGCACAAACTTAAAACTAACCTTGCCACCAACAGCCACTGGTCTATCAAAGATACCATGCATGCCCAAAATGGCCGACTGCGGTGGGTTGATGATGGGTGTGCCGAAGAGTGAGCCGAAAACTCCACCATTACTGATGGTGAACGTGCCACCATCCATATCCTCCACTGCCAGCTCGTTCTTACGTGCCTGTGAGCCAAAAAATAAATAAGTATGACAAATCTGAAGCTCCGTTCTAGGACTCTAAAGGGCACGCTTTAAGCCGCTGAAGGATAAACCACTTGTTTTTCAGATACTACATATCTGTTCCCCACGGTAACCATCTGCTTAACCCAAAATATAACTACTATAAACTAGGTCATATCATAAATTTGTCTAAAAACACGGTCTTGGTTAGTTGTTCCATTTAAAACACAGCAGGGTCTATGAACAGTTTGTTTACTCTGAACCCTGTGTGTACCCAGTGTAGTCTAATGGAACAAACTTCACTAGATGTATGCAAGTATAAAGAGGATGGCTAATATCTTTGTTCGGTATCCGAGGGAATAATCACTCCTACCTTTTCTCCCAGCTCGTTTATAGTTTTTTCAATGTCTGCAAAGTTCATTCCTTCCACACCTCTAATTACTGGCACCACTAATCCCTGTGAGGATGAGATGAGAACACAGATGAATCAGAATCAACAATTCATGTACAATTTTTTTTATTTATACTACTGGAATAAGATGTACACCGAGTACTAGACTAAAACTGCCAGGCTCGGAGAACATAAAACGCCGTCCACTATTTCCAAGCATGGCAGTCGGTGCGGATCTCAGACCAAACCGGGACTCATTTGTACTAAAGTGGTTATAGTACATTACTGCAGAAATGCATCATGTTCACTCTCATTTACAGGGTTAACATTACCCATTTTGACTAAATGCACTTATTCGCTTGACACTTTACAACATTAGAGGCTGCAGAGTGTGCTAATGCTATCCGTTACAAATTGATAGGAGGAAAAAGACCGGTTTCAGGAATCACCTTTGGTGTCGCCACTGCCACACTGATGTCCACATAATCTCGGTACACAATCTCTTTGGTTGTGTCATCAATTACTGGGGTGAAAACAAAACGATCAAAATGGTCAAATGATTCACTCATTGTCCATACTGATATCTAAAAACAAAGCATTTTCATTTTGGACCTGGTAGAACCATTTACCTATAGTTTCAAAGCAAACGGTATACATAATTTCAGTTTTGATTTCCCAGCAGGCCTCACTACAATTTTACCCACTACAGTTTAAAATGAAGAAAAAAAGCATTGCACCTGAGTACTCAGTACCAACTTTCAATGTAAACGAACAATGTAGCAAATCAGATATTACTTTATTCAAGTAAACGGAAAAATAAAATCTATAGCTTGAGTGCCTTTTTTCTGCACTGGGTTGTGGCTCACTACTTAAATATAAAATCTAGATTAAGTGTGGCTTTTCTATGTAGGCCAGGTTTCTGTGGTTCTGAAGGAAGCAGAGGGGAAAAAATAGTTTAGAAATCGTGATCTTAGACGCAGAACACACAACCTCAATAACCACACATACTTGCTAGTAGTCGACTGTGAGGTGGTGACATTAAAAGCATGACTAGCTGGTGCTGGAGGGACGTACCTGCGTTGACTGCTGGCTGTTCTACCAAAGCGTAGGCAGATGCTTTCACGAAGGCGGACATGAAGCCCAGTTTGATGCTGTGCTTCTTGAGGAAAGCATCTTTGTAGACCTTCCTCATCTCGGTGATGTTGCTGCAATCAGGGACAAAGAGGGAAACATAAGCGTGAAAAACAAGCTCTACTCAGAGTGACACCCAATTTACAGGCAATTATAAAACAGCATGTTTTTACTTTTACATAAACATTCCAGGGAAATCTTCTTTCTGTGTGCAATTTCAATAGTTGCTGCAGACTGCAAAACTCTCTTCCAGAAACAACCACCTTGAAGTGCTACATCAGGGATTTTATTGACCGTGGTTTGTGTGTATATGATAAAAATGGTGCACTTGCCCAGCGCGTTTTTAATTGTCTGTTTTCCTGTCTCCAACTCCGCTTAAGCTCTAGGGTTTCTCCGCTAACAGAATTAGCACCGTCCCAAGACACACTCTCCGAGAAAGGAGAGAAGACGAGATAAAAATCTTCACTTTCTAAACCTTTCAAATCTTATTGGCTTGTCATAAAAGCCCATAACATTGCAGGCAGTCTGCTCTCTGAGGGCTGCTCTCGGGGGAGAGCTGGGCAGATGCTCACGGGCCCTGGCCGGCCGCGCTTCTTCGTCTCCGCACTAACCCTGGCCTGCGGAGTCTTGCTCCATCCCGTCGATACCAACTAGATTTGTGTGAGTACGAAACCTCTGCGCAGCCGAAAGCTGACACCACCATTTGCGCCAGGGAGAAATCCTCAAAGTGTCATCTTCTGGAGTGAGGGTGGGGGTCTGAGGACATTAACGTTTCCTTCTAAATTAATAAAGCACGTTTTACCCAAATCTTATCTTTGTTTTTACCGACATGAGTACCAAATATTTACATTCCTGGCTTTAAATGGGCATCGGGTTGCAAAAAGCTCTTCCTGCAGGGCAGATTCCAATCTATAACCATTTGTGTTAGCATTGCTGCGGTTCTAATCAAGTTTAGACAACAAACAGGACTTTCGCCGCACCATTACAAGACTTCACTTTCTCAATATTATTGAACTGAACTCAGTTTATGACTCAGAGCCTCTTCTAAAAAAAGAGGCTGCTCCTTAAAAAAAAAAACCAGAAAAAGTGGTGACTAATCTGACCTCATGTCCACCTCATTGAAAGTTGTCAACATGGCACAGGTGTTCTGAGCTTCTTTAAGCCTCTGAGCAATCCTCAGCCTCATACGATTCATCTTAACCTGCAGTTTAAAGAGAAGGTAAAATTATTACACTGTTTAGGAAGACCTCCCCCCTCCACACAGTTTATGTACAAAATGCATTTCCGGAAGGAATTCCAGTCTACAAAAACCTCTGTAGACTTACTTCAAGAGTGTGGCACTCCTGCTTGATAATTAATGCCCGCCTGAGTGGTCTCTTACCCTGTGCTCAGAGCGTGCTCCCTTTGCTCCAGCGTCAGCAGCAGGGGCAGCAGGAGCTGCACTGGGTTTGATGGCTGAAACTTCAGCAAAATGACAAACATGTATATTGTGTCAAGACACTGCAGTCCATGTTCCATCAAAACCAAAAACAAAGAATACTTGGCAAACATCTCATTTAAGAAAATGCATTTCTTATAATATGGTGGTAATACCCAGCAACGGGTAAGCAATTCGTTCCCCTTATAAAGCCCAGCAGGTGAAAAGATGATGAGTGCAGTGCCACGCTCCACCTCTGTCTGGCTCACCTGGTTTGGAAGAGGCAGGCTGTGCTGGCACGGGTGGCACTGGGGGCATGGTGGTCGGGATGGGCCCCACAGTAGCAGCAGCAGGAGGTGGAGGAGGTGCCGCAGCTGCTGGGGCCTCGGCTGCTGGAGCGGGGGCAGCGGCTGCCTCGGGAGCGCCAGCTGAGGAGAGCATGAAACCACAGAACAAGGCTCAACCTTCACCAGGAAAAGGACACAGTATTTTCAGTACATGCTATTTTTAATCTCTCTGTAAACATATAAAACGTGACAGGTAGAGGCAGCTTAACTGTTAAGATTCTGCAACTACACTGAAGCCTGAATCAAAAGAATACTTCTCACTTTAACTGTCTGCATCCTTTAAAATACATGTGTAGATCTTTACATCAAGCGTACACCATGTTTGACTGCACACTCATACTACAGTTAGTTAACGTTCAACCAGTGAGGGTCCAATGTGCTGCAGGCGAGCAGCGAGTGTGCTTTCTTTGGGACTTATTTCCATTAGCTGAGCACAAATAAACAAAACACTTGCACTTTACACATGCTAATTTTCAGGAATATACCTTCAAATAGGACAGCTTGTCAGATGAAAATGAAAAGGGAGAAGGGACAACAAATTTTTACAGAAAGCACCTTTAATGGGAAAGTTCAACACGATATGAGCTAGTTGACCTGCTAAAGTGGGTGAGACGTCTTTAGGAACTATTTCTGTTCACGGGGCAAAAATAAACGGAACATATCGCGTCCAAAAATGTCACTTCCGCAATATTAATTTCTTGTTTACAGAACTGTTGTACAAAAGTAATATCACACAAAGCTGTTGTACCGAATACGTGATTAACTATAGACATGGTGATATTCAGTACAAGAGCAATCTCTCTCATGTGATCTTGCTCACACACACACACACACACACACACACACACACACACACGAGGACCTGGAGAACCCTCCAAACGTAATGATCAGACCGTCATGCACTAACCTCCTTTTCTCAGTTTAAACAGGGGAGTGCCTCCCTCCACTCTGCCTCCATCAGGAACCAAGAGCTCCTCGATCACTCCTGCAGCCGGAGAGGGCACCTGCACGGACGTCTGCATACAGACACGGCAAAACGCTTAACACCACAGTCGGTCAAGACAACTGCCGTGACATCCATGAAAAACATAAGTTTAGTTCCTTTTTCTTTTTTACCTTATCAGTCTCGATTTCACAAACCACCTCATCTTCCTTCACGGTGTCCCCCACAGCTGTGAGACGAAACGGAACACGCACGTTAATATCGAGTTTGACGCAATAAATCCTAAAAGGATCTGAAGTCAGCACAGGAGAAACACACATACCTTTCTCCCACCTCACATCCCCCTCTGTGACAGACTCCGCAAATGCTGGCGTGTTGATAGTAAGAACTTCATTCCCTGCAAAATTTAATTTTTTTCAAGAAAAACATTAAAAATGAAAGAGGTGAACAGTGTTGAGCGCAAAAGTGTTTGTACGCCTTAAGTACAAAATGAAAACCAAGACTATTTCTGTGTGTGTTTGGTTTCACACACGTGCCTTCATTTTTTTTTTTTTTTGTTACAAACAATTAATGAATGACAAGTCATTAGTAAATAAATAAATAAATAAATAAATAAACTCAAAAATGTCTTCACATGCTTGCAGCTTTACTTCTGAAAGCCACATACACTCACGGTCCACTTTCTTAGGAACATCTGTACATTTATGGGGTTATCCAGTCAGCCAATCATGTAGCAGCACAATGCATAAAATCATACAGACACCGGGCAAGAGCTTCAAATAATGCTCACATCAAATGTCAGAATGGGGGAAAAGCGTGATCTCTGTGACTTTCAATGTGACACGGTTGTTGGTTGATGGGCTGGTTTGAGTATTTCAGAAACTGCCGATCTCTTGGGATTTTTTCACACAACTCAGTCTCTAGAATTTACACAGAATGGCGCAAAAAGCAAAAAACACCGAGCGAGTGACAGTTCTGTGGGTGGAAATGCCTTGTTGTTAACAGATTGGTTCAAGCTTCCAAGACAGGACAGTCACTCTTTACAACCGTGGGGAACAGAAAAGCATCTCCGCATGCGCAAAACACTGAAGCCTGTAGTGGATGTGCTGCAACAACAGAAGACTGCGTTCTGAGATGCTTTTCTGCTCACCACGGCCGTAAAGAGCGACAAAGATTACTACAGACTTCCTGTCAGCTCAGACCAGTCTGATCTTTCTCCTCTCATCTCTCTTCAACAAGGCGTTTCAGCCTATAGACCATCACAGGATGTTTTTATGATTACGCAGCATGCTGTGTAAACTCTAGACACTGTTGTGTGTGAAAATCCCAGATGATCAGCAATTTCTGATATTCTCATACCAGCCCATCTGGCACCAGTAACCATGCCATGAGTAAAGTCATGGAAATCACACTTTTTACCTTTCCTGATGGCTGATGTGAACATTAACTGAAGCTCTGTAGGAGTGTATGCATTATGCTGCTACATGTCTGGCTGGTTGGATAAATGAGCAGATGTACACGTGTTCATAATAAAGTGGGCAGTGAGTGGAAATATTCTCTAATAACTTGCATTCCAACAGTTTGCATTTATTACCGCCTTTCATATCTTCTTTCAGCTGGAATAACTCCCGCACACTCAGCTGTATTCGTTATGCCGTTCTCTTTACCACTTTCATATCATGTAGATAAATTCCTTTGAGAAACAAACTCACTAAACCGAATACAAGCTTGGCTTATACGAGTTGTAAAAGTTAAGACGTAGATAATAATAACCATGTCATTACTATTGTTATTATTATTATTCTTTTGTGACCATAACGGTCACGGCCATAGCAAACACATGCAGCAAAATATTTTAACTCCTCCAGACAGGAAGAACAGACAAAAAAATGGTCACGACAGATTTAGATTTTTACTTGATATAAAGGCCGTCAGTATTCTCCGCCCCTTTGCAATGTTGGATATTCCACCACATTCGCTTCCTTTTTCCCCCGCCTGTTCCTCATTGTTAGTCACGGTCAGGTCACACCAGGAGGCCAATCTTCATACACCAATTAACAAACCCAAGATGAGACGTCCTAAACTGGAGTCACTAATTGTGCTCATTTTAAGCATGATAACTCTTCTTCGAACGCAGCTGAGAACCTGGTTAATACAGCAGGATTCAGTTGTTTGAGACAGCATCATGCATCCTTCTGGCCTGAGATACATCTCAGCATGTGAAAGATTGGCTAATGCAAATGCATTAGCCAATCTTTCACATGCTGAGATGTATCTCAGGCCCGAAGGATGCATGATGCTGTCTCAAACAACTGAATCCTGCTGTATTAACCAG